>JAODJX010000051.1:2850374-2867148 GCA_026776945.1 Isichthys henryi
ACATCCTTCCCAAAATGTCCTGTCATCAGTCGTTTGGCCCTCACCCTGACAGGACACGGGCGGCTCAGACACAACCCCCGAGCCGACACCGCCCGCCGCCCCCGCCGCGGGGGGGGGGGGGGCCCCCCCCTAGGGGTAATAGATAAGAAGACAGAGATAAGTAGTTCAACTGAAAGGGATAAATTAATTAACTTTACTTAATTTTAATTATTCTGGCAAATTGTTGTCGGCCATGTCGACTTTCATGCATCTGTTAACTGAATATCACAGCGGATGCGTGCAGTGTGTGGGTGGCGTGTCACTCTGCCAGTTAGAGTGCCGTACTCATAACCAAAAGGTTGCTGGTTCAAATCTCATTGTTAGAGTAATTTCACCACCAGTTGCTCAGGGAGCTGTTTGTTTCTGCTCTCTAAAAACGTGAAACATGAAACATGAAAGTGTATGATAAATAAATAAAATATACAAATGCCTGGATAACTTTGCGCTCACTGCTTCACATGTTTGTGAAAGCGGAACATGTTTGCTGATAATATTTAATTCAGTTCAATTTATTTCTGGGTGGCGCCTTTCACAAAAGAGTCACCTCAAAGCACTTTACGTGGGCGTCTTGGGGCACATTACAACATCATTAAGAGTAATACAAAAACAGGGAAAAGGGGGAGAGAGAGAGAGAAAGAAAGAAAGAAAGAAAGAAGAGACGTAGTGGGGAGAAAAAACACTTCTGTGGGTCCAAGGTCAAATGGCTGCCCAGCCCCCCTCCCCCCTAAAAGCAAGGTGTAAGCTGTGGTCAAGGTCAAAGCCAAAGCCCATCTTGATCAGGTCTCAGTTAAGGTACCTTAATTAAGGTCGGGCCCCTCGTAGGATTTGAGCTGACAGCCTTGTCACTGTGCTTATTAACTACACTGATGAAATCGAGACAAAGGTTAATGTCGTGTTTCTCCCGATTAGGGGCAGAAGGGAGAACCGGGGGAGAGTGAGAAGGCTGACTTGAACGCCAAGCTAACCGAAGTCCTCCAGGTGAGCTCTAGGTCGCCGCCTGAATTTACTGCATGTGAGAGCCTTGCATTTGTCAAGAAGGAAAACAGCTGGAAGCCATGATATATAAAGCAGTATCTGGACTTCAGTCTGCAGTAGAAAAATATCTCGTGTTCCTCGTCAAAGTGAAATTTTGCCAAAGTCAACTTTAGTTTCTCTGGAAAAAGAACCGCGCTTTGTCTTCCACTAATTACTTAGATTAATTTGTGCTCCACGTTTATTTTGAAATTACAAGATTTTATCGGGACAAAAGTATTATTATTTTTTTTTTTTCAAGGAAGCTTTGTCTTGCAAAACTAAAACATGTTATTTTAACATTTGCGGTGCAAGTTCTGAAAGGGGCACTAATGACATTACTGCTGCTAATTCAGAATTATAAACCTTACAAGGGCAAGACTATAATCAGCACAGTGAGGCCTGTAATTAGTTATCAATAGTAATTGCAATAGGAAAAAAAAATAGAAATGACTTGAGTAATTACATGAATAGTGACTTTAATGGTTTTCTGATGTTCGTGTGTTTATCCGTCTGTCCTCAGGGGCCCCCAGGCCCACCGGGGCCCTCGGGAGAACAAGGACCAAAGGTACTGAATGTTTGCCTCCATTTATTTGCCACTGGCTTTCATTCTTAGCTTATTTCTGACTTCACGGTGTAGAATTCAGTGTTCTTTAATGTGCCAGATGTTACTAAACGAGTGCCAAGCAGTGACAGTTTGATGGCATGGAAAGGTTTATTTTTATCTTCGAACAGGGAGATCTGGGCTTACCTGGACCACCAGGAGTTGACGGCGATAAGGTGAAGGAATTTGCCGAGTGGCCCTCTTGTTTACATGCATGATCTACTTCCTGTGGTGGATTGGATCGAAAGCACAGAAGCTGGGAACACAGCCTCATGATTTCTGTTAGTACAAAGTGCCCTGTTTCCGAGCCTCTGATGAAGTGGCCAAATGATGTCATGTGACCTGCCTCTCCTCCCTGACGATTGGCTGGCTCCTCCCTTCCATCCTCTAATGTGTCTTATCTGTTATCAGGGAGTCAGTGGACAGAAAGGACAGAAAGGAGACCATAGTTTGGAAGACGATTTGGTGCGTTGGAAAATTCTTATTTACAACAGTATTTTTCAGAAGAAATGGTGGCTGATATGACTTTATTTGACCAGGAAGTAACTTTTTTCGTGATAACTCTCAAGGGTTTTGTAATATGACTCAAAAATTTATCAATGCTCTCCTTTCAGGCACAGATTATTTTTCAGTCAGGCCCCCCGGGGCCACCTGGACCTGCAGGACCCCAAGGCCCCATGGTGAGGGCCACAAAAGTGCCTGTATGAAATGTACATATCAGTGGGTAAACCCCACATTTCTGCCAACCTTTAATTATCCTTTAATTAAGGTAAAATGGTGGGTCACCTATATTAAACGTGTCTTCAAATGTGATAATAAAACAGATAATGTCACATATTGCCAGAAGTGGACATTTCAGATCCAGAAAGAAAAAATCCAGACCAAGATTTTGTTTCAACCAACCAGTTGAGTATAAAGACTCAGTCACAGAGTACTCAGCTGGTTGGTTGAAACAAAATCCCGGTCTGGACTTTTACTCTCTGGACCTGAAATGTCCACCCCTGCATTTTGGTAATTGCTGTTTGGAATTATCTATATGGCCTTGATCCTAACTGACCTCCTCCTTTAAACTTTAATCTGCGAATCCATTAAACTCAGTATGAATAAAATTAACTGAAAGGATTTATTTACATTCCAGGGATACCCTGGCCTACCTGGCCCCACGGTGAGTTTACTGACTGGCATTCTGTGAAAATCCTGAAGCATCTACCGTCAAAGTAAACCTGACCAGCAGCAAATTGCAGAATTTGCAAGCCCAGCAAATGTGGCTTTCCGTGTTATTTACAGTTGAAATGTCATTTCCAAGACTGAGAGAGATATGAGTCCACGATCTTTTACTGCCAACAAGAGCTGTGCTAACTTTGATAACTTCCAACATTTGAAAAACAGTCCACAGTAATTTGTGATGAACTCAGCTAAACTTCGGTGCATTTTTTCTTAAGTTGAACTAGTCTGCTGGTGTTTCTTGGTATTAAACAGGGGGAGCCAGGACAGGGACTGAGAGGAGAGAAGGGGGACCCCGGGGATAGAGGCCCCCCAGGGATAAGGGTGAGTCGAAGCTCCACCCATACACCTGCAAATGAATCGTCTCCACTGTGCAGCGTAGATGCACAACTTTTCACCTTCTGAAGTGCTAAAATGACTGGCAGATATGGAAACGATAACCACAATCTTCTCTTACTGGGTTTTTAGGGTATTCCGGGGCCTGCGGGGTTAATCGGCCTCCCAGGCATTAAGGGAGATAAGGTGCGTGCCTTCAAGACCACGTTACTCAACTGTCTGTCTAAATCTCCATGGGGTTGACTATTTACACGTTGGTTTTGCAGGGAAAACCAGGGGAACCAGGATTTGATGTGAGTACAGATTTTTTTTTCCTGCTTCCAAGCCGTCCATAATCCTTTAGCTTGGTCTCCATTCAGTCTCACCTGTGCTAGTGTCTCTAGATGTCTCACCAATTCATACTTCTGCTTTTCCGTGTGCGTTTACAGCCGCGCACAGGGGAAGGTGACGTAAATTTCATTATCAGGAATTTGCACCAAATAGCTGTGGACAGTGCGCATGTAGCCCAGATTTTTTTGTCTGGTGGAAATCATGTGCAAGATAATCGACTAGGTATTTCCAATAGGTGGCAGCACCGGCTTTCACAGTGCAGAGCTAATCGACGAAAGAGTAGTGAAAGCTTAGCTGTTGTAGTAGTTATGGGGAGCAGCTGTATGAAGTACTAGCCTTTTCATAAATGACTCCTTCTACAGGGGTTTCCAGGCCTTATAGGAGAAAAGGGTGATCGGGGTGACAAAGGCGAGAAGGTGAGACTCTTTTTATATCTCGGTTACCGGCCTTGTCTCAATCCCTATTCAGGGGCATTGCTGTTTGCTCGGTGGATATGGAAGTTGAGCTGATGTTGGGGTGCCATTGCAGGGATCTCTGCTTAATGAGTGGTTTTTCTGGCAGGGGGACCGGGGTGCTATAGGCAAAAAGGGCACCAGGGGGCAGAAGGGTGAGCAAGGACCCCCTGGTCTGGACCAGCCCTGTCCTGTGGTGCGTGAGCTCGACGTCAGTCGTCCCTTTTGTAGACTCTTATCAGTAGTTGTCAGAAATCAACACAGTAAATGTAAGGTGAGATACAACTATTGAGAATTAATTGTCATTTAATGCCTGTTGTTTTTTAATTACAGGGACATGATGGGCTACCTATACCAGGCTGCTGGCATAAGGTCAGTGTTTTTATTTATTAAGTTAATTTACTAATTTACACGACACATCATGGTTATGCCCTTAACGGTAGTGATGGCTAAATGATGCTTCCTGAACCATTCTATATTTTTTGACCTCACTAGTTGGTGCTCTTCCTTTGCTTTGGAGCATGAATTGAGCCGTTTTTTTAAATAGAGAGCGCCATCTAGTGGTGTCAGAAAATACAGCAAACGGTTCATGGAGCTTCAATTGGCCATCACTACTAAGTGTCTCTACTTAATCACTACTTGTCAAAGATTTGAAATATCAAACTATATGTGAATATTAATGTTTATGGAATGTATGAAATAATTACAGTACTTTGGATATGTAGTGGAGCGTTAATAGATGATAGTTCAGTCTGTGTTAAAGCCTTTATTCATCAGCTTGGTCTTGCACTCAAAATATGAGAAAAATCTAACCTTTGGGGCATAATAATAACAATTCTGAAATGTATCCAATGTTTTTCTGATATTCATTGAGGGTGCCAGTGATTCTGGAGGACACTGTATGGTTATGAGAATAAAAATGAAACCTTGTTTACGTGAAATGTGTTTCCACAAGCCTGTTCAGTCCTGTAACCTCTTCTATTTGTTTATTTACAGTGACGGAAAATCACACTCATCTAGTCACACCTGTACATACCGGCAATGAATCTTTGTAAACTAAATGCAATTTTTTTAATATTGAATTTTTTTTCCTGAAAAAAATCTTTTTTTCTTTTTATTTTATTTAAATTAAATGTGTAGAATGTTGTTTTCATCTTATTACCAGTGGTAAATTTTAATGTCATTACATGTCAAAAAAGACGTTTGATGTAGTATTATAGAATGGAAGTCGGAGGCTGAAATCTTTGGAGTACTACACAATAAGAACTGTGCTGAAAATGTACAATAAATGTGAAAAAGTAGTATAATACTAGTATTAGTAGACATACTTAGACTGAATTCAATAGACACAAGTTGCTGCTAATATCCATAGTAATAACCTGCCCAAATGTTATTTCCTGGTAAAAGAGTGTGAAATTGCCTGAAACTAAGAGATGTCAAAGACCTCCCAGTGAAACTCCTCATTAAATGGAAATCTGATTCAAAGAAGCAGACTGAAACGCAGGTGCTCCAGTGTAGCCATGGGAACCGAAGCGAGAGCATGCAAGACGCTGGTGACTCTAATGTAGCCGGCTGCTCGCCACATGGTGCAGTGAGTGAAGGGATGGGGTCAGCAGGACCCCAGCTCACTACACGGCAATGCCAGCGGAACCCACCATTTTGACAAGACCTACAAAGTACATTAAGAATATCGACGAATGACTTAAGATTGGTAATTTAATAGGGACCTTCTGTCGACATTTCTTCAAAAGAATTGACAAATTTTTATTTTTTTAAGAGAATTCTTGTATATATTTAGATTTCTTTATAACTGAATATGCAGAAATGATTGACCACCTGTAAAATTAGATAACAATTGTGAAATATCTGGCATCATTTATAATTATGTATCTTTGTTTTTTGTTTGTTTGTACTTTGTATTACTAAATAATTGTGCTAGAAAGGCATGATCACTTGTTTAATCATTACATCATATGCAAAATATTTAGTTTGGAGTAGTTGAAGGTTTTATACGCTAATGGTTCCCTTTTTCAGTTTCATTCTTACGTGTAAACAATCCAGATTTAGCTGAGTTACTCATAGTCAAATATTTAACTTATGAACAGTTTGTTCCTGAAACTAGCTTTTGCCGTTATTTCAGTAAAAACAGCTGTAACCTTCTTAACAAGATAAAGAATAACGTTAGTTGAACAGTTATAGGATACTCTGTCATTAAAAGTATCTGTAGAATGTATCGTAATTTTACGATCTTGATTGCCTTGACCCGCTGTGGTTTTTCGCAGTCAAGCTACCAGTATCACTGCGAGTGTTTTACTTCACAAAATTATCCAAATGTACAACCTGGTGACAGTATCTTATGACTTTTTAAATTATATGATATATTAAGCTAGGTTCCTGGTATTTGCTGTCAACAGGATTGATGTTTAATCCTTATTTTTTTATATATGAACATAGTCCCCATCCTTCTGCGGTGTGATGTTTTTTTATAACAGAAATCATTATTTTCTCATTCACTGATTAGAACCCATCTAAGGGTCCCAAACACATTTTCAATGCGCAGTTAAGATAGTCACTGTATACAGTAGAATTTATCATATACACCTTATCACCTTACCTAAACTATCTGTTAGGGAAAAGCATGTGTTTAAATAGACGATCCAAACCTGCACATTTTCAATGGAAAGACCCTAAAATTAGTTGCTCACTATTCTGGAGAGCAAGAGTTAAATTGACACTGTTATGCTGTTACTGACACTGTTATTTCACAAGGGATGCAGTGGTGTTTGCTAAAGGATCAAGCAAGCAGAAGATGCATTGTGATACAACGTTACTGACAAACACAGGAGAAAATATGAAGGAGAGAGGGAGACAGAACTATCGAAGCAATAAAATATACCATCTAGGCATCTATCACAGTGTATTCGTAAAATAATCGTAATAATGATAAAATCACGTTAAAAATTGGAATGCATTTCCTCATTTTAACCATCACGAAAAAATGTTACGGCTTGTGGGATGTTTAAGCAAATTTACTTTCAAGTAAATCCTGTAATTTTTCCCCTTTTTTATATTTTATCTTGTTTGTTTTCTATTTGTATACAGATTTGTGTTTTATATTGTTTTTTTAAAAGATAAATCGTTCTTATCATACAGAAAATAAAGTATCACTTTTTTAAGATGGCATGTCGTCAGTTGTCTGCTATGGGGCATTGTTGGGTGTCCCCACTGGATAAAACATGACAGCCAGTTATTTGAAAATTGACGGAACACGTCACCATTGTGATAACCTTGTGGCGCACTGCATTCCAGGTGCGAAATAAAACCTTAGAGCCCCAATGTATTCAAAGATGATTATATCATAGATGCAAATGCATGTGTTGGTGAGTTACCAGAGTCGCGTGGTTTGTGAAGGTTCCGTTCATATAGACAGGAAGGATGCAACATTAACGAAGTCTGGTTTGTTGGTATAAATTTGCTTTAGTTGTTTTTTGTTGCTGAAGAATTGTTTGCGCAAACATTGTATGCAATACTGTGGGAATTCATATTCATCACATATTCAATATCTGAATGGGGCGGTTCCTCTCCACCAATTTCGTAGTATTGGATTAACAGCTTTAATTTATTGTTCCTTGTTAACTCTTCAGGTAACCAGAATTTATTCTTAGACTTATTCAGCATGTTTGTCCACTGGATGAAAGCCCCGCCCCCACTCCTACCCATCCCGCAAAAATGATCTCCTACAGACTGACTAATCAATAATAAACGATCCTATGATGCAATTTATTAGAAAGCCTGGTTAGTCCCTTAAGGATCTTAACTGTGACTGATTGCCTGACTAGGGAACTGGGGAGATATATTAAGATGTATTCTGATGTTTTATCTGTCTGTGGCCAGTGGGTGGCGCAATGCTTAATGACATGGACTCTTAAACTTACTAGTTCAAGTTACTGGGGGCCCCTAATGAGCTGCTGATGAAGGAACCTAACCTTCATTACTATAGTAAAATATCAAGCTCTGTGTGGGCTATGAGAACACAAACGCACGGCCAGTGGAAATCTTTCGTGGTAAGCTGTACCCCCCCAGGATGACAGCCATTTCGAATGGGTGTCCTTCGTACGATTTTCCCCGAACAGCATCAACCCCGTCATTGTGCCCTGTGGCCGACTGTAAAGACTGCCCGACTGTCTAGAAGCTCTGCCTCCAAATTAGCCTGCATAGCTAAAGGTTCGCATCTCCTGCAGTAGGGACCATCTCTCCTGATGGTTCTATATGACTACAGTGGCAAGGTATGCTGGGAACTGAGACACAGCCATGTATTCTGACTATAAACAATACAATTGTTAGAGAGTCTAGTGTTGCTTTTCCACCGGCATACAGGAACCAGGCCGTACCTGAGCCGTACCACGAAGAGAACCTACTTACAACGTGGTTCCAGCTCACTTCGGTTTTCCACTGCAGAATGATCGGCTCGGTAAAGGCGTTACTGGGTTTGGAGAGCCACAGTGATGTAAATCCAGTGGTGTACATTATGAATTACCGTTAGCAAGTCTGAGAGAATTGCCTCGTTATCTCTCTCTCTCCAAGTGTCTTGGGTTGACTAAGCTTCCTAAATTGCACTGCATTTTGAATTGTATTGTCATTGTATTGCATTCTCTTGACTTTTACTAGACTTCTGTTTTATCCCTTATTCCCATGACATTATGTGTTGTTAGTTCAACGCTCCACTTGTTCAGCTAGCTCTGTTTTTATAATATGTCCATACTGTGATAGAAGACTTAAGTACATTTGTTGAAAAGTCCACTATGGTTGGGTGCTAAATGTTTAAATAATAAAAAAATGCCATTTGTATATGCCTGCCTGTTAGCTACAGGATCAGGGGCCACTGTTTCGCAAACGTTTAATCTAGTGTAACAACTGACTGTTTAATTAGGCCATAGGGGTGTGCTTTTCCTCAGTTTAACCCACCCATATTAGCTGACAGCCATCTACGGAAGTGTCACTTGTTTAACCAGCTAAATGTTGAATTTCGCTCCTTTCCAGACCCCGTTCCCTGGCTACACTAACAAACTGAGTGTGGCAAGTTACCATCGGAATCCAATTTGACATCCACTTTTGGGGGCCAAAATCTACGAAGAAATGAGCTGGAATTTTGGGTTGTACTTATTTTATTTGTTAAACCGAGATCAGTTTTTTTTTTTTTAAATGTTATTTGCAGTTTTTGTTTGGGTTATTTGTATACAGACTTCAAAATAATGTCTGTCAGACCCATATTTACATTTACAGTATTTAGCAGACGCCCTTAGCCAGAGCGACTTACATAAGTGCTTTGAGACTCTGCGATGAATTTTTCCGATGCTAGCTCAATAAGGACCCAGGCTATGAGTACTATCTAGCCGAATACTCCGTTGAGAAAGTGATTTTTTTTTTTTACACACACACAAGGAAAAGAGCTGAGTAAGAATTCAGAAGTTGAAAAGTTAGAATAGAATAATGTATTTACCATTTTCCACAAACATATTTATCTGTATGTACATTTTAAGAAACTAAATGACTACATTTTCGAGTAAATATGTTTTTTATTGAGTGGTATCTGAAGCGTTATGCTGGACTAGGAGACTTCTGGATGCAACAGCATAAAACCTCTTTATTACGTAGCGCTTAAATCCGGCAAATCCTGCCATCCAGCGGGCAGTGACGGTACTGCAACTCCAGCGCTGGCTCAGCTGGGGCTCATGTGATGACCACGATTCCAAAATGCAGATAATGCATTCCTGAGTTTTAGCACTTTGATATTTCATGCATTTAATATACGGACGCACTGGCTATTCTTCCTGTGACGCAGTTCGGTGAACTGCATTCAGTGCTGTATACTAGGAGCAGCGCACTGCAATGCAGCAACAGATGGAAGAGGAGTATCGGCGTTTGAGCTCCTAATGTTTGATATAAAACACGTGCGGTGCATCGCTGGGTGTCAGAGGAGCGACAGCACCTTCCCTAGATGCTGCATATAGAGGGATCTGCGTGCTGGCCTGTTTGAATGGGGTAAGCAAATAACTTTTAAGATTGAGTGCAATATTCTGTATTTATATACCAAGTTGACTCAAAGAAGGCAGTTGGTTTCTGTGTAATTAAATTTAGCTGGCCACCAAAACTGCTTGATGTTAATGTGAAAGATAGTAGCCTGCACGTGGCACACTAACATTAATAATGTGCACGGCCAGTATGTAAATTTAATTCGATATCTGGTCTTACAAAATCCGCTTTTAAAAGATAAAGGCTAAAAAAGGCAAATTTTGGGAAGACTGCATTGAGATGTATTCAGCGTTTTCAACTGAAGGATTTGTTATAATGGAAGTTGTAGTTATGTGGAAGTTTCAGTTCGGAGACGGCTGAAATAAAAATATATTAGCATAGGAACTCTGCTTAGGAAACGTGATCATTTGATGGATTATATAGTATTGGTCCGTTGCTCACCATTTCACTCCTTTTGTTTTTCTAACCCGTGCTTGAGTGATGCGCATGTCCATCAACACTGACAGACTTCCTCCCCTCCGCCCATGCATGTTTTATAATTCAATGCGCATTTAGCGTGGTCATAATGATGATGTTAATCGCTTCGAGGGCGAGAATATTTTTCTAACACCGGTATCAGACGTGGATTTTGTACCCTATACTAACAAAAATCGGTGAATGTTCATCACTGAGAACGATAATGCCGGACAGTTGCTTGGTATGACCTACATTTTGTTTCTCGTGAAAGCAGCAAATACTACACTAAGCGAACCTGACCTGTAGTTTTACGCCGGCAAGCTTGCACTCATTTGTTGCTTGCTAAATAGTACGAGTCAGATTAAAAAAAAACTGCATGGTAATGTGGCTAAACGTATTGCAGTATTACTTCTATTGCCTTTAGAATAAATTTGAATACTGTTAAATTATACTTTCTGTTCCAGCTCACTCGCGGCTTTGAGATACTGTAAGCGGAAGTCGGTGGTAATATAAATTGGGAGGTGCTTATGTGGGCCGACCAATAGCAAAACAGGATGGTCGTGATCGACAGATCAGTCTAACGAATCGTGCGACATTTTATTAGGGGGTCATTTATCCGGTCCTATAAAAATTGCCACGAGTTGGCATTGTAAGGAAGGATCCATCTTGAAGGCAAATTTGTGGCGCGGGGTAGTGTAGCAGTAAGTAGCTATGAAATTATTAAAAACGATCAGCCAAGCCGATCTTCTAATGTCGGCATTGTCGTGTCCGCTCTCGACTGAATACGTCGAGCCGTTGCTGACTTTCCCTTGTGCGGTGGATGATAATGTATTTAGATACTAGCTATGAGCCTCTCGCTGGTTTGCATGGCTAGCCTGAGGCCTCGCCGAATAAGCAATTATGTAAGAAGGAAATATCCCGTTATGCCGCATATATGATGTAATAACCCTCTTTAACTGTATCAGTATTAATGCAACAGTGTTTCGTTGTTACACGTTTGCAGCTGATTACAGAAGCAGCGCGGAACTGCAGCGTAACTGTGTCCTACTAGTGTCGAAGTTGTTGGGTGTTTATCGAGTCCCGTTTTACCAGTCAAAATGCACTCTTGCTTGTATTAATTCCTGCGTCTGCGTAAAGCAGACGGGTAACCGAGCAGCTTCCCGGATCTAACTGCTTTCCCCTGGTGCAGATAAGCCGCGATGTCCGACACTGAGCAGCAATTCATGGAGACCTCGGAAAACGGCAACGAGGGCGACGACCTGAACGGGGCCGAGGCTGCCGAGCAGCCGGACTATCAGGAGGAAGCGGCGGTGGAGGATGAGGAGGAGGAGGAGGAAGGTGACTCGCAGCATGATGCCGAGGACGGCGGGCGGATCAACGCCAGCAAGGGAGAGGAGGATGCGGGGTGAGGGCCGGGTGACAGGGGCCCCAGTGCGGGGCGAGCGACGCGATCCTTTCGGGATAAGCCCCTTTGTTCCACCGGCTTTGTTGGCGCCATATGCTGCCTTATGGGGGATGGGCAGTTTACCCCAACTATCCATCCGTTGTAAGGTTTGCTTGGTGATCAGGGGTCCCGCTGTGGCCCTCCTGAGCCGCGATATGGGGCGCTGGTGGCTCCAGTGGCGCTCTGGCTTCCACCTGCATCTCACTGGGATAGAGGGCGGCTCTGATGGTCGGATGTTCGTTACAAACCCCGCACTGTCTGATTGGGATCCATTGGCAGTGTAGTGGACTTCTGCCTATTTTTAGTCAGAAATGTCTTGGAGGTGGAAGTTTCTGGTCCAAAAAGCAAAAATAGAGACCAAGATTTTGTTCCAGCCATCCAGCTAAGTACTCTGAATCTTTATACCGAACTTGTCTTTGTCTAGATTTTTACAGTCTGGCACCTGAAATTCCCACCTCTGCTGTTAAAGTGATTTGAGAAGGCTTTCCAAAGTCAGCTTCTTCTAATAGTTGTTAAACATCTTTATTTTCCAGCAAAATGTTTGTTGGCGGACTTAGTTGGGACACGAGCAAGAAAGACCTCAAAGATTATTTCTCCAAGTTCGGGGAGGTGACTGACTGCACGATCAAGATGGACCCTAACTCAGGACGGTCGCGAGGATTTGGTTTCATCCTGTTCAAAGACGCCGCAAGTGTGGAAAAGGCAAGCATCTGTTCAGTTAGGCTTCAGTTTTCATTGTCATGCATGCATGGCACAGTAAGTCTTCAGTGATCTCTCCCAAACCCTCGTGCCACAATAGAAGACATTGCTATAAAGAGTAGCCATTGGCTCCATCTCCTCTCCCCCAGCAATATGCCCCTATTGTCATGCTAACGCTAAGGTTGTGGGATCAAATCCCACGGAGTACCTACAAATTGCAGTTGGGGTTGCTTTTGACAAGTCAGATGAATGAGTGATTGTATTGTAAGTAGGTGATGGGTAGTAATGCTTAGCGACGTATCAGATACTGTGGCTTCCAAAACGGCGCAATTGGTTAATCCAGCATTTCTTTGCCTCCCCAGGTACTTGAGCAGAAAGAGCACAGACTAGATGGGCGACAGATTGACCCAAAGAAAGCGATGGCGATGAAAAAGGAGCCAGTTAAAAAAATATTTGTTGGTGGTCTCAATCCAGAGACGACGGAGGAGAAGATCCGGGAATACTTCGGGACCTTCGGGGAGGTCTGTTGCGTTAAATCCACCTGGACATCTTCAGAGAGACATGATCCGTGTTTTCCTGATGTTTCACTCTTGCGTTGTCCGCCAGATTGAAACCATAGAGCTTCCAGTGGATCCAAAGACGAATAAAAGGAGGGGATTTGTCTTCATCACGTTCAAGGAAGAGGCGTCTGTTAAGAAAGTGCTGGAAAAGAAATATCATAACGTTAGTGGAAGCAAGGTGCGTTTGATACGGGCCTGTGTGTCACGGGAGAATTAACGTGCGGCGTTACTTCATGGAGCGTTTTCGGAATAGTAAATGCCTAAACTGAGCTGTCCCCTTAACATTCACTGTATGTCTCCCCCTCCCTCAGTGTGAGATTAAAATCGCTCAGCCCAAGGAGGTGTACCAGCAGCAGCAGTTCGGCGGCCGTGGCTATGGACGTGGCAGGGGGCGAGGTACAGAGCATTCGTCAGAGTCGAAACTGTGTTTCTGTGGGGCCCAGTGATGCAGTGAGTTCTCTTTATTTTAATTTTTTTTTTTTTTAGGTCAGGGCCAGAACTGGAACCAGGGCTACAACAGCTACTGGAATCAAGGTTATGGCGGCCAGGGGTACGGGTACGGTGGCCAACAGGGATATGGAGGATACGGCGCTTACAGCAACTACGACTACTCATCTGGTTACTACGGCTACGGAGGGGGATATGATTATAGTAAGTGGGAACCTCCGCGGGCTCTCTGGCTCACTCGTCTTTCCTCAGTGTTGTGGTGCTCAGCCTGTCTCTCCCCCTTCCAGACCAGGGCAATACAAGCTACGGAAAATCTCCGAGGCGTGGAGGCCACCAGGGTAGCTACAAGCCATACTGATCGCGCGCGGCATAGGTACGGGGGCCCGTAGCGCTTGCATCTCGCCGGCCTGGTATCAGGCTCCTTGTTTTGAGGGATGGATCTTTTGGGATTGGATTAAAGCAGGAATCCATGGCTGTGGTTTACCAGCAGAGGTGGAAGTTTCAGGTCCAGAAAGTAAAAATCCAGGCCAAGATTTTGTTTCAGCCAGCTGAGTGCTCACTTTTTTACTGGTTGGTTGAAACAAAATCTTGGTCTGGATTTTTACTTTTCTGGATCTGAAATTTCCACCCCCTTAACCTCGAGGTCACATGGACTTACCGGTATTTATGGCTTAAACTTCATGTAGGTATGGTGGTGGGCTGTCCTCAAAGCACACAGTTGGGACCTCGGTCTTGATTTTTAAGAATCCCCTTCTCTGTACTTCATTTGTCTTGATTTTTTGGATTTTTCCAGACAAATGTTCGGCCGTCGTCATTCTGCATTTGTTTCGTTGACACTCGATTTGAAGACGAACTATGCAACTTACTTTTATTTTTGCTTTTCCATTAAGGAATGAAGTGAGTCAAAGCAAGACCCTTTGCAGCGACGACAGCAGCAAACATGAGGCCTGACTTGCCTTGGGAGTCTGCAGAACTACTCGTGCTCCGTTTTGTACAGTCGAGGAACTGGGGAGACAAATGTCACTTTTCCTTTGTTTTATATATATATATTTTTGTTTTTTTCTGTCATGCACATTTCCAGAGATGGAAGTGTTATTTTTACTGTACTTTTTGGTACCTTTTTTGAATCTAATGTATTCTATGGTTGTATTTTACATGTATCCTGGATAATCTGCGAGAGATGAAATCAAGAGACGCCAGAATTTTTGAAATAAACAATTTGACTTTTTTTTTTCCTCCCCCCCCCATGTTTATTTTTTTTCGTACGTCTTTCTGGCTTGTCTGGGGCATTGAGGCAAGATTCCGAGAACAAATGAGTTGTATTAAATTTAATCGTAAGCGTTTCTTCCTAGTTATTTTGTGAGTGTTTGACATGTAGATGAGGGCAACCCGGCTTTTTTGTTTTGTTTTTAGAGTTATCTGCATTTCTAAGTGGCTTTTGATAGCGTAATTACACCCATAACATGCACACCTGCTAATGTATAGTATCCTCTCCACTGGAATTTAATTCCGCTAGTAACCTCGCAGATTCTTAGAAATAAACTTTTGGTTTAATATTTGTGTGGATGCTTGATTATTAACTTATACTTCTGATCGATATGAACTCTGGCAGCTAAATCGTTGGCATTTTGAAATGGATATTGGTTGCTTGTAAGACTGCTGTGTGTTTGAGTGCTCCTTGCTGTTGAATATAAATATTGATTTGGACTGGGTATGCATTCTGTGAGTTTTATACGAAGCCTTTAACGTTACTTCTAATGACACTGTAATGGCCCTTAAATGCAAACAAAACTCTTAGAAACACTCTTTGGTTGTTTTTGTATACACTTGCAACAGACGATATTTGTATGAAAGCAGTTTCAAACAAAACCGCATTCGGCCAATCAAATTCAAATCAGTCGCCCCGTTTTCAGCTGTGATGCGTAAGTCGTTGACGACCGACGTAACCCTAAGTGTAAGGATGGCTAACCAAGCTGATTCTTTAGTAACCTTATCTAATCTGCATATTATGGACACATTCTTGGGATTAAATATTCACATTGAAATGTTTACTTTTTTATTTATATATTTTGTTTATAAATTTCCCGTTAGAAGACATTGCTACTACAGGCACTAAACCTATTCAGGAAGTGTGCAGTACACTAATCAGTCATAACAGTAAAATCACTGACAGGTGAAGCCGATTATGTTGTGCTGATTATCTCGTTATAGTGGCACCTGTCATGGGTGCCATTATATTTTAGGCGAGAGAACAGTCAGTTCTTGAAGTTGATGTGCTGGAAGCAGGGAAAATGGGTAAGCGTGAGGGTCGGTATGACTTTGACAAGGGCCAGACTAACGGTTAGACGATTGGGTCAGATCATCTCCAAAACAGATCTTGTGGGGTGTTCCTGGTATGCAGTGGGCCAGGGAAGGCCAACCGATGAACTGGCGATGGGGTCATGGGCTCCCAAGGTTCATTGCTGTGTGTGGGGAGCGAAAACTAACCCGTCTGGTCCGATCTCACACAAGAGGGGCAAGGAGAGAACTCGAGAGGGGAAAAGATGAAGATTGAAGGAAGGAAATACTGAAGAGGTAAGTGCGTAACATTAAATCGTACCTTTCTTTGCTAAATCAGGGTTACAAAGATCCCCTTTACTCTCAAACCGGGGCCTGAGAGTCAAGTGGGTGCAGTGATGCAGTGCCTGCCACCCCTTAGGTGGCAACCTGGCGAGTCAGTGGCTCAGTCTGTGGGCCCCTGAGCAAAGTTCTTAACCCCCACCCCACACCCACCATGGGGAGCAGGTAGGGTGAATAAAGCAGTCCAATGTGTCTGTAGTTGTGCAAATGCCAGCAAAAGGATTTCTCATTTCTGTCAGCCTGATTAACACCTCCATGCATGACTGTCGACTGGCTGGTCTATCAGGTGTTTGGACCACAGTTGCCTTCTTAAATATGTCAGCGATTCATACTGGTACAGCTGTCCTTATTTTAAAGCTCATTCACTTCCTGCTGAAGTTCCTCATTATCCATCCATTTTCCAAACTGCTTATCCTACTACTGGGTGGCGGGGGGTCCGGAGCCTAATTTAGCAACTCCAATTAGCCTCAGCATGTTTTTGGACTGTGGGGGAAACCGGAGTACCCGGAGGAAACCCCAC
>JAODJX010000051.1:2879974-2895971 GCA_026776945.1 Isichthys henryi
CCCCACCCCCCCCCCCCCCCCCCCCCACCCCCCCCCCCCCCCCCCCCCGCCCCCCCCCCAATGTGGACTGTGCTGTTGCCTCACATCTCTGGGACCAGATTTGAAGTCTTTTCCGTGGCTCTGTATGTAGAGTTTGCATGGTCTTATCGTGGGGCTTCCTCTGGATACTCTGGTTACCCCCCAAAATGTAAAATCATGCTAAGCTGAACTGGAGTTACCAAATTGCCCGTAGGAGTGAGTGAGTGAGTCCTGTGATGGGTTGGTGCCCCATCCTGGGTTATTCCTTGCCTTGCACCTGTAGCCTCCAGGATTAGCCCCGGGCCCCTGAATAGAACAAGCAGTTTAGAAAAAGGATGAATATCTGTGTTTCACCTGGTCTCCAGATACGTTTTCTTTTTTTTTTTTTGTGAAGTTGTCACACATTTTTGTTTCTCAACTTCACCGGATGCATAGTAGGCGTGTAACGTTATCGCGTGATGATAAATCGCTGTACAAATCCATGACAATTGAAATCTTAGAAATAAAAACAGATTGAGTATTAGGCTGCGTAATCTCTCAGCTTTTTTATTCTGGCTGTAATTGCGTCGTTTCGATGGCAGGAGGCGCCTGGCCGGCCCCCTTACCAGCGACAAATTAATGTAACCTGCAGAAGTAAAAGAATGGAATGGCGAAATTATTAATAAAAGGTCTATTTTTATTATGAACTCTTCATTTTTAGAAGGAATATGTCGATAGAGATTAGGAAAATAAATGTTGGTTTTTTTGGTAATAAAATTTTCATACATTTTTTCCTTTTTTTTTTTTTTTTCCCAAAAATTTCACGGTAAGGTCGAATCGTAACCCAGCATCGCGACTCGAACGGAATTGAGAACTAAGTGATTCGTTACACGCCTAATGCATTGTGACATCCACAAAGGTCGCCTTTCAGTTCTGGAGAATGAGACGTCACAAGATCCTTCACAAGCGTCTGCAGAAGCAATCGGGTGATCGAATCTCACCAAGCCACTGCTTCTACCTACTGCCCAGCACAGTGCCTTGCGACTTTCATCTTTCCTTTTCATTCAGCCCCCGTATGTTACTGTGTTTTTCCGGCAAATGTGCGTGAGTTTACTGGGACTGAGCTTCCTTGGGAGGAATAATCAAAAAGTCAGGCCGAAGTAGGGTGACCAGATAATCCACGTAATCCCGGACACTTTGAGCTACTACAGGTTTTACAAACTACCTTAAAACCGAAAGGCTCCTGTGATTGGCTAATTAGTTCCGTTCTTCTTGTGCTTCGACTGGTTTGACTGAAAGAGTCATCCAGCTGTTTCACATTAACATTAGTGACACGTGCATGATTGTAGGAGACTGACCAATCAGCACACAGCATGAACTCGGTGCGTTAATGAAATCCTGTCCTACGAGTGTCTGGGATGGCATGGATCATCTGCACAGACTAGGCAAAAGGTTCCCTCCCCAGCTAACGAGGGGTATATATGCCTTTTAATCTCATGCTTCAGAAAAGTGGAACATGGGCAGCTTGGTTATGGCGTGTTACAGTCATTAAATGAAGGTGGAAGAGGCTCATTTCATAAGTGTCCCTCTGTGATTTTTAAAAGAATATACCATTCTTATATACTGGGGCATTTTTTTGGTAAAGCAGGCAAATGCAAACTCAGCCTTTTTCCCGTTCGTTTCGCTTCGAGGGGACGGCTGTGTGACTTTGGTTAACTTTAATCCCTCTATCAGCCCCCCACTACCTAAGTCTGTTATGTCTAGGAGTGAGTAGACTGGCCAGATCTAGCTGACTGATTAGATGTAAGAGCTCATGGCACCAACGTCGAACCACAATCAGAAAGCAGCGCCTTGCAGCTGCTTTAGCCAGGATACCTTGGCAGAGATCGCTTCGAGACTGACTTTGCTCTCTAAGTTGTTTTTTTTTATTGCCTCAACACTACATCCCGTAACAAACAAGCGAACATCCCGTAACAAACAAGCGAACATCCCGTAACAAACAAGCGAACGCGGACAGACTGTTTCAGGAAAGTTCCAAACAAAATAACCAATTGAATTAGACTTAAATGAACATCATTACCCAAGAGCCAGGTGCCATCAAAGGACTCTCTGTGATTCCCAGCTATATTGTCTTTAGTGTGATTTTAATATGCTTTTTTATTGCGCTGTTCTGCAGGAATGAGCTGTTTTCATCTCTCCCCCGTGAATCTAGAGATCACATTGCAGCGAGTCTCAGCTTTTTAATAAAGCCCAATGAAGTTACTTAGTGCTTCTCCGAGGGAGCAAAGCTATCAAGTCATAATGCTGATTGGCTGCTTTTCTTTTGCTATTTCACTGGACTGCAAACAGCATAGCAGACAGATGGATGCTGTCTATACATATTCCTGCAGTAGCTGCATGCTCATTCCAACCGATTTCGATGCTTTTGAGCAGTGTGTTGCTCCACAGGTTAGGTCGCTGTACTTCAGATCAGAAGGTTACTGGTTCTAACCCCAGTCTCTACAGAATAGTCACATGTTTGTGGGCCCTTTACCAAGGCCTTTAACCCTCAGCGCTATGGGCCCGACTGCAGGTGTCTGCCCTTTGCTGCCAAGCTTGCTCAGAAGGTTACTGGTTCTAACCCCAGTCTCTACAGAATAGTCACGTCTGTGGCCCCTTGACCAAGGCCTTTAACCCTCAGCGCTATGGGCCCGACTGCAGGCGGCTGCCCTTTGCTGCCAAGCTTGCTCAGAAGGTTACTGGTTCTAACCCCAGTCTCTACAGAATAGTCACGTCTGTGGCCCCTTGACCAAGGCCTTTAACCCTCAGCGCTATGGGCCCGACTGCAGGCGGCTGCCCTTTGCTGCCAAGCTTGCTCTCGTCTCTATGTCTGTGTGTCATAGAGAGCCAGGATGAAGTAGCCAGGATGCAGTAGGCGAGAAGAGAATTTCCCCACGCGGGATCAGCAAAGTGTTGTTTTTTTATTATTATAATTGTCTTCCTGCACAGTTTGCCTGGTGCTGTGGTTTTGTGTTAGGGTTATATTCTACCCTTTTCTGTCCGCAAATGACATTATGTGGCATATTTGCTCCTCACCGGCATGTGATCTGATAAATGCGATCCCACAGCAGTCGGCCTGCTTCCGTGACATTCTGGAGTTCTGCGTGCAGGTCGCGACCTCATACCTGTGTGACTTTGATCCTTGCATAGCGCCCGGATAATTTCTGAAGAATCACATGAACAGAAATGACTCGCTCACAGGTAATCCGGGGATGAATGCCGGGGGTGTTAAGGTCCAAGGTGAAAATATTACAAGTCTAATTCGTTAATTGGATCTGGTATATATAGAAATAGATATATAGATATTTTATAGATATTTTTTTTTCAGCTGTGTGCCTTATAAAAATTGACTTCACACATATGGTTAACCTTTGGGGCTCCACGCAGATGTGAAACAGGAGATTTTTCTGAAAAAATGACTTAAGACTAGATACACAATGTACACCTGCATACTATAGGTCTGTATACGACACATGTATGTGGAATTCAGATCATTGCGTGACGCCTAATGCCTAAAAATAAATAACATCAAATGGGGTAAAAAGAACTGGAGATACTTGCTTAGTGAGCAAAAAAAAAAAAAAACTCCGCTTTCCATGAAATGTGTACGGGCTGCATCTTGGAATGCGAGGGATTAACAGAACTTTAAAGGGGAAGTGCTGGTCCACTGGCCCTGAAGCTTCTGAGGTCCGGTGGCAGGTCCGGCAGAGCCAGCAAGAACGTTCTGCACTCTAGAACCTCAATGACCGTGCAGAAAACAAGCAAAGCAAATCTAGATGAGAGACCTTAAAACCTTCTTGAGTTCTGAGCTTTATAATGATGTCGTTTGTGATGCAGATGAAGCCAGGAAGGATTCATAAATCTCACATAATTTTATCTGGCAATCAAGGGTTGGCGATATTGTTGTTTTCAAAGGTTTAGGGATGGAACAAACTTCATCTCGCCTTAATTCTGTCAGATAAGCTGCACTCTGGTGGCTAAAATGTCCCAGAATCCTTTGCAGTACCACATTGTGGTATGTGGCAGATACTGTCTACCCCATGCTGACCTCTGCCCCCTGTCTGCAATGCTGATATCACCTTTAGGTCCAGCAGACCCATCTGCACCACTCTGCTCCAAGTGCTCCACCATATACCAGGTGTGTGCTGAGATTTCATGTGAAGTACGGCCACTAACCACAATACCACGGTCCCAAAGACTTCTGGGAAGTTTCTGGGAAACTTTCACTAATAATGATGATGCTGTAGTCTTAACACTATCAGACCTATATATTTCCTCGAAATAAAATACCGTTAATGATGTTATAAAGCAGTATAGTGTATTTATAATGCAAAATAATGTGAATATCATACATGACACAAGGATTCATACATAACAACCGAGGCATTACAGTGTATGCAAAGCCCATGTGTTTCTTGTGATTTCAGTCACGATTATGCACCGCGACACATTTCAAAATAAAATTTTTATTTTTGTAAAGAGAAACATTGTTTGAATGGCCAGATTTTAGTTGCCTGTGGGCAAATATCTTGCAGCCGGGCAATAATCGCAAGTCACGGGACAAAATCCAAGTGTCGCTCAGGAGATGCTTACTTGATGTTTTATGCTCCATGAAATGTTCAGGAGGTCACAAGCTGTCGAGCAAGACCGAGAGCAGAGTGATGAACAGGCAATGGTGGGGGCCACTTGACCCTTGGCTCACTTGGTTCTGTGTGACTTTCAGTATGTAGTTCTGTTTGGTAAACAGACCTTCCCGACTTTAAAACCAAACTGAAAAGGCTTTCCTTTTGGAATCGATCGTATCAAAATATTTGATCGTCATCTCCTCAACAAGCAAAAGCGCCTCAAACAGCAGTCAGCTGCTCTTGTCCAGATAAGCCCTGTAAAAAGAGTCGCGTTTGTCCACCAAATCAATGAAGGCCGTGATTTCATTGGGTCTGTTCTTCTTCTGCGTAGCTTATTCTTTCTTAGCGTCCATGATATCGTGGCATATGAAGTTCAGGGCTGGGATCATGCAGACGGAGTAGGTCAGTGCCGCACGAAGGACACAGGAAAAACACTCGGTAAGTGACGTCCAGATCAACGGTATCTCACTGAGGGTGTGAAAGAGAGCAGGGATTTAAAGGGAACTGACTACAGTAAGTGTTCCCCCCAGTGGTTAATCAGACAGCGTCGGCACATGGAGTGTAACAGATGTCTTCATCTGAAGACCAGAGGGGAGGATGCATT
Organism: Isichthys henryi; assembly: GCA_026776945.1. Taxonomy (NCBI): domain Eukaryota; kingdom Metazoa; phylum Chordata; class Actinopteri; order Osteoglossiformes; family Mormyridae; genus Isichthys; species Isichthys henryi. The sequence continues at coordinate 2,885,240 of JAODJX010000051.1, forward strand.
GTGGGATACGGCCGTATCTCGTTATCAGAAGAATCCCCTGAAAGGTTCAAAGCTCACCAGGAGTCAGGCTGCGTGAGGCTCCTTTCAGAGCAGCGTAGAGATTGGACATCCTGGGGTGATGCCGCTTCGTGACTGGGGACTGAAGACATGAAGGCAATCAGATGAGAGAATATGACATCGTTATCTGGGTCGTTGAAGACATTTGTTTCTAAATTGGCTGTTTGGCTATAATACATTTATTTATTTTTTTTGAATTTCTGCTCTTTTTTAAAAAAAAAAAAAATTCTGTAACGTCGTTTAATGAAAGTGGTTCAGCAAAACTAATGGCGTTAAACCATCGTTAATTCCGTAGATGCTTTCTAACGCTGCAGGACATTCTGCTCTTTGTGAATTATCTTCTTTGGGTAGCTGGGGTGCATCATTAACAACAAAACATTCTGCTTTCAGCAGCCTGCAGGGTAATACTCGAAATCACATGTCGTCTTGTAATCCAAACCATCACTGTCGCAATCTGCGTCATTAGCATGTTTGAAATTGCGACACGACAGTAGCCTACCAGCAATTTCAGCAATATAATTTCGTTTTGTCTGAGTTTTTCTAGTAATGGCCACAATTTCATACATTTTAAAATGTCAACAAATAATGCAGAGAGAGAGAATGGAAGCCCTGAGGGACTGCCAAGCAATGCAAGAAGCTGATGGGACCGCTGATCAAATCAGTAGAAGGTGCAACATCGAGATCATTCAGGGAGCATGGAGTGGCATTAGGTCAGCAGAGCTGTTCCAAAGGTATGCAGAGATATAACCACAGATGGAAGGTCCAGGTCCAGAAAGTAAAAATCCACTCCAAGCTTGTTTCAACCAACCAGTTCGGTGTAAAGAGCAGTGGCAGTGGACTTAAATGGCTTTAATGCAGCAAGCTTAGAAATTATTCACGGTAAAAATATGTGCTTATGACTGAAACCTAAAAATTCAACATCTTGTATTCCTTCAGATATAACATTTTCCGGAATCGGCACAAAATCCTGTGCAAGCAAACTTGATGTGCTTTAATGTAATTTGTAACATGCTGGATAGTCATTAAACAGGAAACTGAAACCAAACTGGTGAGGCGTACCAGCGGGGGAAGACGGACCCCCTGTGTCTCTTTCCTTTTGCTTCTACATCTAACTTAAACTTTCTTCACCCTCAACATCAATCGAATGGTATTCATCACAGGAGATTTCATTGGCGGGTTGTCAGAAGCTATATGGTATATTTCCTAGATGGGTTAAAAATACATAAACAGGTACTGAGGTTTCTGTAGGTCGGGGAGGGGGGTCAATGTTATCCAGACGGGTATGTGAGTTGTCCCTAGATTACTAATTAGAGGACCGATTGGCTGAAGGGTCCTCAGACCTGGGTTTGAACAGCTGACGTAAAAGTTATCCCAAAAACCTTCATCCACAGCGGCCCTTTGCGGATAAGATAATCACCCTCCCCCCCCCACTATGGATATTTCTTCTGCCCCCATGGAATCTGTGGCCACGTCTTTTCGGAAACGTTTTGATGGGCCAGATTGTGTTGGTGGTTCTTTAAGGTTGTGACCTACTGGTTACCTCATAATCTCTGAGACTGAGTGAGGGCATTTTTCGCACCTGTAGTTTCTCTGGTCGGCTGACTTTGTAAACTTGTCGCATTTTCCCTCACTTTGGGTTGCCAGATGTGAAAGTTAATACGAGAAGAAGGTCCTGTGTTTTGGACTGTTGCGTATATCTATGCAATTTAACATGGAGTAACGGCAAAGATGGCACATTTGTTCATAGTTGTAGTCATGGCGACGGGAGACGATTAGCGCAAACTGATGGAGCACACCTGCTAGTTGGGTCTGATCGAGGTCAGATCGCGTTCCGACTACAACCAAACCGCTCCCGAGTTCATTTGGGACCGGAATGAGGTCGGCTCCTCTCACGGGTCTCGTAGTGGCTGTTTTGGTCCGGCATGTTCACACCTGCCAAAAATGAATCGCGCCAAGGGGGAAACCAACCAGAGTCTGATTTATCTGGGCCAAACAGTGCAGGTGTGAAAACCAGCCAAAAGTGAAATGTAGTTACCATAATCGTTTTAGTCTAGGGTAATCAGAAATATATTACATATGTAGCTTCAGAATCAATAAAATTTAAAAACAAGTTCTTTTTTATTTCCAGATTTACTTCCAGGTTTTAAACAGAACCTGTGGTTGATTTGGGTGTAACACGTTTGAAAAAAGGTTCATATCTTCTATGTATCAAAGAAGCGCTTTAAGAACACACAGGAAAACAAACAAACAAGTAGGTAAGTAAGTAGACAGACAGACAAACTGCACTGATGTCCTGGTTGTTGGATTCTGTTAATTCCCAATGTTATGTATTCTGGCAGAATCCATGCAAACAGGTGCTACTATGCATAACAATAGAATATACGTCCTCTGTGTGTCAGATGGACATTAACGTTCACCGAACGTTCCTATTCTGCAGCTCAGAAATATCTGTTAATCTGGTATTCTCCAGGTTTCCCAAATGTGCTTCAAGCAGGAACCATCTCTGAAATGTCACAGTTTAGGAATCGTTGTACCGGGGAAACAAACTCAATTAAAATTCAAATTGAGTGTCCAGAAAATGAGTAAACATGTGCTTTTTTCCATCCTTCAGTACAAATTAAGCGGTACTATTCGTTGTGCACAATTTAATATTAAGTTTCATTCTCTTGTCTTATCGCCGTATTAAAATAAATGCCAGTTTACTGTCTACATACATACATTGTAATTTGCAGTCAGACATTTGATGTGAAATTTTGCGTGCTATTTACTTGAACTGACATTCAGTAGTACTGCAATCATATAAATAGCAAATTTCAAGGCAATTACAAACAGACCTGAAAATTTACAAATGATGCGTTGCAGTATGCAAATGAGCTCGGCATAACAAGAAAGGTTATGAAGAGTGTTATGCTGTGAGCACTTAACTTTCTCTGTAATCGAGTGAAACTACCAAAAATATAAATAAAAATAACTGAGAGACAGGCGTTTAAATGGGGACATTGTGAACCATTGCTGCATGAAATTTATTTATCATTTTTTTTTAAATTTTATCTGACATTTCCAAGCATGTGGCGAGTTTAATTATTTCCCAAAAGCCCGTTTCCCAAGCTAACTCTGCAAAATACAAAATATTTTACATTCCCTCAGAAACACGGCCTGGTTTCTGCATCTGCCTGAATCTGAATGCCATTCTCCCGAAATGTAATTGGTTGAAGGTAACTTAAAGGCTGTCCAATCCTATTCATGTCTGAGGTGTTACTATGGAATTCCAATACTTTCTCTGACATTCTTTGCATTGTTTCTATCCATCTATCCATTCATCCATCCATGTAAACAGAGTTAGAGAGAGTGGGAGTGACGTCACTGTTTTCCCAGTATGGAAAATGCCCTCCCAGTTCACCCCCCAGTTCGTCTTATTGACTTGTCACGTGCTTATTTCTTTTGTTTTGCTGCCTTCCGCCAGCTTGCTGTCGTGTCGCCTGTCTTATTCCTCTTCATGGTTTGTGAGGCCAGCAGACCGGGGCTGGGATGGTACTGACACTCATCCCCACCGAACCTGTAGTTCTCCGCACTCGATTTGTCCTGCTGTACAGAAAATCCTGCTTGTTGTATGAAAGATGAGGGTAGGAGTAATGTCATATAAACACAGCACACTACCCTACATGGTGCTACTGTCTGGGGTTTAAACACGTCAAACATTTGGGTTAATTTTTGCCATATCCATTCATCCATTCATCCATCCATCCATCCATCGGAAAGGACTCCCACCAAGACAGACACTCAGCTGTCTTCACATGGCGCCATGATATTTACACGTACTTGGTCTTCCCGGCTCATCGGGAAACCTGTCTTTCCCTTTCGGAATGTTCCGGCAGTCTGGCTTCGGCACTGGGACTGCACACAGAAGCACATCTGGCACCGTGTCGCTCTAATCTCCATCATACCTTACAGACCTTCGTCGTGTCTCTTCACCATCCTGCTCTCTTAGATCATCTGACCAGAAGCTTGTCGTTTTCTCTGGGCTTAAGATGAGAAGGGGTCACACCATTCCAGCATCTCCAGGGCTATGGAACAAGCCACTGTAGCACTGCATGTCAGGTCTGCCTCCACCAAGCTAAAAACCTACTTGTTGTATGTGGCTTTTTTTCAAAATAGTCTTCTACATCTCTTTTGGTTTTCATTTGTCTTCCTTTCTTTTCCTTTCTCCTCTAAATCACTTTGGCATCACCTTTATGTCTACAAATGTGCTCTACAAATAAAGTTTGATTTGGAAGTTGAGTTTTGCGCCATGTTTGTTCCTTAGCAGGATCACCAAATGCACAGCGTTCCGTCTTCGTTTACATGGTGTCCAGTTCGTTACCACATACTGCCGAAGGTCCACTGAGCAACTGTCTCATTTCTTGCCTCTTACTTCCCAATGGGGTCAAATTTGACTGTCTGCCTAATTACTCAACCCCCCCCCCCATCCCTGTGGGTGTTTCTGCCCAGTCGAGATAAATTGTGGCGCATGAACTCTCAGCTCCGGAAAGCAATGGCGGCGTCAGCCTTCCGTACTTCCTGTGTACGGCGTATCACACAGACACCTTGCACTGTCTGGCCTCAGAGTCTTGCGCGGCGCCCAAACTGAGCAGTTCTGACTGTGACTCGCTGGGCCTGAATTCATCTGAGGCCGATTCAGATTCGGCCCACCTGCCGCTACGTTGCGTTCTTAAAAATATGCATAGTACTGCTGTAGGATATCATATTAAGTGGTATGTGGCCTCAGTGGCTCGGGGGGGTTACGCTCCTACCTCACACCTCCCAGACTGGGGGGGTTATGCTCCTACCTCACACCTCCCAGGCTGGGGCTTCAGCTCCTGTGCTTCTCTACGGAGTTTAACGATGATCATTCAAATATCTGTTTGCTTGGGATGTGTAAGACAAAAGGCATGAGGTAAAAAGCTGGGGGTCAGTAAATTCCCCCTTTCCCTGTGTGTGTGTGTGTGTGTGTGTGATGTATATATAACATTGAGCCCAAATGTCCTTGCAATGTGATAGAAACCTGTTTTTTTTCACATTGTGGGGACACAAAGGGGAAACTCAGTTTTCTAAAATTCTGTGACTGTAATCAAAAAATAAAAAATGCCAAAAGTCTCGTATTTTGTTCGGCTGCTTGAAAGGCTGGATTGGGGTTTTCATTGTTGGGATTAGGGACTTCACCACAGAAATGAATAGAGAGACCTCACAAAGATATAATTACAAACCTGTGTGTGTGTGTGTGTGTGTGCGTGCGCAGGGGCACCATAAGGTGGTGGGGGGGGGGGCGGATTAAGAAGATTTGTAGCATAATACGGTTTGAGTTGGGGGCCCAAAATCTCTAGCAACACCCCTGTGAGTGCACCCTGCATGGACTGTTCTCAGAGCGAATGTTTACTAATACTACATTTACGGTTGGGTACTCATACTTAACTACAAGGCAGGACTGTACTTACAATGCAAGTTACTTACTCACATACACACAGGCAGCTCTCGACTTGCACAAAAAATATCCGAGATACATAGAGGTTACAGAAGCAAAACGCAAAAAGGCAACACATGCCTGTGGGTATATTTGCATGTCATTTTTTCATTTATTTAATATGCGTTTTTTAGTATGTATTAGTGGTATATTTTTGGTTTAGGTGATCTTTTTTGCATAAAGTGTTTATTGAAAGGGAAGGTGAATCCAAATTATGTAAAACCCAATTTAAATAATCCATTTCACAAATCCTAACATATGTCAGTTGAGAACTGTCTGTACATAGATTTTTTTGCATTTCCACAATATTTCTACATTAATTTCACCTTGACGAGTGGCAGGTGGTCTATACCAGTTTGGAATCAGAGAGAGAGAGAAGTAATCTTCTGCAACTGGCTTGTGTAGGAAAGATCTTAACTTGTGTGATGGGTCAGGCTGCTGAAACCGGTGGCATAGCTAATCGGCCTTATTCCAGCCCTTCCCGACTCCTCGATTCCCCCCGTTCAGAGTCTGTGCAGAGGCCTGGCCCTCATGGGGGGTGAGCAGCGAGACGAATGTCTCCACACAAAGTGATAATATCCATAAATATCAGTTGGAATACTGCGAGCAACCTTGTAATGGCAGCATTTGCTGGGGAGTGATGACTCGCTGTGTCAAGGAAGACGACCCTCCTCTCCTCCTCTCTTGTGCCATTTTAAGTCGTTTGCCGTGATGTACAGCTAATTCTCTCAGTGAAAGAGGACCCGGCTGCCCTTGAAATATATTTGGGAAATTTTCCACACCTTGCTAAGGCAAATAATCCATCCATCCATCCATCAGGGGCAGGGTTAGGGGGCAGCATTTCCTGCAAAGCAGTACTACACCCTGGATGAGATGTTAGTAGTACTTGTGTAATTGAATGCAATTCAATTTATTTTTATGTAGCGCCTTTCATAAGAGTCACCCCAAAGTACTCGACAAGATTGTGTGGGGATCCATTGTTACGTCGCAGTGCTAAAACGAATAGCACAATTGAAACAGGTGACTGTCGCCTTAAGACGATAGCTCACTGTCGAGGTCAACTGCAGGTGACACAGCAGGAATGACAGTTCATAGGGCTAGTGACAGGCTAGTGTGCTATCACAGACACGCACACTGTGATTCGTTTAATCTTGCTGATAGTGATGGGCAAAACTATGGTTCATGAACCATCTGCTGTATTTTCTAACTCCACAAGATGGTACTGTTGGTTAATTTTGGGGCATGTTTGAGTCCTTTTTTTGAACAGAGAGCGCCATCTAGTGGGGTCAGAAAATACAGCAAATGGTTCATGAACCATTGTTTTGACCATCATTACTATTTTTTGTTGTTCTTCAAAGTGTAAAAAGGGGGGAAGTTAAGTAACAACCCCTAGACATCCCCCGGGGGAGGCCGTCGAAAGAGCGCCGTGACCCGCTTTCCGCAGCCGCCATTACCCAGCATGCCTGGGAAGTGAGAGCTAAAACACTTGTCGCCATCAGAAATAATCCACCGTTATAAGGACCTGATTCACCTACCTGACAGAAGTGGCCTGCTTATGCGTCACGTTAAGGTCTGTTACAATCGGCTTGGGGATAATTATATGAAAAGGAGGAAACGGTAGCACTTTACTTGACTGGGCACAAACACATAGTAAAAACTCAATTACTACTGAAGTACAAATCATGAATAAATCATGAACAAATATGGTCGCTACTTCAGATAAAAGAAGCATCACAATTCATTAATGATGAACAAACATGAGATCAATGTTTCACTTTATTCATTACTTTTTCTTTCAATAGTTACATCGGTAGTTTACAAAGGTTTACAGAAATAACAGATATAGTAACAAATATAGTAAGTGCTTGAAATAAAATATGCATCACAATTCATTAATGATGAATTAACATGAGATCAGTATGTAACTAAGGCTTAGTTTGTGATTAATTAATACATAAGTAATTGCATGATGCTGTATTATTTGTGCCCCGTCAAATGTTACCAAGATGGCTAATTAGAAAAAGGACAGAGAATCATACATGCGATTAGACTTTATACTGTAAAATATTACATAAGAAATTTACAAACGAGAGGAGGTCATTCGGCCCCTCAAGCTCGTTTGGGGATTCTGTTATGACTGAGAAAACAACTAAATAGAAATGGCAAAAGTTATTTTGAAATGCAGGAAACGTTTATTTCACATTAGCATTGAAGAAATTGGTGAAAAAAATAATTGTTAAACTGAAATAATCCTGATAAGTAACGTTTGAAAATGACTTGGTACTTTTGAGGCGGTTGGCTGGGGTTTAATTCTCCTACATTATCGGATCCCGCCCCTGAATTAAATGTCACTGCCTTTGTCTGCTCAGTTAGGCCCCGTCATGGCAGCACTTCTTGTATCACGCACACAGGGCTGTGAATGATGACATTTTGCATCCGTACTTTCCCGGCTTTCACAGTGCCCCGGCTGATGGTGGAACCTTGCAGTTCTGGAGAATGTGGCAGGTGCATTTTGAAAGTTCAAGACACATGACTTAGTCACCCTTTTGAAAAGGGCAAACACTTGTCTTTACTCCCTATAACTGGCACTTGTAAGACGTGAAAATGTTGAAAAAAAAAGCATGTGTAGTTGTCTTTTCCCTTTCTTATGTTGGTCATACGGCGTTAGCATCCAAGTCGTGTGTTTACCTTCTAATGAATGTCCCCGCCCCTTTCCTCTGATTGGCCGCCCAAGTGGCTACATGTATGTGAACAGAAAGACTGAGGAAGTGTAGTAATAGCACAAATGTTAATGGTCACGGTGAAGACTACAGTGGTGTGCTTGTATAAATGACCCTGACTAATTTAAAAATAGATGAAACAAGCAGAAATGACTCTAAAAGGTTTTCTGAAGTCTAGTAGGTCTGTCTTACATGCAAAGGGTTAAATGTAGATTTCCAGAAGTTTTTCCGGACTTATGAAGCGCATTCTCCCATCTGATCACGGTCACAAGTACGACAATTACAGTGTAATGGAACCCCACAGCTTGAAAGGCTGTTAGGAAACACACGAAGTGTCCCTTTGGATCCTGCGAATTGGTTTTTCATCTCCATTTCTTACAAGAAGGTTCTGCCCTGGAGTCAAGAGAAGAATTTCTTTGACATGTGACATAATAAAGCTATTCATGTATTTAAGGACACGTTTCAAGAAAATAAGTCATTTGAAGAACTCAAATATGCGAGACCCACTAGGAATACCGTACCTCCAACAGATGGCATTCTTTTTAAATAAATGAAAAGAAATTCCCAACATATATTCTGGGCTAACGGTGCAAGATTCTTTTCCAAACATGTCAAGAAATTGTTTTAAAGCTATTTTTCATCTTTCACGAAAGCCAGAGAATATGAACATGCTCCAAACCGAATAAATGCAAGGGGGATTTTCAGTAGCCCTGATTTGCAATTTTCTGTTTATCATATGCCATCACTTAATTAAACAGAAAGGCCAGTGGTTATTTATCGGAAGCCTGTGTCCCAGAGTGGCGACTTCGCGTGAACCGCAAAGCGTAATCTCCCAGAGGCTGCTGCTACTTACTGCGTGACTCATGTCGATTGATTAGCCGGAATATAAACCACCGGCAACCGAGCACAGAGAGATTTTTCTGCCTGGAGAGAGTAACTGCTGTTTGTGTAGGTGACGACAAGCTCTGAACACTCTGGATGATATCGTGGAGACTCTGCGCGATAAATGAAAGAAGCGCGTACGACGACCTAGGGGGGTTTCACCTCAGCCGGCCAAGAGATAGGGGCTGATTAATGTGCTTCTTGTGAGCTGTCCTCACAGGATGTTTCACTGTTTTATCTATGTCTGCTGGACCCCTGGAGGGGAACGGCAACTCAGTGGGCCGCAATAGGACTCCCACATCAAGTGAGTTTGATTCCAGCCTCTGGCTCTGTGTCTGCGGAGCTTGCAGGTTCCCTGGCGTTTGCGTAGGCTTTCTCTGGCTACTTGGGACTTCATCCCACAGACAGGCAAGCTGTTATCACTAAATTGCCTATAATGAGTTTGAGCCCAGCGATGGACTGTTGTCCCTTTCTGGGTGTTCCCCAGTCTCATACCTAATACTTGCTTGGATGAGTGTGCTGTAATCCTCTTTTGGATGGCTAGGAAGATGGATATCCTTATTACAGTTTATACCAGCAATGCTTGGATACCCTTTAGATCAACGGTTCTGAATTGGCGTCCTGTGATAGGTTGGCTCCCCATCCTGGGTTGTTCCCTGCCTGATGATGGATGGATGGGTTCTCAATTGGCTACCTGAGTCATTATATCATGGCCCCAAAAAGTTGTCATTGATGGGGGAGGATTGGTGACAGTCAAAGTTGTTCACTTGGGGGAGGGTTTTTCACTCAGGGGAGGGTTGTTCACTTGGGAGAGGCGGTGAGAAGTAGTTTTTAAACCACGTGGGCTGTGAACATGGACCTGCAACACACTCTTGGGTCGCGACCCAGCAATTGTGAAACTCTGATTTATATTTCATGTTTGGGTGCCTTGGGGGGGATGAAAAGCTGATGGGTCTTTCTGCCGGGACTGTGCCTCCCGTTTCTGACATCTTTAAATGGGCCCCCGCTTCCGCAGACTTTGATCTCCTTCACTAGCCCCCGGAGCGACTCTGAGTCGGGAAAGCTGCCCTGCCCTGCCACTCCAGTTCCATCTCGCAACCCCATCAACCCAGAGACGTCTGGCAGCCAGAGACACAAATCCTCATCTGTGTCTGTGGTCTGATTCACCCCACGGACAAGTAATAAGGTGGCTCATATTGTCACTGGGAGGGAAGTTCCATGCGATCCCTGAGTCTCTGCCGTGAGCCTGAGATAACCACACATCAAACCATGCCCTGTCTGCATTTCTTAATGAAATATTCTAATGCTTTCCACTTAAAGGAGCGTATATGCATTTACGTTGGTACCCATCTGTGAGGTTTGTAGGGTTTTCATTAACCTGCCAAAATCCTTGAGTATGACCAAAGCATGGCTTGGGGAAATCTGTCACAACTGACGCAACAACAAAACCTTATTGTTTTACAATCTAGAGCAGTTGTTCTCAAACTCGGTCCTCGGGACCCACTGCCCTGCTTGTCTTCCAGCTCTCCCTGCCCTACACACTGCTGATTGACTGAACACACCTGATCCAGGTAAT
>JAODJX010000051.1:2911811-2928228 GCA_026776945.1 Isichthys henryi
CCCCCCCCCCCCCCCCCCCCCCCCCCCCCCCCCCCCCCCCCCCCCCCCCCCCCCCCCCCCCCCCCCCCCCCGCATAGATCACATTTGGGGACCAAAATGTCCCCAAAGTGCAGTAACACCTGAAACTTCCTTACTTTTGGGGACACTTCTTCAGGTCCTATAGATATGAATGGACGGTCCCCATTTAGATTGTGTGTGTGTGCGTGTGTGTGTGTGTGTGTGTGTGTGTGTGTGTGTGTGTGAAGAAAATGTAATGAGATACTTATTTATTATATATTTTTTTCAGTTGTTTTGGAAATACGTATCTCTGTATTCCAAGCCTCAAAATCATGATCAAATCATTGTGTTTTTATTTGCAGACCGATGAGGGCAGAAAACAGTGTATTCCATCACGACTGCATGTGTGTGGGGTTTGCATGCTCTCCCTGTGTTGTCATGGGGCTTCCTCTGGGTTCTCCAGTGTCCCCCACAGCCCAAAAACATGTCGTGGTTAATTGGAGTGACTGATTCGCCCATAGGTGTGAATTATGTGTGACTTTGCTCTGCACTGGCTTAGTGTTCCATCCTGAGTTATTCCTTGCCTTGTGTCTATAGGCTTTGGTGACCCTCGATAGGACAACTGGTTATACGAAATAGGTGGGTGGTGTTTTCTGCATTCAGATAGGACAGCACCGTCTCATTTAACATTCTTGTGAAGTTAAAGTTAATTAATGCTCATATTTTATAAAACTTCACATCATCCCTTAAGACAGGGGTGGGCAATCTTATCTGCAAAGGGCCAGCGTATATGTAGGGTTCTGGAATAACCTTAGTTCAGCTGTTCAAACTGAGGTGTGAGGACTCTTCAGCCAGCGAAAACCTACACACACAGCGGCCCTTTCTGGGTAAAGCCCCCTGACATGCATGTCTGTTTATGTGTTTCGTCTATTCAATTCTCATTTGATGAGAAGAGATTATTTTTTCAGCTGGTTGTGTTTAGATCTGCCTCGCTGGTGTGTTCACTCATCCAAGAGGTTACTGGTAAAGGCACCAGCTTCCCTTTATAGTGTGAAAGAGGCGCTTTCTGTGTGAAAGCAAAACTTTAGGCCCAGACTGTGGACAGGGAAATCTGACAGAAGTCCAATTTGAGTTTGCAGAATAGCCTTTGCACACAAACAGTCTGTTTAATCTCCGCAGCCGAACGGAAAAATTTAAACATTTACAATGTGCTGTAAAAAAAAAAAACCATATGTGTTTTATTTCATTATGTAATAGCAAATAGAAAATATTTACTGCTTAATATGCTTCACATGGAGCAAACCTCCTCTGTGCATTTCATGTTGGCTTTAGGTAAAGCGAAGCTGATTTATCAGTGTAAAGTGCAAAAACAGATAATGGATATATTTACATTGTCAGTTGCTGGTCAGCTCTATCGGTGACTCAGTGGGTGAGATGGTGCCTCATGCCTCTTGTTTGAACCCTTGTTCCTTTCTGTCCTCTGTGCATGTATGTCTTCTCTATTGCATGGATTTTTCCCGCAGTTTAGTGATTTATCATCTCTTAATTGCCCATTGTGTGTGTGCGTGATGATGGACTGGCATCCCAGACCGGTTATACTGATGTTTTGGGCCTTGCGTTGCCTGGGACAGACCACAGGCTGTCCTGTAACCCTATCCACTACACCTGATTTGGGAGATATATGGATTAATTTTATATAAAATACAAATGAATTAAATTTTTTTTGCCATTATTTTACATCTTCCCTTTTCCCGGCTTGCCACACACAGCATTAAGTGAAACCATTCATCGGTAACATTAAAAAAAAAAAAGTCTAAGTATACACAAATGTTTCTTTAACCCTATACTGGGCAACTGCTTGCATTATAGATGATCTGCATCTGCAGACAGGCTTTCTGCATCTGCAGAATATTCATTTCCACAAAAATAACTCATATACAATAAAATCTTATCTGCAAATTATCTCCTATAATTACCCCAGTATTGTAAGAAAAAAATGTGCTAACTCTTTACTTGAGGGGACACAAATATATTTTTTTACACTCTTACTTAAAGCATTAATTAACCAGTAACTCAGTGTTAGTTACATACTGATCCCATGGCTGTTCATCGTTAATAAATCATGACGGTTCATGTATTTCATGCAGTTACTACATTTGCTCATGATTTGTACTTGAGGGGCGGCATGGTGGTGCAGTGGTTAGCACTGTTGCATCACACCTCTGGGACCCTGGGACTTGAGTCTTTGTGCAGACTTCTTCTTTGGGGTCTGTGTGGGGGGTCCTTGTTCGTGGTCTTTGTGTGGGGTTCTGCACAAAACCCACAGAAAGACCCTGCACAAAGACCCCGAAGAAGGACTCCACACAAAGACCCCACACTAAGACTCCGTGCGAGGTCTTTGTCTGAAGTCTTTGTTTGGGGTCTTTGTACAGGGTGCTTGTGTGGGGTCCTTCTTTGGGGTCTTTGTTTGGGATCTTTGTACAGGGTGTTTGTGTGGGGTCCTTCTTTGGGGTCTTTGTACAGGGTGTTTGTGTGGGGTCCTTCTTTGGGGTCTTTGTACAGGGTGCTTGTGTGGGGTCCTTCTTTGGGGTCTTTTTACAGGATGTTTGTGAGGGGTCCTTCTTTGGGGTCTTTGTACAGGGTGTTTGTGTGGAGTCCTTCTTTCGGGTCTTTGTTTGGGGTCTTTGTACAGGGTGTTTGTGTGGGGTCCTTCTTCGGGGTCTTTGTGTGGGCTCTCTGCGTCTCAGTGGGGTCAGATTGAGGCCGTGTGTCTGTGACAGGGGGCCTTTCATAGACAGCAGTCATTGGGGGAAACACCACAGCTAGCTGGCCCTTTGTCCTCTTCGCCACCTCTCCTCTGGCTGTTAGCACCAGGCCTGGGGCCTGAACAAAGCTGCAGCTGGGTGGCTTGAGTAGCCACCAGCTCTGGGCCCTTGGGGTTACCACCTGACAGTGCCATGTCCTGTCCATGCCCGCCGGCCCAGTGCTGATATCCCCACAGTCACGTCGGAATAGACATTTGTTCAAATTCCTGATAATTATCTTCATGCCCCTTTCTCATGGTACAATGACTTGTCAAGGAGGCTTGTGTGCAGCAGGACCGCCAGGAGCTACGTTGGCTTCGGTCTTTGACTCCTGACAGGGTCACACATGGCAAATGGCAGAGGTGTCTGACAATACCTACAGCCTATATTGGATGGGCCCTTTGGATGATTACAGTGGTGCCAACAGCAATGACTTCACACGGTGAAGAAGGAGGCTATGGAAAATGCACTTCCTGGTCTGATCATTTGACTTCCTCTGCTGCCCCCTGGAGGACGGGCTCCCCCTTTGGGTCCGGTTGGGGTTAGGGCTTCCTCTGCTGCCCCCTGGAGGACGGGCTCCCCCTTTCAGTCTGGTTAGGGTTAGGGCTTCCTCTGCTGCCCCCTAGAGGATAGGCTCCCCCTTTGGGTCTGGTTAGGGTTAGGGCTTCCTCTGCTGTCCCCTGGAGGTTGGGCTCCCCCTTTGGGTCTGGTTCTTCCCAAAGTTTCTTCCTTCTAGGGAGTTTTTCCTTGCCACTGTCACCTCTGGCTTGTCATGGAAAACTGTAAGGAGTAAAGATAGGAATTAATTGCTTACAATTTGACATCTTAGGCATTAGAAATCATATATGGTTTACATTACAGGACATGTCTGGCTTTCATAGTCAGGATGGACATTGGAAAGACTGTATCCAGGGAAAATGCTGATGGATATCAGTTGGATTTATTAAGGAAAATTAAGGAAATTGGAAAATTCTTCAGTTTAGGTTGAAATTGACTGAAAATGCAATCTAGATATATGTCTAGTGATTAGACCTTAGAGTGGGTCCAACCATGGGCCTTAATCTAAGTGGATTCTAAACCTGAATGATCACTTGAAAGGCAAATGTCTGTATTTTTGTAATATTATGAGCAAACCTAGCGCATAGGAAGAGCTGAAGATAAAAGTGAAACCAGCAGCAAGATGCATTAACTCAATCTGAAGACCTAGACAGAAGACAGAAAGTTCTGGAGGAAAGCCATCTATAGGGTTGCCGGGTTTCAACATCAACTCGACACAGCTAACAATAAAATAATTATAGGAGGTGCTGCCCATTAAACAACTGAAAAACATTTTTCAACTCTGTAAAATGTCAGTCTATGTAAAATAATGGAACCACATCATTACATTTCCTCCATCTTTGTGTTCACTTTGTGGCCACCCAGACATACAGTATCACCCAACTGCCAACACCGAAACTGCCTAAATATCAATATCAAACTATTATTACTGACCTATGAAAGCAGCAGAAATCTCTGGTCTGGTCCTACTAATAGATCACTTAACGGTCCTGCTAAGGCCAAAGGGCTTACAGGAAGAGTATAACACGCCTGTCTCTACCCTGGGCCCGATGACCGATGCACTACAACCGAGTTTTCTGGCTTAGCGACATTTTGTGAGGCATACTTCCCAGTTTTGCGGCCTGCAGATAGCTCACTTTTAAATGGTATATATTGTCATGGGAACGCACGCTGCACGCCGAACCTGCTCTGAGCAGCTTTAAGTGCAGGTTTCGATTAAAACAGCCCTAAGTTCGTCCTTTTACTAAAAAGGTGCATATGAGCTGTTCTTATGTGTCTATATAAGTGCTACCTGTCAGCTAAATAGTAGGGATAGGCGATGTGACTGATTTTCTTTTCGATTTGGTTCCAAATAATATCAAGGTTTTCATCTTGGTGCTAATATCCAATGCTGGCCTCTTGTCGGATAAGGGATTGAATTTGCCTGTGGGGGGGGGTTCTGCTCATAATGTTCACCATGGTGTGTGTGTGGGAGGGTATTACTTACCATATCAAAGGGTGGGTCTTAGTTTGAATAATAATACCGCCAGTTTTGCGTCAATGCGTACAGATAAACCCCGTGACAACACCATTTGGCGCTGAATTGGTAATCAGGATTAGTTAACCTGACTTTATCAAGTTAACTCCAGATATGTGACTCTTACGTCATAGTGCACCACACTGTTCACCTTGAGTTTTCGTGTTTCTTCACTTTGGATATGATTTCTTATTGCTCTTCAACAACACCATTTATGTTCGAGATATAAGCAAAATAATTTTGCTTCTTTGTCTTATGGGTTAAAAATGACAGTCCTCAGCTCCCTCATAAAAACCTGTCAAGAACATACTACAAAAATCCAGAAAGGAAAAACTCTGCCTGACAGGTAATACGAGCAAGGAAATAGAATCTGAACTAACGGGAGAAAATGAAAAATATTACGCTAAAGTATTCCAATTGGATGGTCACACACTTAATTATAGCCCTTCATTTTGACCATGAAAAATGATTAAGATTCAAGGTACAAAAATGGCTGAACTATTCTGCAAGGTAATTGCACTTCCCACTGCCCAACTGAAAAAAAAATCTTATTATCGAAGTAGATTTCTAATAAGGAATCACTCTCTCTCTCCCCAGAGGAGCTTAGCTGCGTGTTCTACAGATGGCAGAGATGTGAGAACATAAGCTTCAAGTCAGTGGAGAGCTATTTTTACCGTTCATTACAGAGGCTGCTACACAAACTTAGACGAGGATAATTTAAAAGTGATAGATATATTACTATGAACAACAACAATAAATCCCACTGCCGGTGTGAAAGAAATGGCCTCCCCCTGTTGTGCGAAAACATTGACACCGATGATACTCTTTTGCATTTTGTCTTCTGGCAGAGTGAATTTCTGCGACATACTGACTCTGAAATTTTACTGGATGGAGGGAACTTCCTTACTGGGCATGAATTCCACAGAGCCAGACAGAAGGGGAAAAAAGAGTTGGGAATTATGTGGGGCAGCGGGTAGCCTGGAGGACGAAGACTTGGACATGTAACTGTAAACTAGGTCCAATTCTCTGGAGGGACCGTGCTCTTGTACCCTTCAACAAGGAGATATCACAGGGTTTAAAGACACAGACTTTTAACCTGCTGATTCACGACCTGCGATTTCCTTTAGTGTCATTCCGTTGACTAATTGAAAAACAGAATAATAAGAACAAGTGAAATAAATAGATGCCATTATCTGTGAAACGGTAAAATGAGGTACATTAACCAGAATCTTAAGACCGCAGAGCTGCAAATGGAATTTTGATGAACGTCTATAGGTTGTTCCACAGAGATTTGAAACAATAAATTTAGAGTTTTAGCAATATGTATCGCATTGCAGGAACTTCTGGAAAGGGGACCGGGAACTACTGGTAGGGGACCGGGAACTACTGGAAGGAGGCTCATCTATTGTTTCTGTGTCAGTTCGCCGGTCAGACTAAGGGACGTAAAAGCGGCTATTGGCTTTTGACACCTGAACAGGAGGGAAGCTTTCGTCCCTCATCACAGAGCCATGGAGGCCTGATTATCTTCGCCTCGAGACCAACTTCCTGCCAAGCAAAAAATAAATGATTAAACAATGCTGTGCATCTCCAGTAGAGGCACTTGGCCCATGTGTTAATCTATCCTCTGACTCTTCCCCCTGTGTCACATTTGCGGTACTTTTTGTGCTCTGACATATGGACCATTCAGGAGAAAATGGGATACGACAGAACCGCATGTCACCAGGGATACAAACTCTGCAGCCATGTCCGCCTGTATCTGATACGAGCCAGTTCTAAGCATTTCGTTGGACGTAGCTAATGGAGATGCATGCGTCTCCCGCAGTGAACATAAGCTGCTTTGAAATTAGGCACAGAACCGATTTCCTGAGTCTGGCATGAGTGACTCTGCCACATAGAAGGGGATGTTGCCAGTATGGTGTATCTGCTATGGCGACGAGTGCTGGTCACCCATGACCTGCAGGCAGCCCATCACATGTGGCCGGGGGGGGAGATAGTGAAGCTGTCATTGGGCATTCAAAGTGATCCAGCAACACTTCAGAAGTTTGCGACCTGTTCATCTAATATTGGCATAATATTTTCCTTGGAATTATTTTACTGTTATTGCACTGAAATCCTTGGACAATTGTTAGATAGATAGATTGATTGATTACTAATTATCTGTCTGTCTGTCTGTCTAGTCACCACTTATACTGGTCAAGTTCACAGGCAGTTATTAAAATCATTTTTAAAAGATTCAAGATTGGTTTATTGTCAATACAACAATATACACAGAATACAGCGTACTGAAATGTCGTTCCACACTGGTCCCCCATGGTGCATTATAAAGATATACCCAAACATTTCACATAAATAATAAATCTGCAGAATAAATGAACAAAAAGAACTAGTTCTGACTAACTATCTATGTACAGTAATCAGGACAGAGATCATATGAAGTGATCATGTGCCGTTAGAGTTCAAGTGGAACATGCAGGTAAAATACCATGTTTAAAATACCAGGTTCAAGTTATGGTCAGGATATTGTTGACAGGACAAGACAAAGACGTGCCAGTTAGACAAAGGTGTGTAAATAAGCATAGTGTGAAAGTCCGGTTTGTAGTGTTTGTGTTGTGGGTTTAACATTCCTTTGGTGCCAGTGAGTTGAGAGCTCTGACTGCTTGAGGAGAGAAGCTTTTGCAGTGTCTGGCAGTTACAGTTCTGATGCTGCGGAACCTTCTAGCAGACGGAAGGAGAGAGAACAGTGCATATGAGGGGTGGGAAGTGTTCTTCACTATTCTGTTCGTGTGACGGATGATGTGCTTTTCGTGCAGGTGGGAGATGGCTGGGAGAGGGACCCCGATGATACTCTCTGCTGTCCTCACTATCCGCTGCAGTGACGGCTTTTCAGCGGCAGTGCAGTTTCCATACCAGACAGTGATGTAGACAGGTTGTTATTTTGACACCGGTCCTCCAGGTGTGAAAAATGTCCACAGAACTCAGTTAAAAAATAACATTTAACATGCTTTATTTGAAACATCATGAGATATGTGGACCACTAACATCCATTTACTGACAAAGCACTGTTTTGCCACCAAGCCGTTGAGATGCTCACCTCCTCTCAGACGTGAGTTTTATGTCAATCACAGCGTGACCCCGCCTTCCAAATCCACACAATTCTCATACATTTCCCCAGTTTCCAGATTATGCGTTTTTGTATTCTGGTCTTACCTGAATGAACTCTGCGTCTTTGTATCTGAATTTGTGGTTCAGTGCTATAAACCGATGGATTAAAGCCTGTTTTTATGTCTTTCCTTGGGTAATTTCAGCAGAACTGAAATTTCATAGCAGTTTGTGCTACTGTTATAGTCCTTGGGGAACATGTTGGCCCGAGTAGGAGGATCAAATCGGAACCTGAAAATTGCACGCTGTCAACAGTCAAACGGTAACATGTGACCCCTACAGTTATTGTAATGGTCCCTGTTAAATGTATGCTTTCTCTTTATTGAATATAGTATCACCACAACCCCACATTTGGAAAGATGGATAGCTGATATAACGTTGTCTGCATTTATCTTTCCTGTTGCCCAGGAAACATCGGTTTAAGTCAATTACCAGGCAGCCAACCGGCCTCTTACCCACAGACACATCCTCCTGCCCAGCTTTCGCCTCTGTGATGCTGTTTATTAGCTGAATTAACAAATAAATTAGCTTCAAATGCCCCCTAACACTGTACTTATAGTGTTTTTCCACTGGCATACTGGTACCTGTACCAGTTAAGAGTCACTAGTAACAGCGCGGTTCCGGCTCGCTTCGGTTTTCCACTGCAGAAGGGTCGGCTCGGTAAAGGCGTTACTGGGTTTGGAGAGCGACAGCGACGTAAAAACCAATCAGGTTCTTATTTACTGTTGACATGGTGTAGATTATGATGTATTATGTGCTAATTTCCAAATTTTCTCACACCTCTGTGCTCCAGGATGACATGGATTATTTGGTCACCCTAGTAAATACCAGTTGGAAAATGGAAGGGGTGATTCAGGATTACTCGCATTATTTAGACTCTATGCAGCTGCTCATAATGTGAATGAATGAATGAATGAATGGTACATTTATATAGCGCTTTTCAAGACACCCAATCGTTTTACAGAAATGATGGGGAGCCACTTCAACCCCCCCCACCCCAACAGTAGGCATTCTACACCAGTACGCTCACCACACTGTAGCTAGGTGGTGAAGGGGCAGGAGAGAATTCACCAGTTAGATGTAGGGGATGATTAGGAGGCCAGATTTGAAAGGGTCACAGTGGGCAATTTTAGCCAGGTCATCGGGCTACCACGCCTATTCTTTCCATGGATGCCCAGGGGTTTTTTATGACCTCAGAGAGTCAGCATCTTTGGTTTTACGTCTCATCCGAAGAACGGCGACCTATTCATCTAATATTGAACAGTGTTTGTATTTAAAAGCACATTGCCTGGTTATTATCGTCGTCACTTGCCTCCGCGTCGACGTGTTTTAGCAGTTAGCATTTCTGGCCCGATTATTAGGTTCCAAGCTGTGTGATGTCACCCCCCCCTTCCCGCTGTGTCCCTCACACGAAGGACAGGCTGGATGGTCTGAAAAGGTGAGCTCTGTGTGGGTCTCCGGTGATGCTTCCCGGGGTGATCGCGAGCGCATCTCCGTGGGACAGCCGGATTGAATCGAGCCCCCGCATTCTGCCTTGCACTTGACAGACGTTCTCGGGGCTGCAATCAACGCCCCGCTTCCATCCGCGTGACGCCCTGTCGGGCTCACAGCAACTGCAGCATGTATAGATTTCCCTTCGGTATTCCGAAGTGTGCGGCTTCGCTTTCTTTTGCTTTTCATGTGAACACAGGAAACTCCCAGCAGTGAGACCCAAAAGTGACGCAGTTGGGTAATTACTCACTAAAACTTCTACTTACCTCCTGCTCGGCGGCACAAAAGCAAGGTAACAATGAATAAAGTCTGTGCGCGGAACTGCCCACACATGCAAAACAGAGCAAAATGTCTTCCCCGCTGGTTCCTTTTGTTGTATTTAGTATTTCTGTTGTGGTACATCCTTTCATAAACAGGAGTGAGAATTCTGAAGGTTCACAATCTTTGTCTGCATGGACGGTCCCTACAGTATGATCTGTCCTTCGGCTAAGTTTTATAATAAATAATAAAAGCAGTCTTCAGTGAAACACGCACATTATACATCATATCGCTATTGATATTTAATTAAACAATTGCGGTAATTGATGGGAAACGTATGTGAACTTCTTGGACGGCGACCTTGAAAAGGAGGGTAATTGGAGTCAGATGTTCTAATCAATTCCGGCGTGAGTTTGACCCGCCCGGTCAGCCAATTTTGGTCACCTGCTGTTCAAAACCGAATTACGTTCAAGTGTGAAAATGGCCCAACGAGAAGAGATTTTAAAAGAGCCCAGGAGAGTTATGGAAGGTCATAAACCCGGAGAGGGCTCCACGGTGATTTCTAAAGACCTGCTTCCCGGTCCGTCTGCAGTCAGGCAGATAGTTAACGAAAAGAAGAATTTCAGCATCGTCGCTGCTCTCCCTGTGAGTGGGCATCCTCCTGAGAGAAGTCAAGTGCATCCTGACAAATCCTCAAACAAGTGGCAGAGAAACCCAGGGAGATACCGGAAGATCTGCAGACATTTCCTGCTGTCGAGAACCTCACGAATCTGGCATAGGAAAAATGCTCCTATTTTATACCACAGTGCTATTGAAATTGGTGAGATCCTTAATGTTCAACGCTTACATGACTTTCTAATAATAATGTAGTAGTACAATCTTGATTAATGTATTACTTAACCAGAAACTAAAGGTGATGGAACTTCAGCAGCTTTTTGGGCAGTGTTGCTGGGAAATTGCCAGCCCGGTGAGGCAAAGGGCAACTCATCTGGGTCTGGGTGATTGTGAAAATTTGTCCAAAATTTGTGCTTGTTAAAGTTTTTTACAATAATAATTTGTTGCCCAATATCAATGGGAAAGTGGCTAAGCAACATTGCCCGGCAACATTGCTCAAAAAGTTGCCCTGAGTATCATCACCCTTGAGTGTTACTGATCCCATGTCCGTCCATCATTAATCAATCACAATCAATCAAACACTTCATGTATTCCATACACTTGCTATATATTTTTTCATGATTTCTACTTGAGTAGCACCTGAGTAACTAAGTTTTCTGCGCCCCCCTCAAATAAAGTGTTACCAATTAACTGAACCCCAGTCCCCTAATACAAAAATTCCTCCTCCGTTCACATTTTTTGTCGTGGCATAGTCAGTGGCAATTGAAAAGCACCTGGGCAGGTGATCCTGTCTACAGCAGGAGGAGATGCACTTGAACATCTCTGAACCTCTACTTCAGGAGAGTGTTGTCAATCGTTGAGCCCCCCTGTCAGTATCACGTTCTTGCACGTGTGATTTCAGAGTCTGATCAAAGAAATACCAGACTGTCGAGATCCTGCAGTCTGGGAGATGTTTGTTTTTAAATTTACATTACAGGCCGTGATCCCAGAAAACACCTGCTAGATGTTTGGCAGTGAGAAAGCAGGATAAGTGATTGGAAATGCTTGTGGTTAATGTAACAGGGAGGCATTGTTTAGGTTGAGTGTTAAATCTATTTTAATCCTTCGCTTCCACATAATTACTCTGCAGCACCAGGGTCTGCTCAACTGGCTCGCACGTTTGCCACACACGCCATAATAAGCACAGATTAAATGAGGATTTCTCAACTTCCAACGGTGTACAGAATTCGGCCAGCCAATAGACTACATGTCTAAGTTTAATTTAACTCGGAGTATGAGCTATCAGCACAAATATATACCCATCATTAAAATTAAACTTTAATTTGGAAAAAGAGCCAATTCTTGGTGCACAGCACATGATGCGATCATTTCCTGTTTTTTTTTTTTTTTACTGAGAATGATAAGCAATATTCCTCTTGTAGATTTTTCCAAAGTAAGATGTTTTGGGTGACGGTTCAGTTACAGTAATCGCATTATATGCACAGAACAAGCATGGAGAATTCCGCACTACAGCCATGAGCCATACATGTTTATCTTGGCTTCACGTATTAATAATGGCTGGGATTTTGCTTGTTGATAGTAGGAATGATAATCAGTATCAGTGTTAGTGGGCCTCAAGCCCTAATCTAGGACGTGACTTTTTAACAAAGGGTTAAATTGACTTTCAACGATTCAAAGGTTTTGTTTGTCATATGCAAAGCAGTCAGACCATCACCTGCAGTAAAATGTGAGGTGGTCAGCTCCAGCACAAACAGTGACAGCAGAAAGACATTTAAAGCAGTGATACGATAATAAATTAACATAAAAAATAATGAAAGTTATACTGAAAAATTAAAAGTTAAATTGAATGCTAAAAAAATGCTAAAGTTATACTGAAGAATAAATGAATAAGCCTGAGATGTGCAACACAATTATTATAAAGTGCAAGATGCATAGATGGGGGGTATGAAATAAAATCAGGTATTAAGCAGTCTGATGGTGCAAGATCTTTCTGAGCCCAGGTCCAGAAAGTACAAATCCAGACCACAGTTTTGCTTCAACCAACCAGCTGAGTCCTCTGTGACTGTGACTCTTTGTGCCCAGCTGGTTGGTTGAAGCAAAATCCCGGTCTGGATTTTTACTTTCTGGACCTGAACTTTCCTCCTCTGCTTCCAAGCCTCTCAGTTGTCACTGAGTGACAGTGGAAGCACTTTCCAGATCTCAGTCTGGTGAAAACGTTGTAAAGGTGGATTTCTATCCTTGATTATGGTAGCTTTGGGGGGAGTGGGGCGCAGGTCATCCTTACAGATGCTTTCCATTGAACGTACCACCCCCTGCAGAGATTTACGGCCCACGGCAGAGCAGTTACTGAACCAGACAGTGATTCCCATGGTGAGGATGGTCTCTAGCACTCCTAAGTTGAAGGCTCTAAGAATTGCTGGTGAGACATTGAACCTTCTCAGCTGACTTACATGGTGCAGCCAATTCCTGGCTTTAGACTCCTGAGTCTGTACCTGAGTCTGAGTATTGGTGTTAATGTTAATCTATTGGTTATGAATACTTATCCCTGTAAATCTATCCCTATACCAGCTTTTGTCGTTTCTGTTTTCTTTTTCATGTAATGTTTCTGTACCTTTCAGAGAGTAGCTGATCCGAGCAAATGGATTCTGCTACTGTGATACACTCTGTTTCCTTGATGTTGTCCATATGGTTAGTGCAGGCAAACGTACTGCCCTGTAAACTCTATTTCATCTGGTTCGTATGTCTGCTGCGTGGTTTCAAATAGGACCTCTCCGCATTCAAATTCTTCTGCAGGCATCCGTCTGTGTGCATGTGAAATTAACCGATTAGTAACATGCTTTTGCAGTTTATTGTTGCATGCTGCTATTTAGATTACGACAATATACATTCTCTTTACATACATAACCACACAAATATACTTGCATGTTTTATAGCTGTATAATACATTCTTTTAGTATTTTAGTTAAATTTGTAGCTTAACGAATTTTCTATGGTTAACTGACATTTGTTATGTGTAGAGGCACCGTAACGAATGCTGCTGCAATTTCGTTGTTTGGTTTTGTGCGGAATCTTGAAAATGATTATTCTATAACAAGATAAATATTAGATATTTACCGAAGCTTCAGGGTGGAAGTTACCTGAGAGAAGGTTATCAGTTCTGGTTTTAGATTGCTTACTTTTTATGCTTTATCTGTGAGTATATCACCAGTGAGAAATCTGCCAGTCTGAGTGAAAAGTTAATCAAGTAGTGAATATTTTAGCTATTTAACCATGATCAGTTTTTATGTTAAAATCACCGAAAATTCTCACGAATATTCAGACAGACTAATATCCTCAATAACATCAAATAGGAACCTTAGGAAATGGCAGTAATGGATATAATAGGACAATGCACGTTAATTTTCCCGAGTACAGAACAGTGATCTCATATAACAAAATGTACTCTACTTAATAGAAGACATTATTCGGAGAGAAACCCATCAGCGCATAGAAACTTAAGCTTTGCATCCTCAAGGACCTCTAACGCTGTTTGTCTGAAAATTCGGGAAATAAATCCTGCTTACAGGTTACGCTGGGATTCTGATGTGTCCCTTTCTGTCCTTATTTTGGAGTCAATTTGATCCGTGTGCATGAGCTGAGTGGGTTACAGTCACCCAACACGGTGGAGGTGAGTCATATATTATCGTTTTGAGCAGAAAACAGCTGTATCCCTGCACTGGCGACTAGAAAACCTTTAAAACAAGAGAAACCTCTAACTGGCTTATTTAAAGCAGGGGGTTTCCCTCCAGGCTCCAGAGAGCATTTCTGGAAACAAAATACTGGCACTTTCATTTGACTCAGGAGATAAAAAGGGGCATTAAAACTGTCATAATCCTTACTTCTCAGTTATTTATGTGATATTGTGTGATATTGTGGTTGGGGGATGGGGGCTCCTGGTTCATAGAATGGCTGAAAACCTCAGTGTTGACCCCTCCCAGCTTAACGATTCTACCCTGTATAGTTCAGATAATTCTGTGTACACATGCAGAAGTTTTAAATATTGAATTTCGTTTGAATATACATTAACATTATAGCCGTACATCCAGGCAAAAGGTTAACATACTGTACTGACCCTGTGTATTAGGACTTGTGGATCGTACCCATGCACAGAATGCTGCTGGTTCAAATCCTGAGGCCGGCAGAGTGATTTCACCATTGGGTCCTGAAAGGGGCAGTTCACCTCAAAACTGAGAAAAGATATGTTTTGTACACTGTGCAGATGATACGAGTACAGGCACCCTGGAACCCTGGAATCTTCTGCATAGTGATAGGATTATTGTCTGGAGTTCGGTAGAAAGAAAATACTTCCTACATTAAACTGCTCACTACAAAGTCTGTGGATTATCTTGAGTAACTGGGTCATGATGTCTGGTAAGAGACGTTGCTGTTGAATTTTTCAAATGTATAATTTTTGGCACTTTAATCACCACAGAAAGAACGCCATTCACTCCCATTAAATTCCAGAGAAGACTGACATTTTTACAGCCAATATCTCCAAAACTAGGCAACTCCCAGCAGAACAGCGTAGATGGATAGCACGGAAACCCCTTTGAAGCATTCCTATTTTCAGTTTTGGAAGGCAACTGCCCTTTTAACTCAGATTACCTCAGAGACTGGCTGACCCTGCATTCTCGACTGAACGTCGCTTTAGACAAAAGCATCTGTTAACTAAATGTGATGTATAAAGTGTTAGCGTTAGTAAAGTGTTCAGTTCTCCATATTTATAGTAGTGTCTTGAAGTCAGTGACTGAAGGAGGGACGGCGTAACGGCATAAAAGCAAACAATTCCAACCATCTTCTGCTGCAGAAGTGGAGGCGACAGGCAGTGGATATCAGTCAAAAACCTGCACTGCAGCTACACAAAGCAAAATACTTACAACCACCCACGAAATCTCTGAAGAGGAACATAATGTCTCAAAGCCACTAGACAATACTTACAGAGAGAGAGAAAAGGACCAGATTTTGGGCTCCATCCTTCCATGTGATGCACAGCAGAACAAAGACCAGAAACCTCCTACGGAATTCAGAGGGAGAGCCAACAAAACGCATCCAGCCTAATGCCGGAGTACTGACACCAACAGCAGAAGGGCTTCAGTGTAGACGCGTCTTATCCTGCTGTAGGACCGGACAGAAACGAGGCTTTAGGTACCTTAGCCTCTTAGCCTGCTAACCCAACTGAAAAATTTGCTGGATTAACTTATCTGATACTATGATAGCTTAATACACCAAACTAAAGTAGTATACATAAATATGAAATAATATTCAAGCTTTGGCACCAGAACTTGGTCAGGATGTAAGTGCATATCCGCACAGTAAGCGTAGAGATCAAAGTCCGGGTGTTGTATAGTCTGGAAGGGTGGAGAGGTTCATTCCAGGCATGCAGAATGGGAAGCTATCAAAGGCCGACTGTGTGCCGTCAAGGAGGCTCGACTCAAGGCCTGGAGGTTGCGAGACGAAACTGCAACAGCGCATCAGAGCTTCAGTCAGAGTCGGGAGGCGTCCTGTCTCTCCAGCGAGACACGAGAGGAGAATATCTCTAACAATGAGGGAGACCTACTCAAGCGTGTCGTGTGTTACTGCGTCCCGAGAGATGGGTGTGATTTCTAACGCCTCTCTGTGGGCCGCCCCCCACGGGTTCGAGGGCAGAGCTCGGCCAGTGCTCTTTGTGACAGTCTGCCACGCGTGCGGAGCGAGGGCAGAGCTCAGCCTACTGAGGGAAACAAATGCTTTCTGGCAGGGAAATGGGAGTGAGCTTTTCAGATTAGTTTAAACATGGCAATTAGCTGCTTTCGGAGTTCCAGCCTGCCACACACGAGGCTCTGTATTGCCTGGCAGATGTACAAATTGGATCAAATCACAGAGGCTGACATGCGTGCTTATGTGCCGGGGCCGTCTCTGGTGGAGCTCTCGGGTGCTTGTCTCGTGGGGGGGGGGGGGGGGGGGGGGGGGGGGGGGGGGGGGGGGGGGGGGGGGGGGGGGG
>JAODJX010000051.1:2930649-2952164 GCA_026776945.1 Isichthys henryi
AGTCCAAAAACATGCTGAGGCTAATTGGAGTTGCTAAATTGCCCATAGGTGTGCATGTGTGAGTGTCTGGTGTGTGAATGTGCCCTGTGATGGGCTGGCCCCCCGTCCTGGGTTGTTCCCTGCCTCGTGCCCAATGCTTCCGGGATAGGCTCCGGACCCCCCACGACCCAGTAAGGATAAACGGTTTGGAAAATGGATGGATGGATTGATGGATGGATAGATGGATGGATTAGCATCTGCAGTGTTTCACACTGAAGTCCTTGTCAGACAGAAGCATTATCTACCGGTAGCAGAAATTTCCGCCTCCAGCCTTCATATCCTGTCCCTGAAAATCATAAACAGAACCTCTTGAAAATGACCATGACAATCTACCAAGTATGTGGGCACAACACTTCATGCCCTCATACGGAGTCTGAATAGCACATAGGCAGGATCAGGTTAAAAAACTACAGCACATGGATACAGTTTCCAACGGCGATGACATCACTAGCTAGAGCATCAGGGTAACAGTGATATTATGGCCTGAGGACTCAGTGGTTAAGGATTAGGAACCCAAAGGACTATGAAGAATCTATAAAATATCCAATATACTGTATAAATAGAGTTCCTTTGGACTAAAGTATTAAAAAGTGATTTGAGCTCCCAGTAATTAGAATGAGAGTAATTCTGCAGCCACTGTTTCTGATCTGTGTTCTATACTGTACTGTGTTTCCCAGCCCCATCCTCGGGGACCCACTGCCGGTCCACGTTTTTGCTCCCTCCCAGCTCCCAGTCAGACAGTCCACATACTGGGACCCCCCAGGACCGGATTGGGAAACACCACGGTACCCTGTTCTCTTCTGGTCATCCGTCTATTCATATCGGTAATGTTTGACATTCATAGGCTGAAAATGTGCTTGAATTAAACATCATCGGGGTTCAAGTTTGAGCAAACATCTGTTCATTATGCGTGTTTCCAGGAAAAAGCCAAGCAGCAAACCCTGGTGGGACACGGAGCAGATCACTCGGGATCCATGATGGGCAAATGCGTTTGATGGTTGTGAACGTTTGTGCTTCGACGTGAAGACCGAAACTCGACTGAGGGTCAGTCTCCAGCTCCAGCACTCTGTGAATCCTGCACAGAAGCGTTCAGGCCACGGACCTCTGTACGCTCCTGAACACGAGGGGGCCACGATTTCAGGGCAGGAGCTGCAGCACATTCACTGAAACAGACACATTCTGCTGGTGTATGAATACACAACAATTCAGACTTTAATTGATTATTTGCAGATGATTTTTTCATGACAGTTCATTCGTCACTGCATACAGTCGACCCTTCCACGTCTCGTGTAACTTTTCGGTCCCCTTGCGAGAAACGCACGATACAAGGATCACTGCGAGATCACTGCAAGGGGCGTCCTCCAAGTCAGCACTGTACGTTTATTTGATGCATTTATGAGTTACTAAATTTTTTTTGTGTCACCTGCTACCCTTCGCTTGTCATCTGCAGATTTGGCAAAACTCCCAGAAACTCCCAAAAAATACCCATTTAATTCCCTATGCCCCTCCCCCCGTTGATATATATCACGATGCAAAAGGGTCGACTGTACCGCCGTTCTAAGATGAATAGATGGTTATCCAAGACAGACAAACGAAAGAAAGGAAGGGTGCACGTTTTACTCGGGAGTCCTGGCAAATCACAGGATACACGTCTGAAGTGTCTGATCGATAAGTTAAAATTTTCACAGGATCTGTTCGGTGTTAAGAGTCACTTACTTGAAGCTAGTGGCCCAGCGCGTCAATTTACAGACTCAAACAGTGCGGCTATTATTACAAATCTGTCTCAACGAGCCAATTAATTTACAGATTAACAGCACTGGAGCATGTTAAAATTCATATTTATTAATGCACTCAATGAATAAACAACAGGAATGAAGGACAAAGATAATTAACAAAGGAATAAAAAAACAAAGGTAAATAGATACAGTAAATATGGTTAATGTACTATAAACATGGCAGATATCAAGCTAATTCCATGTGATGTTCATACTATTTTTCCTTACATATGTAGTATAAACTTATAGCTATCACAATACTTCTAGGGCATGAGATCATTGAATCTAATGAAAGATATGCTCTGCAACAAACACGGTAAATATTATACGGTAAAGGCTGAGGTCACAGCTCAGACTTACAATATTGTCTTGCTCAGAAATTTGTCCAGCAGGAAGTTTCCCCAGCGGAGCCCTATACATTTTGAAATTTGTGCAGCTAACATCACCTCACTTTTGAAAATACCAAATGAGTCGTGTGTTTGGTCTGTGTCCCACCGGAAGTTAATAATCAGTCGATAAATCAAACGAAATGCAGGGACCGCATTAGCCGGAACTCCAAGCCTTTACTGGGGACAGTATGTAATATATAAGCATATATAAGTAAATGCATTTATGTCAGGTTCCCAATCTAACCATTGTTTGAGCAAACTCATGTTCTTTGGTCTTGGCCTACATAATCTGCTATTTACATCTCAGGGATGGAAAATATCGCTAAGGATGAGAAAGTTCATGGATAACCTCTGATTGTTCCTACTGGTAATATTGGTAGTTTAATATTAATACTGTATTTGGGAAAAACAGAAATGAAAAAATGACCAGTTATAATTCTGAGTACAAGATGCCCTTGTGAGCGGTGGAAAATGGATGGATGGATGGATGGATGGATTGACGGATTAGTTAATATATGGCTCTAAAAGTTTTAAACAAGCACGTTTAATCCTATTTTGGTTGTTTTGTGAAACTGCAAGCAAACAGCACACTCTCCTACTTTGTGGTATTTACAGTTAACAAAAGCATTTCCAAATGCAAATATTAAATGCTTCTATTTCAACTTAATTTTCACTGGTCAGTAACTGCAAACTGGCAAATCGGTATCTTCCAACTGAACTGTGCAGGCAATGTGTAACTTAATTAAATATTCATCTAGGTAACGATCAGCCCAAGACTGCCCATTCATCGATGGTGACCCCTTACGTAGAGTGACTGCATCAATATAGTATGATCAATACCAGCTTCTTCTCCGATGGCTCGAACCCGTGGTCGAATAGGGCTCTCTTTTTAATTAACCTTCTCTCCTTTTTTCTACAACTGACAAGTCATGTGGTTTCAAACTGGCTAAAAGATGTTAATTTATAAAATCGGGGACATGTACACAAAGGGACTGCTGTTTTTGTGAACGGGCTGTGACAGCCCATAATCACAGAGCTGAAACAACAATAATGTTCACAGTACACAGTTTTTCTGGAGGAAGACTTCGGGGTGCTGTGCGGCAAGCTAAGCTTTCATGTGCATTCTGCGATCAGAAGGTTGTTGGTTCGAGCCCCACTTGGCAGAACAGTCACATGTCCATGGACACTTGAATAAGACCCTTAACCACCAGCTCCATAGGCACCACAATATAGCTGCCCCTCTGCTGTCACCCCAAAGCTTTCTGTCCCCTGTACAGGGAAGAAAATGGGTAAAATGGAATTATCCCTGGGGGACTAATCACTTTCTCAGTCCACTACTCTAAATAAACACGAAAGTATAATGTGAAAAAAATAAGAATCATAGTTCTCACCACAGTATTCTATAACCAAGAACAATAATGCTGGAGTAACACTGTAGCCCATGATCCATCCATATTCTAAGGGCTTTGTCTAGTCTGGAGTGGGAAACTCAGAACCATAATAATAAAAAATGAGGCAAAGTTAGGGAACATTCTAGAAGGTAGAACAGCACAGCCCAGCTTTGCAGAATCATTTTTAAAGTTGATCAGAGAAAATGATCCCAATATATAAGACATTTAAACTGTTTTTTATTGATCAGACACTGGAACGGCTTTGAACACATTTCTGTATCGATCTTAAATGTTTCTAAATGACTCGTGGTCTCTTTTGATATTTCAACATTAATGTTCGGTCAGCCTACCTGGCTTATCTCTGCTTGCAGGCACAGTAATATTTCATATCAGCCTTGCCAGAGCTTTTTAATGGAAATAAATCTCAACAGAGGGAAGTCAGCTGTTTTCAGATGCAAATTAGAGCCTTTCTGATGGATGAGAATGTCTTTACTTGCGAGTAATGTTAGCTATTTAGATGCCAAGCGGACATTAGGGCCCCGCAAATGATTCTCTTGTTACCTATGACTTTGTTAGCTTTTCCGGAGGAACGACGTAAACAGTAGCCTCATAAAGAAATAAATGACATAAATTAACAAATGTCAGAGGCAGTGCAGTCGGCTTGTCTTTGCAATATTCATCTGGGAAAGGAACAGTGGCGAAGGTCGGCTTTCGGATGGTGAACTAGCCACAAACAGATTTAAGCACGGTCATGCAAACTGGTTTCCATCACCTGTAGATATTGACAGACTGTCCAGTCAGGGCCGAATCTCACACTATAGCTACTGGCTAACATGCTAGTTTGAGGCATTACTAACAGGAAATGTTCACAAACTGCGTATAAAATGGTCTAGGTGAACTTAGCCTCACTTCTGGTAGGGAATTACACAGCGGAGTAACTGGTGATCAAGGTTGGCTTTTGGCATCTGTCCAATATTAAATATTTAGTGAAAACGTGAACTAGTCATCCTGAAAGTTTCTCTGTCGGATCCATGCACATCTCCAGTTTCAAATTCATATAATCATAATACATTTTGAAGATTTTATTAACCTTTCTATTAAAAAGATGTCAGAGCAATATCCTTTGAATCTTAAATGGTGCTTTCCTGGGAATTTAACTTAACTTGGGCATTAAAAGATTTCATTTTTTATCATTCATTTTAATACAGCTTTCTATCTTTTATAACAATTTTTAATGGGCTTCCATATACAAGAAGATTTCAGTGTATAATTGTTGCTTAGACTATGTCACTGACGTGGAACTTCAGATCTACATTGGAACTTCAGGGCTGATTTATCGTGAGACGTCACGTTTTCGCAGGATGAAAGGCTTGGGCTTGATGTCTGTGGAAGCTGAATCAGTCCATAAACCACAGAACAGCGCTTTGTAGAGTAAAAGCTGGGTAGACATGAGCCAGTAAATTAAGGGAGAAGAGGGGGGGCTTTCAAAAGGTTCAGGGGATGAATAGATGAATGAATAAAAGTAAGGTCAGGAAGTCACTGAGAAACGCTGCTCTTTCTGTCAGTGAGTGAAATTATAGATTTTATTTGCTCCACGCTGAGGTTTTTGCGACCAAATTGCTATCGGTTTATTTATTTCAAAACTGACAATAAACTCGCGATTTCTGTGAAGCGTAGTTG
The DNA here is from genome assembly GCA_026776945.1 of Isichthys henryi. NCBI lineage: Eukaryota > Metazoa > Chordata > Actinopteri > Osteoglossiformes > Mormyridae > Isichthys > Isichthys henryi. The sequence goes on from JAODJX010000051.1 coordinate 2,935,924, forward strand.
CTGGTTGTAGTACCTTTTGTTAAGTTTCTGAGCACGCATTACCGCCATTTAAGTGTCTTTTAAGATTTGCAGTTAAATACTATGGATGGTATGTTGGAGATTTGTTCACGCTATTCTTCTGTTCTAGTTCACGGAGAAGAACCTAACACGACATTTATAAACATCGTATGTATGTCACAGATTGCGTCTCTGTGTCTCAGCACATGATTCATGATCATTTTATTCACCGTCTTATTAAATGCATAATTTATGCGCTTTGCCAGCCTTTAAGTGTCATTGGGACTGACGTACTGAAATATTTAGGGTCACGCACTGCTTGATTTCCTTACTCTAGTATTATGTAATCAGATGACATCAGAAATGACAGCAATGGAATAAAACCTGTTTATGTTTATTTATTAGACTTTAATTAGACTCAGATGGTTCCTAGGGCAGTTAGGTTAAGGGCCCGGATAGGGGCCCAACAATGAAATCACTCTGTCAGCAATAAGATTTGAACAATGACAAGCATAAAGGCCTAACTCGCTGAGCCACGGCCTGCCCCCAAATAGTCTTTCTGGCAAGTTTTGGAGCAGAGATCTATCATGCTTGAGACCCGCATGCACCCAGTATGCCACAGAACCACACTTCATGTTGGCGCTTCAAGATGGGAGTATTTCTTAAAATGCCTTTACTTGTATGTAATTGCAACAAAGTTTTATGAAAATGTAACTACAAAAAACAGGCAGAATGTTCGTATACTGATTAAATACAACAGAACAACACATACAGAGATATATATGATACTCAGGATACAGTGGCATTAAAAATGCTTATTTTGTTGAAGACATAATGCTTCCACCATATTTATGGGCAGGTTAGAGAGGACTGAGCACTCCATGTACTGGTGCAACTGGAGGGCACACAGTCGAACCAGCATCCCTGCAGCTACCGAGCATTAACATCTCCCTTTGATCCCCATCGGGCTCTATATGAAGATGGTAACTTTCATTTTGGGCTTTCAGTCTTTTGAGGAAACGGTTATCTCCGCTTTTCCCATTAAGCAGAATGTCTCTTGTGTTGCTTGTTCCTATCCTCTAAGACTTTCGTCTTGAGTTTAAGTGTACAGTATCTTGGCCACCAGGGTCTCAGATGCAATCATATGTTGTCAAAACAATGCCGGTTTTCTCTGGTAAAAAGATAACTACTTAAGCGGCAACGGTAATCAGGATACCCAGGTGTCATAGAGTGAATACAGGTATTCTGTTTTCATATACCGAAATGTTTGTGTGCAATTGACTGCATTCTCTCCCTTCCCCAAAACCCTAATTACAAATTATTCAGGTATAGCTTGGGATTTTTCTAAAAAACACAAACCTTCTGCCAGGATCGGTCTCTGTCCTGCCCCCTACTGTATGTCATTTTCCCATTTGGCCAGTAGGTATCACTAGCCATCCCGTTCTTACTTCCAAGTGTGTTCACCTGTTCCCCGGGCCTCTGTGTGGCTTAATAGGCTAACTGGTTAGTTGTGTTATCTTCGATCCCCTTTTGTGGTGGGTTCAAGACCAGCTTCCACCATGTTTAGTATTTAACATTTATGCTTCTTGGTTTGTTCCTGGGTTAGTTATGTATTGATGTATTTGTGTATGATTCGTTGTTTTGCTATCTGTTATTCCCGGCTTGTAGTAATATTTAGTTACCTCTGTTGTTCTAGTTTCCCTTTGCTAATTACCCCATATGTGTCCTAGTTCCTTAGTGCTTGTTAACTGTCCACACCTGTCTCTTGTTGATCTTTCTCGTGTATTTAAGTGCCTGTCCATACTTAAGTCTTTGGTCAGTCATTGAGTGTGTTTGTGTTTAAGTTAGTTTCTCTTGCTGTGCATTTCTGTCCCTGGATCCTTTGTGTTTTATGGATTTTGTTTCTTGCTTGTTCCCCTTAAGAGTTGGTTTACCTACCTTACGTTCATCCTATGCTGTTTGTGAGCACTTCCATAATGTTTCCCTGCTTGTTTTTGACGCCTCAAAGTCCCTTTGGTTTCTGGCGGATGTTCCACAAAGCAGGATTTCTCAGTTAGCTGGGTTAACTTAAGCTAGAAGTCACGATCGTCCAATAAGAGTTTATTCAAAGGAGCCACAGTGTAGATCTTCCTCTTGCCACGACTGCCATAACGCCTTCAGTATGTCACGAGCAGGAAAACTCTATGATTAACAAAGACTGTTTAGTATTCGGTTACTGCAAGTAAAAAGCTAACAGAAGTAATTAAATGGAAAGCGACTGCGGCATACTTTCTGTTAAAAAGAGGTAAAGGTGAACAGAGTAAAAGTGTGGGTGAAGAATCTCCGCTTGGTGTTTGTTTGAAAACTGAGAAATTGCTTTACTGAGAAATTATGGATTTAATGAGTAGCTGTATGAGTTTCTGTTCAGGGAGAATCCAGTAGATTTATCGTAGGTCTGTCTCCTTTTCACCGTATGTTTCGAATTTCCCTCTGGGATCAATACAGTTCATCCTATCTTATCCTTATATATTTATATGAGAACCTGGATATATCCAGTAGTGTTTTTAAGGTTTTGTGTAGTACAAACTTTTGAGTAACTGTGTACTTCCTTTAACATTATTCATTTCCTTTTGTTCACTATCAGCATCTCAAATATAGGTGAATGTATGTAATATGAAATATAGGTGAAAGTATTTCCGTGTTTATGTACCATGTCATCTGTCGATTGCAATCATTACCGATTGTTGCATTGAAAGAGGGCTTTCGAAGATTTTTTTCCCCCCAGTTTCTATGGAAACGGAAATAGATGCGACAAATGAGCTTCACAGTGTGATGAGCTGCGCTTCTGCCTGAACTTGACTGGCCTATTCTTAAAGTTTGCCACCCATGCCTTCACAAATTAACATTTTGACTTCTTCTGATATGACCACAAAACTCCTGTTGTGGTATACCCCTTTTTTTGATGATCCACCTTTAGGAAATATAATATTTCATATCATTTCTGAAGGAGGTTTACGATCTTATTGCGGAATATTCAACTTTCCCTCGAGTGCTGCCCTTATGTGAGGAAGGCCAGACCTTAATTCATTCCTAATTCAAATCTATCCCCATCACAGTGTCGCCTTGGATGAATTTCCTCTAAATTACTCGATCACACTTTTTGATCATGCACATTATAACCGTTCCTTTAATTTTGCTGCAGTAATTTAATGCCGCCCACAAATCAAAATGCAAATCTGCACGACATTTGCATTCTCAGAAGAACTTTCCCAGATCACAGGCCTGGATCTGAGTGGTATCACCCGCAGGTTATGATCTGGTGTCACCTCGGCGTTCCTGGCATCACATCCAAGCGGAATGTTGGGCACATGGGTGTGACCCAATCAGCACCAGCCCTCCAGCCTGACACCCAATTATTTGCAACGTGACAGACAGCTATCGCCTGACAGAAATTCCTGAGGGACATCAGTTTGAAACAAGTGATGAAATGCTTCTCAGAGTACTTTTCTTCATTCTCCCTGACCCTGTTAGGACGTCAGTGTGCCTTGGTCTTTTCCAAAACCGGAAAAGAGTTTCCCAACCTTTTGATACCCATGGACCCGTTCATGTCACACGAAAAATTCAAGGACCGGTAAAATGGCTGTGGAGCAGTTTACTGGGCAGATGAGGGGCGATTTCAAAAATGTAACTGCATCAAGAATGCGAGAGGTTGTAAAAAAATTGAACTTTTATCTTTGTACATTTTATCTTTGTAAATTAACCATCTCCTCTGCAAAATCCCCAGCATTCCAAGGTCCCAATCTTGTTCCCATTGCTGCCTCGGATAGGATCCAGCCTCCCCCCCAGAAAAAGCAGTTAGAGGATGGATGGATGGACGGACGGACGAGCAGATAGACAAATGATTTGGGCTACAACCAATGGTACAACCTTGATTTCAAAAAGGACCATGCAGGTTCTGGCCTGGACCATACATTCTTCTACGTAGTTCACAGGAGCAGTCAACATGTATACATGTGCTAGGTGGAGGTAGAACTTGTCCAAAAAATTTGGAAGGTGCTGCGGAAATTTGGGGGTACTAGGGGTACTATAAGAATCAAGGGCATAGGAACCTGGGCCCGGGGGGGGGGGCGTATTGCTTGCTTGCTTGTGGCTGTCCATCAAGTCCGATGATGACGTCCACTTCTGTCCTTTAGAGGTGAGTTCTCTGATGGCTGTATAGCCCTATCCTGGATCCACAGGTTCTACTGCAGGTGGGACATGTGAAGGTGGTGGTGGTGTTGCTGGCAGCCATGGATGTGGTACCCCTCCCCAGCCTCCTCTGTTGTCTCCTAGCCATTCTTTCCTCCTCCACTGCTTGGGTCTCCTCTTAGCTCAGCTGCTGCCAGGTATTGCGGTCAGCAGCAATGTTCTCCAGGTTCCCCTGGCTTGATGTTACACCTCTTTAGTGCTGTTTTCAACTGGTCTTTATAGCACTTCTTTTGACCTCCAGCAGAGCACTGACCATGCTCTAGTTGTCCATACAGCACTTTGCGAGGCAGATGATTATACACACACACACATACACGCTTTCTTTTTAAATGATTAAATTCTCTCTTACGCTGTTGCTAAGAGATACGTCAATATTATTTGTTTTCTGGTGAGAAGAGTTTGTCCTTAGTCAAGGAGGTTTGGTACATCAGTATCTGGCTCACGAGTGATGGTAAGAAACTGTAATGTTCTCTTTTGTGCGATATGAAAGAGCAGTAAATGTCATGCTGTGGATTTGATAGTCTTTATCCAGTAAACGTACACAGCAAAACTGCACCCTAACTGATTATGGTGATTATGGTGTGTGGAGACAATACCACAGGAATATGGAATTTACGGGGGAGGTACTGAGCAGGTCTGTGGTTGGAAAGTGGGACCTGTTGGACCACGTTTATGGTTCACCGTTTAATGTGTGGCCTCATCCTCACCGATGGCCACGAGCTGTGGACCGTGATGGGAAATACAAGGTCACAAGTTGGAGAGGTTTCTCTGCACGGTTTGCAGGGTCAGTGATGGCGTGAGGAGATCTGGTCGCTCCTTTGGATCGAGATGAATCAGCAGAGGTGCTTCAGACACCCAAAGCAGCTGTTCCAGGCTCGGCCGACTTGGTGGAGGCCCTGGGGCAGACTCAGAACACGCTGAAGAGATTATATCTCCCAGCTAGCATGTCTGGGGATCCCTTATAATCTGTTGGAGTCTGAGTGGTCTGGTCTAATCTGCTCAGTAGGCAACTATCACAACTCTCACCAGGTGAAAGTACAAACTCCTGTATCATATCCTCACTTTAGTTCTGAAGATGAATTGCGCTGCTGAGGAGCAGTCGTGGGCTGATCTGAGGCATTTGCGGCTGTTTAGCAAATCTCCGGCACTCCTCCTTTTGAAAAACAAGGGATGACTCACAGTGTCATCAAAGGTCTCTCTGAAGAAAGTCCGGACTGCTCTAAAAGCACGCCAAAGTCAGCCTAACCCTCAGCCTGTCTGCACTCCTTTGAAAAACCTCAACACAAAAATAATAGTAACAATGAACGAAACTGTCAGTTTAAGCATTCGACAAAACAACATTCCCTCTAATGTGATTTACGCCTTGACTTTTTTGAGGGGAGCAAAACACCCATCGTACAAAGTTTACAAGCATAAATACCTTCAAACTTTGGTCTTTATATCAATATTTTCCATTATCACCCTTATGACCACATGTCACACTCCTTTTAGTGTGCTACAAATAAGAGACTTATTCAATCATTCTGCTACCAGCTCACTGTTACACGCTTCTACAGAACACAGAGTACTTTGCTGACTCAGGCAAGTAATTATTTTTCCCCTGTGATATGTTTTATAACCTCGAGCATTCAGCAATTCTTGCAATGCTTCTCTGATACACACTGACGGGCAGACAAGCAATAAAACTGCTTTTGTGCATGGCAGTGATATTAATTGTTATGTCTGGTGATTGGTCAATAAATAGATGGGATATTAATAATGTATGATAGAATGACTACATATGCATGTGTGTGTGTGTGTGTGTGTGTGTGTAGCAATAAACTGCAGGACATATTTAAATTTCGGAATACAAATACATATTTCTACCTAGGAATTTCTACAGTATCAATTCAAATTAGATTTAATGTTAAAAGACATTTCATAAGAGAAAGTGGCCACGCTTTAATGTCGTGTCTGCTGCTATTCTGTTGACGATCTTTGCTGCGTGTGCTTTTGGTCGCGGCTATACGGCTCCGCTAATCGCAGTCAGAGGCTCAGTGCTGTCCTAAAGCCCGCTCTTGGTCCTATGGCAGCTTATGTAGTCATTGAGATTCTAGAGCAGCCTCTCGGCCTAAAGCGGAGGTATTAACCGCTTACACCCTTTTATTTTCTTGTCTCTCACTATTCTGATTCAAGTGAAACAGCCTCGACTTGAAAGTTTAAAATGCACTAATCTCTGGGTTTGGCCCCGACTCTAGCTGTAGACCCTTGAGTCTCAAGGAGAACGTCGTAAGTCGCGCACATGCAGAGCGAGGCCGGAATTCAAACCCGCAACATGGAGATGTCTGCTGAGGTGTCTCTCTCCAATTTTCTTTACTCAATAATTTTTTTTCTATATACACACATACTGGGCTTCTGTGCATCTTGAAAACTTCTATCAGTTTTCGGAAAAAAAAAAAAACAAACTTCTAACACATCTGAATTTCAATTCCATTTTTATTGCCCATTTTACACCAAACCGCTGGAGATGTCTGTAGATTCACCAAATACACAGTAATATGCAAACAGAATGGTGCAGAACTGGTGCCTCTGACAGACATATGCTACCGGCTGCTGGCCTACATCTGCAAGTTTAAGGACTACAAACTGAATGCAATATTTCAAACAACACTTTCCTGCAGACATTAAGGAGACTCCCGATTCATCCTGGATGCTTGTCCTTTTAATATGAAATGTAACATTGCGGGTGCAGCCTTCAACCTGCCACCTCACACGGCCAGCATGGAGAAGGGCGGAGAACTGACTCACTGATGGATATTGGTTTTGACCTCGACCACAGTTTACTCCTAGCTTTTAGCAAGCAAGGCCACTCATTCTTTTTCTATGATGTTAACATGCCTGGGGGAGGGGTTGAACCCCCACGGGTTTTTGGTTCCTCTCCTCTGCTGTCATTTGGCTCATTCTTTCATTCTTTCCATTTTTGTATTAGACTGTCTTATCGACGTTGTAATGTACTATAACACACCCATGTAAAGTGCCTGGGGGCGACTCTGTTGTGAAAGGCGCTATATAAAACTAAATCGAGTTGAATTTTCATGGCCTGGTTCCTAAATTAACCACAACTGAACACTTATCGGAAGCATATTTTCTAGCAGTTCTAACATAATGATGCCTTGAAAAGGTCAGTTTGTGATGGTTAAGGTCAGCCCTTCAGTCTGTTGGCTCGACCTTTTCGGGGGTCCGCCTCCTCGCATTACCATAGGCAACCGTGCAAAGCCATTTCAGAAACGAGCCAATCAGCAACTTCCCCTTCTGGAAAATAGGAATTTCTGTGAACAATGTATGATCTGAGACAAGCATGTCTTAAAGTAATGAGATGTAAAGGATAGATAGATAGATAGATAGATAGATAGATAGATAGATAGATAGATAGATAGATAGATATTGCCATTTTTGTAGTGTAGTGTACAGTACGATTATAAATGCCAAATAAGCTAGTTTCACAGATTGCATTAAAAAATATTTTTAAATCTCCATAGACCCGCTTTTATTTTTGGAATATAGGACACTTACGGCACCCCTTACCCCCTTAACCCTGACAGGATTTGGAGGCGGGTTTCCGCCAGAGACAAGACTCTAGGTGTTGAGCTCGCCAGCCAATGAATGAATGAATATGCTGGATTGAAATTTTGTTGAAGTGCAAGAACCCCTACAAAGGGGGAGCCTGGGCTGATTTTCATGTCTCGCACAACTTGGATGTAAAATATAATAATCAAAAATCTAAAGAGTTATACGTTCAGATAATTAGAAAATAAATACGAATGCATCCATCCATCGTCCCAAACGCTTGCAGTTCTCTGTCGTTGTATGAATGTATTTTACGTAACCAATGCTACATTGGCTACGATCATATTTACTGGAACTGTGTTGCTGAATTGAAAATAAACTGGAAAAAACGGGAGTGTGTTGTCTTCGTTTTTATGAAGGTAAGCGGGTCGGGAGAGGTTTTCAGTGTTGCGGGGGGGCAAAGAACTTTACGATATATATCGTACAATTTAATCTACATTTAGGCTCAGTAAATTACAACTGATTACCTTCATGCTCCCGAGGGAGCGCCCTCCAATTTACATTAGTTACAACAAATTACAGTCGCCATAACTGCCTCCCCGTTACTTCTTCTGCTCCCCGATAGGCGACTTGAACCTTTGAGCATTTAATCAGGTTTACGAGCATTTAATCATTGAATTACGGAGCCGAGCCTGTTCGGTCGCTTCATTCTCCTTTTTGCAGCGTGAAAAGTCACGTACAAAAGCTGGCAGTTAACAGCCAGGCCAAGCAGGTGATGCCTCATTAAGAGGATGGAGTCCGTTTCACTGGCTGTGTTTTCATACCTGGGATTTCGCGTTAAATGACCATCTTGTAAAATTAAATGCCTACCACATTAATTGGATCAGTATTAATGTATTGCAGATATAAACTTTCTTTCACCGCACAGATAATATAAATCGAGGATTTTTTTGTATTATAAAACATTAATAATGAATAGAAGTTTGAAGTAATTCAGGTAATAAAGTTGGTTCTGCTTGTGCCCCAGGCAGTTGCGGACCTCTGGCAGCAGGTGGTGACCAGGTATGTATTTAGGCTTAATTCCTCTAGTTTTAAAAGATAAAAAAAAAACGTGTTTTCCAGTAGAAAGAAGAAATGAATGATCGGGCGGGTACACTGAAGACAGTCTGTTAGTTAAGTCAGGCTTAATTGAAACAAGCGGCTTAAGTGAATACACCAACCATTATTATTAACGACCTAGGTTGTTCTTGAGCATATAGTTAAGTTGCTTAGGATTTACCATGTCAGTTGATCTTAAACATATCTTAAGGGTAAAGTGAATTTAAAGTTGCAATCTCACGACACCCCCGCATGTTCTGAATATTGTATCGGGAACGCAGGAGTATTGATGATAAGTGAAGCCATCAAAAGTGGAAATTAGTTGACATGAAATGAATTGCTTTAACTGTGTACTCTTGGTGTAGACTTACTATGGTGTGGCGTGCAAGTGTGTGTGTGTATGTGTGTGTATGTGTGTGTGTGTGTGTGTGTGTGTATGTGTGTGTATGCGTGTGTGTGTGTGTGTGTATGTGTAACCAGAAAAAAGTTTACTCTGAAATGTATGGCATTTTCTAATAATAATTTGAATAGCTCAGCTGGTAAGGAATTCATTAATATATTACTGTCTCTATACATCAGCTGCCTCTGTGCTACATGATAACGGTTTATTTTCTTTGAAATCTAAAAAGACACTTAGACATGTCTTCGCCTTTGTAATATCTCAGCCACGCTTGCCTTTGTATAGACCTATATAACTAGAGTTATTTTGATGCCATATTTTCTATTACAGATGTGTGGTACCCATGTCTTTTCTCCTCGCAGTCATTCCATGCTTTAAATCTCCCCTGCTCTCCTGCCCATTCCATTCCTCCCTATGAAATTATAACGATTGGATCAGACAACCAGGCAATCGGCATCATTAGGCGACTTTATTAAATGAACTGGAGAAAATCTTCCATGGAGTTCTAGACGTGTGTGTGTGTGTGTGGGGGGGGGGGGGGCTGTCTATAAAGTAGGTTAACCCTGATGGCCTTTTTCCTCCAACATGCAGGCTACATTTGTTGCAAATTCATCCCCGTTTAACCGGCAGAATACCGTAAAATGCAGACAGCCATGTTTACAAAAGAGATCTACGAAGCTCTTACTATTCATCTTACACTTTAGTGCCCCTTTCAGTGTCAGAAGCTATAAACTCTCACCTCTCTCTGCCTTTGTGGAGTTTGCATGTTCTCCCCATGTTGCATGGGAACCCTGCTGCTTCTCTCGTTCCCTCCCACAGTCTTGTTACATGCATGTAGGTATCTCTGTTCCCCACAGTGTGTGCTGGTGTCCCACACAGACTGTCCCCCTGCCTTGTTCCCTGTGTTACCTAGAGTAGGTTCCATGCCCCTCTGCAGCCCTGACTGTAATGAGCGGCTAAAAGCTTACTGAGGCAACTAAAACAATTTTCTGTTCCTCGTAAAGTACTTAAAAGCCATGAGACCTCCACCACTCCCTGTAATCTGTTCGGCGCATTGGCACCATGCTCTCGGTATGATGTATCCAGATGGAAGCTTTAAAGACCAGCTGCTGTGGACAGGTGCGACCCCATCAACAGAGGCAGGTGTGAACCGAGGAAGATCTCTGCAGACATTTACTACTTGGCCTAAATTTTATTTTATTTTATTTCAGTCCATGCCTAAGCAGTACATTTTGAATTTATTGCACCGTTTTTATAAATCGGTCGTCTGAAACTCTTCGCTTGAGGGGGTACAAATAATGCAGTGATATGCTCTCGCTTAATGTAGTAATTAACCAGAAACTAAGTATTACAGGTTTGCCAACTTTTGTCCGCTGGCTGGCGTGAGATCTTAAATTCGAGACTTGTCTGCACACACATGCAGACGCATTTACATGTATGTAAAAATTTTATCACCTTATAAATATCTTGTAGGGCTTCCATTGTAGCTATATTTAAGTTTATAATTGAATAATATAGATTTGACATACCAGATGTGCCAGTTGACAACCCTGGTATTAATTACATACTGATCCCATGTTCATTCATCATTAATAAATCATGACAGTTCATGTATTTCATACAGTTTCATGATTTGTATCTGAGTAGTAACTGAGTTACTAAGTTGCTTGCACTTCTTCAAGTAAAGTGTCAGCATATCATTTTTGGCAATATGTGTAGCATGGTACTGTAGCACTATAGCCTCGCACCACTATGGTTGGGGTTCGAATCCCGCCTCTGCTCTGTGTGTGTGCAGTTTACAGGTTCTCCCTGTTGCACGTGGGTTTCCTGTAGGTACTCCAGTTTCCTCCTGCAGTACAAAGGCATGCAGCGAGGCTAATTAGCATCCCCAAATAGCCCCGGCTGTGTGTGTGTATGTTCGCTGTGATAGACTGGCGCTCTTTCCAGTGTGTACTCCTGCCTAATGCACTGTGCCGCCTCAGATTGGCTCCAGGCAATCCTGACCTAGATATGTGGTTAGAAGAAGAATAATGGACATTTTTTTTTTGTAATTCTATCCTGATTTTGACACAGTTGCAGTCGATCACTGTTGACCCTATAGTAGATAAGTGGATGGAAGGTGGGTGGATCTTTCAGTTGATAAATCAAGTCATGAGAAACTAATTAATAAATTGAGCCTATTAATGACAATTAAGGAGCATAAGTCTATGGTGAAAGCACTTATTTCTCATATTAATTACTGCCATTCTTGCTTTTACCCAGATAGAAGCCTTCAGTTTGGGGCCAGTTGATAAGACAAGCAGATAATGCACTTCACTGAAATGTGAGCCACTTAACTGCAGTTAAAATACATTTACTTCCAAATTCCTGTGAGGACAGGCGACCTGCTGGGGAAAAAAAGGCATCTCTAATAGCTCAAGGAAATTTTACACACAAAAATTTTCAGAGGGCAGAACGAAAAATGATTGGTTAGTCTGACATCTGACCGAGATCTGATTGGTTCAGAGAGATAACCAATCAGATGTCTTGGTCCTGCCTCCTCTAGTTGCTTGGACCTGCTTACTCTACAATATAATTGGTTATCTCTCTGAACTAGTCATTTTTCCTTCTGCCCTCAGAACATTTTTGTGTAAGTGAAACTCCCACAAACTCTCACAAATACTTGAATATTACAACTTTGTGTTTAGAAGTGTGCTGTTGGCTCCTGAGTAGCAATGTGTGGCACTGTAGGTTTAGATTGCCCGTGATCGGAGAGTCGTGGGCCAATTGCCGTGGCTGGTAGACTGACTTCTCTGCTGGGCCCTTGAGCGAAGCATTTTACCCCAATTGCGTCAGGCACTGCTCTCTCAATTGTAGGTCACTTTGGCTAAAAGCATCTGCCAGATTAATTCAACGTAACATTGCCATCCGTGCTGGTTGCCTGGTGGAGACCAATGCCGGTGGCGTAACTAGTTGTGAATGGCTATCAGTTATCAGTGGCTTGTTGACGTGCATTGTGCAGTTCACGAGGCTGGAAGAGGCACATGACTAGTTGGCAGTTTGGGTTGGTTAGTTATGTCCGAGGGTGTCACTAAACAAGGAGCGGTTATACTAATGATCCTTAAACATGGACTCCTACCAAGTATTTTTGTGAGGGTGGGGGGGTTGGATGGATAATATGAAAGAGCAGTTACATATAAGAAAGTTATATAAAACATTTTTTTTTCTTAACAAACGTGGCCCTGTATTGGATGGATGGATGGATGGATGGATGGATGAGGTAGCAACAAGAGATGGTATGACCCTCTTCACTAGACTAAAGCCATTTGCTGGCCTTGACTTGTAATCATATGACTGCCCTCCTACCATGTCCAATCTCCTTTTGGACCATTCAGTTACTGACAATTAATTGCATTTATTGAATTATTTACCGAATATTCATAGAGCTGTCAGGTTCAGGGTCACGTGGCTGCCGTCCATCTCCATCTCTATCTCCATCTCTATGTTCCATTTGCTTCTCAGCGCGTTTATCAAGATCATGGGGGACTTGGGAAACTTCTGCCCCTTAGCTGAGCGATAAGAAGCTTCCACACATTTGCTGCTGGCTTCTATCCGTCCTTCACCTCAGCGTTACCAGCGGCCATTCGAATCAACAACAAGTCACCCTGTGGCGTCTGTCTGAGTGGAGTAGAGCTGCTCAGATCCATCCACAGAACATCCCTTCACTAAATGTGCAACACGCTGCGCAATTTTATTCATTTCTGAGCCATTACTGCGGAATTATGTGCAGTATTTTCTCTGACATTCTTTGCACTGTTACTCTTTATTGTTGTCTGTTAAATATTTAGTCTTAATATCTAAATGTCTTTTTTTTACTTTCTATTCAGACACTGTAAACTTGCAGTTAGTCTGTCTGTCTGTCTATCTATCTATCTATGTAATCGAAGGCACTTCTGTCCCTATTGCGATGAGAAGTGAGTTCTCTTACGTCTTAAAATCAGGCTGTGAATGTGATGAGTAATACCCCTGAGTGTCACTGAGAACCTGCTCGTAACTGGGCCCGTGTGAATTATGAAGTATTGCACGGCTGACTTGATCAACGGCTAATGACGGGCATTTGTCAGCTCCGGTATTGCAGCCCTCGACGGTCTTCCCCAAAGAAATGACAGGGTGCTCTGGATTCGTAATGAAAAGGGTAAATTAGCAGTGTGGAATAAATGGTCTATGGCAGTCTGTCTGCCCGGGCGAGTGAACATGCAGTAACCTTAATTTACGTCGATGTATTTAAAACTCGGAGCGGCATGCTATACTGTGGCCCCTCTACTGTCATTTGGCGGTAGCAGATAAGTGTGACTAAACTAATAAGCGGACGCCGAAAGCCCGTAATAGCGGGAGGCTGTTGGAGGCTGTGGAAGGGAGATGTATATGTGGAGTGTTTATCTGCCACTGTATTCTGAGCCTGCAGTGGAGTTTCTCACTTTTTGCATCTGAAAATGGTTTTTATCTGTTCATTTTCTGCTTCACCTGCACTTGCAGTGGCTCGCAGTACAACGCTATGCTAACTGCCTCAAAGAGCCATTTCCACAGCATCCAAGAACTGTTTTACACGGCCCTGAATCCCATCATCCTCTTCTGTTTACATCCCCAGTGGCAGATCCTGGCCTCGCCACCCCCCCCTCCCCCATACGGGTTTGCTTTTTCTCCATTTTCCATCAGCTAGAATGACATATAGGCACGACACAGTAAGTTTGGGTGGTTTGCAGCGGGTGGGGGTCAAGCTTTTTCAGAGCGCCATATAGATTTTGACCTCCACTGCACCTCCCAGATATGAAGGTCCTGTTTTGTTCATGGGGGGAGCCCGATAAACCATGTCATCGTAGAGTGTTAACGCTATGCAGACAGAGGAGCATCGCATCTTAAAATAGATGGTTCGATGCAACCGCCCAGCTTCCGTTTCATGTTATTAATTGGGTGAGACTTTGACAAATGTTGTGGCACACTTCAAGTCGTGCAGTAATGGGACGCCCTCCACCCTTCCCTGTCAGCCGCGCGGCACACAGGCTGACACACCGTCAGACGGTGCTGTCCCTTATCCCGTCATCCCTACTTCTGCAAAATATTCTTATGTGTCTATAATTTCACAAGACAAACTCGTGCTAGTTTTATTTAGGAATAAATCAAATGTGATGTGACAATCGTGGCAGGAGAATTAAAAGCAGAAGGAACAGTCTTCCTTGTTATGTTCCGTTTACCCAGTGTGTTTTCGGTCTTATTAGGGGATTCCCTCTGCTGCTGTTTATATAACACAGACTTCCCCCCCATCCCTTAACACAGGGTTTCTAAGTGTTAAGGTGCTTCTGATGCTCCAGTTTCTGCAAACGTTGAGGAGAAGCGTCCGGGGAGAAAGCACCGCTGTCTTTCTTCTGCATCTCAGATTACTGCCCATAATTGCTGTTTTTTGGGGAAGCACTACAATCTGCTCCTGACGTTTGCTGATTTTAGGATTGGTTCAGGATTTCAGCGGCTTTAGGACAGGAATCAAACTTAGACTACTTATTTTTTAATTTTATTTTTTTGTGCTTTATTATTACTGTATCCCTTAGCATGGCATTCCTCACAAGATAAGTATTTAGAAGAACTTCTGATATATTGGGAATCAACAATTGGGAATCTCAGTTGGTGATACTCTCAATACCCACCTACTCTGGGTTGTGGGTTTGATTCCCACCTGTGGCTGTTTGTGTGTGTATGTCTGTAGATTAGGTTTATATTACATTGTGGGGACCATTTTTCAGGTCCCCACACAGGTCTATGAATGCAATCAAAAAAGTAATAATGGCAAAAGTAGTTTGGTTACTTATGGTTAAGGTCAGGGCTGGGTAGGGTTAGGGTCGTCATGTTGGGATTAGAGATTTCTACAGAGAAATGAATGGAGAGTCCCCACAAAGACATAATTACAAACCTCTGTGTGTGTGTTTGTGTGTATGTGTGGATCTTGGATGCCCCCCCGAGTTGTTTTTTGACTTTCTGCATTTTCCACCCACAGTCAGAAGATAGACGATTTAGTTGAATTGGTGTCTGAAAATGCCCATTATGTGTGATTGTCTGTGTGACTGGTTTGCCCTGCAGTGGTCTTGTGTTCCGTCCACGGTGTCCCCTGCCACATGTCCTGTGCTGCCTGCGATGGACTGTAGCCTCGCATTACCTGGGCAAACGGTTCTGGAAATCGCATGCGATAAATGACACGGGTATTACAGACCGCTGTCGACAGGTACCAGGCGTCGCCTGATCCGTATCGCAGCAAAGGCTTTCTGATAAAGGAGTTCAGCCTGCTGTGCTGAAAGCGTTTCAAAGTGGGGGTTACGTAACCTACCCCCCCCGCGCCGCCTCAGAGGTTAACTCCCCAGCATGAAGCCTGCTTTCTTCTGGTGCCGTGCAATTTCCACTCTCTGGTGCCACACAACGCAGTTCGGATCGGAATAAGCTGTCGGTGGAAGGGGGGGAGGGGCAGTTCATCCGGTTCCTCAGACACAGAATTAAGACACATTGCATACGTCCCACAGTTAAATTACACTCACTGCAGGACAAATCATTTATGATAAATTGAAATGTGCTCTGTACTGTTGCAGTAAACCATTTCGTAGTGTCCACAGGGCAAGATGCATTCTAGGAGATGCTTTGTTATAATTGTAATGTATGTGTAAGCACCTTAATATTGTGATTATATTTTTAATATTAGAGATACTTTTGAAGAATGGCAATGAATGGTGATTATTCATTTTACACGGCGGATGCAAGTCGCTCTGACTAAGTGCGTGTTAAGTAAATCCATCCATCCATCCATCCATTTTCTAAACCGCTTATCCTACTGGGTCACAGGGGGTCTGGAGCTTATCCCGGAAGCAATGGGCACGAGGCAGGGAACAACCCAGAATGGGGGGGCAGCCCATCGCAGGGCACACTCACACACCATTCACTCACACATGCACACCTA
>JAODJX010000051.1:2953128-2967704 GCA_026776945.1 Isichthys henryi
AGATTGTGAGAGACCTCGCGATACACCTTTACCGGGCAGGCTGTCTGCCCTTAGATCTGACGGAGTTTATTAAAGGGTGGCGACAGAGACGCCTCCCGTCTCTCCGTCTCCTCTGTAAGGACGAGGCGCATCCTGTGACGCATGCCTGAACATCACAGGGGACAGACACGCAGCCATGCGCCGCTGGTGATTTAGGGGTGCCATTTGGCCTGTCCGCGTGTTTTTGGAAGGGAATGCAAGACAGGCAGAGTCTGGTGGCTTAAGACCACAGCACTACCCACCCTGCCACAATTAAGCATCTAGTACCATGATAAATAGGCTAAAGTTCTCTGTCAGTTATATTAACGAAAAAAAAGACAGTTAGGGTGTCGTCCGGCCTTCCCTCTGTTCCGTAATATGTGTCCTCCAAGGCTCCTAATTACCTTTAACGAAAACAGCATCTGCGCTCTAATGGGGGTCGCTGCCCATAAATCATATTATCAACGTTCTCAGAACCGAGAGCGTCCAGACGGCCCTAATTGTTTTATGAGGTGCATCAATGTCTGTTCCAGTTTCGCTGTGTTTCATTTCATCTTGTATACAAAATAATTTTACAGGTGAGTGATATGGGGTTGTTTTCATTTGTGGTGAAGATTGGATAAAACGCAAATGGTATATTTCGGTGTGACACGTGTAACCGAATAATACATTTTGGGGTCGGTTCAGGCCCCCATTTTCTGGCTCTTTCTACGGGATTCGGTTGTGGAAGCCAGTGATTAATTGACAAACTCTTTCAGTGTCTCTAGCACTCTGAAAAATAGCTGAAAGTGTTAAAATGTCAAGGGGCATATATAAAGTAGACCATGTTGGTTGGTACCATATATGAGAGGGTAATTCAGTTCTCTCTCCCCATTCAAACAGTTTAACAAGCTCACAAATTTTAGGGGGGGGGGGCACCTCCACCTCTCACTTGGCGTGTGTGATAGTCACACCATGGGATTCAAATGTAAAAGCTGGTTTGAAAAGGAGACCGATGCCTATTGTACGCTGGCCTTCATGGATATGTAAATATACAAATAAAAGGTTGTGGATTAAGCGAAGGAATCATGCAAATTAATACGCAGACAAGAGCTGGTGATATTTACAAACCTGGCTGCGGCCGAGAGTTACGACTGCGGAGGGACACCAAAGCATTTAGGAAACAGCTGCGAGGTAACAGTCACGTTACTTACGCATAATGTGTGAGAACCGGCATCCGTATTAGAAATGCTCTTTGCTTAACAGATATATTTCAGACTCGCTGGTGCACAAAAAAATTACGTCTTCTGTCACTGCTATGCCATTTGCAAGTTGTGCTCAGATGGTTGTACATATATATGTACACATGCAACACACACACACACACAAATGTGTGTCACAAGCCCAATCACCTGCATTCTGCACATATACATATATATGTATGTGTGTATTTGTGCGTGTGTATGTGTGTGTCTGAACGGTTGAAAGTTGAATAGACACATAAACATGTTTTTTGGTGATTTAAATATACATAAGACAGCAGTCTGAGTTACTAGTTTTATGAAATCTTTATAGCGAGTGTAGCTTGTAGCCATTACTTTGGTGTCCGTAGCGTATCGCGCAAACTTAACTAGCCTACAGTAGGTCTCCGTCGCAATCACACAAGCATCTGCAGTTTTATTAGTGCCAGAAATTGAAAGGCATCGCTTCTCAAACAACATGAAACAGACTGATAGAGGGGAAACCGGAGCCTTCGGTTAGGGGATTTCATCCACATCAGGCAAATCCTCCCCTTGTAACGGAAAGGATTCGTCAGTGTGCTATATTAAGGCGCTGTCTCTGATTCGGTCTCCGTTCGTATAAAGTATACATGCCTCAGTCGCAGTCACTCAGTCCCTGTGATCTCCTTAGACGCAGCGCTGTCGTTTATTCAGGACGCGAAGGGAACTTAAAGACAGACACGGTCTGCGCCACAATGAAAGGATAATCTCTTACGAGCGATGAGATGCATAAAGATATTTAAAAAATGGAAGAAAGTAACAAAGATTAGAATGAATAATATTTACACAACCGTTACAACAGATTTTAACAGATTTGTTCATTTTCTATACCAATCGTCCACGCTGAAGCAAGTTATTTTTTAGGATTAGTACTGAAATTTGTACTTTTGCATTTTCACCTAGATTCGCAATTTCGACGTGAGCACTTGTAATTAGATTTTTTTTCCGTCCAGTGGAAAAGTTTCGAGCATTGAACAGACCAACTTAAGTCTTATTTTACGGTGCGTGGCGTATCCATCTGAAACCATCTCCCGCAAAGTCTGCTGACTTCCAGCAGTCTCTTGATAGAAAGATCACGCTTCAATCCGTGACACGGTAGTAATAGCAGATTTGCCAGGTCCCTCGTTGTCTGCCAGTCTCTCTGGGGAGTGTAGGTAGGGCTTGCAGTCACGGCTCTTTAACAGCTAAAGATAGCGCTGTGAGGGAGAGGAAGGAGCGCTCCAGTGTGTCTCTTGCTGTTCGGGGGACGCTCTCAGCGGGGCGATCGCAGAGAGACGCATCCACCAGCAGATCTATGATTGCAATTCGGCTCCTTTTTTCTTTGCTGATGGTAGAGGAATCATGCAGCAAAGCTTTGCCGTGCTCTGCATCAGTTTTCTTGGGGTGTGTCTCGGTTCAAGTTTCCCAAGTAACATAAATATAGGTGAGTAAAACGTATATTGCAAAGACGAGATGCTGGAAGCGCGTTAATTCTGAAGTGTGTTATCGAATTGCATGGGGATATGCACGTGTTAGGAAGTTGGAATGATTTGGACGCTTGATGGATCCCTGCGTTTGTTAGTGCTGATTTAATGGCTGTTTCTTTGTGGAGTGTTGTCGTGTTTGTATGTGTAATGGTGGATTTTTTTTTTGTTTTCCCACACAGGGGGATTTTTTCCCAGCGGCTCACACGAATATGAGGTTTTTCGTTTTGCGCTCTTACACCACCAGGATATACCTAAACTGGTACCTCACGTGGATATGGTCAATATCTCCGACAGCTTCGAAATGACATATGCTTGTAAGTACGCGAAATGTTTGTTTAATGTTATTTCGCTTATTTTATTATTATTTTTTTAATTTCAGTCTGGACATTTTATGATGGGAGGCGCGTCGACCGCTCGCCGAAACATTGCCGAAATGTCACTTATTATAATCTGTTGCGTTACCTGTGAAGTGAGGAAGAGCCGAGACTCCAAACTGTGATTTTATCATGCAGGCCTAGGATATTGTGATGTGTACTTTCTTGTAGAAGTGATCTCTGTAAGTTAACTTGTGTAGTCGGCTTATTTTCTCCACATTAATATTTTAATTATTAATGTTTGTACTGACCTATTTTATACGTGTTGTTCTAGTCAGTCTTTTGTCTAATCATTTTCCAGTCAGTGCTTTCTGTACGGAAAGATTTCTGATCTGATCTGTTACGATCAGAGCACCTTAGTGTCAAAAGTATGAGTCCCCTTTGCTGCTGACTACGCCGTTGTGTAAAACTGTTGATTTCCCTATTTTTCCCCGAATCTCTTTGGATAAAACGGTTATGGATGGCAGTGGATCGTGTTTTCGTGATGTATATCAGTAGGAGAGTAAGAACAAATTAAAAAATATGTCCTGTAATACCAGACAGTGACACAATCGGACTGTATTTACGATGGAGACGCGCGGATGTACATTCTGTGCTCCTTTCCCGTTAAGTGCGGCGCCGGACTCGCATTTAACACTTAATAGTTTATAAACCGCGATTTTCAGTGGATCGTGCCACAGAGCAATGCAAGATTTCTCATTTCAGTTCCTGTAAATCCCACTTCATGATTCATCTTTATTTATTCCGTTTTTTTGGGGGGGGAAAAACAGATAAAGGAATAATCTATTGGCGCATATCGGCTGTTTTTTTTTTTTTTTTTTAAATGGGCTTTTAATAAAAGCCTTTTATACATATTTAAAATGGACTTGTATAGAAATACTGCAAGTATTTGGTTAAATGTACCACATGTACCTTTGATATTGGTAACGCCGGCCAATCGCAAATGATACTGATTTGCTTTTAAATTGAGAAGACGAGTGTAACTTGGACGTTTAATTTGCTCTGCTGAGAAGAATGTTTATGGGATATCATCACAGTTCATTGCTGAGATCACCACGGGGAATTGTGCGCGTGTGACCGCGTCCTCATTGGATTGTCTGTCTGCAAATGGACTTCCCTGTGTGCAGATCTGGCTAATGGCGTTCAGTCAAACGGGGCTCTAAGCGATCGAAAGAAAATCTCATAATAATATCCGTGATATTCATGCATTAAATGACTGTGCTAAAGCGCATGTGTCATCTGTTAATGTGATTTAACCACTGACAGGAAGTCCCTCAGCCGCTAACTGATAGGACGTGTACTGATTAGCCGTATGCTCGTGCCAGGCAAGAAACTCCTAAACACTAGTGCTTCGCGAACCATGAAGCATTAGTTACTGGCTGTAAGTGGGCAATGTACACACATTCAAATAAGCAGAGAGGCATTGGACCTGCACAGTAATTACGGCAGTGGTGGATAGAACCAGGGCAGCCGACGTTCTCGTCGTATTGAGTGTCTGTGGTTCCATGGACCCACTTATTTGGTACATCGGTGTGGTGGTGGAACTCTGCAGTTCTGGAAGGTCATCCCATTGTATGATGGGGGTCAAGACACATGAAGATGGTGGGGTTGGTGTTTGATGGTGTCTTGGGGCCTCTTGGTGTGATGTTGCTTTTGAGGATTCTCAGTGATGCCGTAGGGTTAGGGTTGGAGGTGCGTTCTATGCCGTAGTTCAGGCGTCTCCAGGGATCATCCCACACCTGGCACTGATCTAACTGGCTGTACCTTTGCTATTCCTGGAGCCACAACTCTCTCTTGGTCTGGATCATGTGTGAGACGCATATCTCACTGTGGTCCTGGCCTCTGGGCCGTTAAAGGGCAGCGGAGAGATGAAAATGAATTACTGCAAGTCCAAGTGTGACACAGCACTGCGTCACTGTCCTGGACACCGGCCAGCTCTGATATCGAGTTAGTAGACTGGAGGTCTTCACGTCTACAAATCCAGAGGCGTCAAGTAAATAATATCCCCCAAAGCAGCAGTAACTGTACTGGCTTGACACCCCCATCATGACAAGAAAGCCCTTTTTTTTTACATCTGACTGGTTTTCCGCCAAACCTATTGCATTTTATGACCATAGAGTTCAAGGTGCTATCAGTCAGTGATGGTCATACTTTTTGAGTTGAGTGTGTTAAGGAGTACCTCCACATGTGTTGAATGACAAAGAACCAGTCTCACATCCTTCAAAGTCTTTATTGTCATCAAGAAGAAGCCATGACAGGCGTTTGAGTTCAGTGTACGGCAGAAAAATATTTCCCGTTTGCCTGTGTGGTGTCAGCTAGTGCAGAAGTATGGCTTCACGACTTGCAGAAGTTGCAAGAAGGAGATCATCACTTGTGCCACTGAGAGCTAAGATACTTACAGCTGTATGTAAACCTAAAAGATATGCAAATATTTGAATATTTGAATAAGCAGGGTAACTCATGTTATGATCAGCTAGATAGAATATATTCCATCTTTCTATCAGTTCTATGTGACACTTTGACCAGAAGAATAAAAATGTGTTTAATGGCAATCTATGTGGCTAATTGGGTTAGGATTTTCTGCCCATGACCAGAAGGTCATTGGTTCGAATCCTAGGGTACCTAGTTGGGCCCTTGAGCAACTCGAAGTCACTTTGGATAAAATTGTCTGCTCAATAGATGAATAAAAATCATTTGTTATGTCAGCTTAAGATGTAGGTACTGATTAATCTGTGGGTCGAGATGTCTGGAATGTGCGTCTGGTCACCACTGTGTCGGGGGGGGGCAGTTTGTATTGCAGATCGTGTTTGTAGATTATAGGGGGTCTTTTTTAACTTTATTTCCTGGCATCATTAACTGCTAAAGAGGGCTATGTTGGAGCCCTTATGTAAATGAAGATATCAGTGACAATGCCCCCAGTGAAGAAAAATTACATTACCATAATCTTCCAATGAGGGTGATTAAATTAAAAAAAAGGAAAGTCAAATAACTTCAGTGCTGTCCAATTTCTCTGGGCTCCTTACAGTCTGTGTCAGGTCTGTCAGATTTGGAATTTATATACATCTGTATTACTTGGATGTTATTAGTAGGGGGGTAGGGTGCGGTGTAATTAGTCGAGTACTTAATGCTTTTATAAGAATGCTGGCAAAGGCATATGAATGGGAAATGAGCGTGAATAATTGCGCAGGGGAATCGAACGGCTCGAGGTTCGGACAGCTGCTACGGAATACTGACACCGAAAATTACGCCACGTTAGCCAAAATGCTAAAACGGTGACAGCCGAGGACGGTGGGTGCGAGGCGCGACTTGGTACAGGAGCCCCGGCTGAGTGACGTATTCGTTTCTCTATGCTACCTGCAACCTTGGTGTTGGACAGCAGATTGGGATTTGCATTTGCCCGAAATACATCCGAGAATGTTATTACATGGCAAGCCTATTCAAGGGCTACCTATGACACACTTACACTGGTCTCTTTCCATAACCACATCTGGCTTGAATTTCAGTGTCCTGGTGTCCGCATTCTGTGTAGGCTTGGGCGTTACTTAATTTTTCATACTGTCCAGACGTTATACCACTGTATACAGTGTTTTGATGGTGTTTTCAAAAACATTATTCCAGTAATATGCCCAAAATACTGCTATATACCCAAAACACCGTGGTATATATTTTAATACCTTTAATTAGCCTAATTCGGTGTAAGAACACATAGCTAGTCCAAAGAGGGTCGATGACACATGTTATGAGCTAAAACAATACGGAATTTGTAATGTTTCATTCCAGTGTAACTTTACAGAGTAAACCGGAGTGCCCAATTCAGACCCTTGCAAGGCTAGAGTCCAGTTGTGCTTAAAATTATTACAATACAGCTTGACCAGGAGACCCCGCAAACCATGTAGGAACCGCTGACACGGTTCACTCATCAAGAAAGCTGGTTATTTTTGTGACTGTCTGCTTCTGAATTGTTTACACTTTGACAATGAGGTCACATCACCCTAAGAAACTTGCCAGCCTAACGCAGAATAATCAGTCGACAACGCCAATAACAAAGTTCCTATGAAAATATATAATGACTTCTGGTTCAGGGATTGTTTCTTGGCAGCTCTGTTCATTTCAGAGGCTTTGCTTTTCGGAGGGAAAAGCATTCTCACAGGTACATATGCATGTACTGTATGAAGTCCGTGTTCAAAGAGCATGTAAATTAACGTTTTTTAAGACGAGCCGTTCCCTGATGTTCTCACGACAGCGACGGGACGCCTTTCGTTCTGTCCTTATGCGGCCAAGAAGTAAAACGTTATGAAATCATCGCATATCAGGACGTCCAAAAGAAATGGATTGATGCCTCATCAGTCATCTTTCAAATGTGCTGTCTTCTCTGTGACCTGCATTATTCAACGTATTTTATGACAGATCTGTTAAACTGGTGTCTGTTGGCATGATCACTACTGTGCTGGTTCATCAGACGTTTAATTTTTTATTTACAGTTTTATGGCTGATGTTATGGATTTATTTTTCTGCACCAGAGTTTTAGAATCTGTTGTTAATTCTGTAAAAAAGTTATTGGGGCTTGTGCAGAAGTGCATTAAGTAAGTTTGGCATCGACGATGTTTTAGCTAAAGGGAGAAGGGTGACCTCCGGGGAAATTATGTTTTACGTTACGGTATGTGGAGTGAGAAAGGTGTCGTGTCTGAGAAGGAGCTTTAGCGGGGGTTAGCTTGCCATTGGGAGTGGAAAATCACGATTCTGGGCTCAGCGAGGGTGATCGCTGATACGGAGCAGCCAGCATTGCTGTCCGGAGTCTCTCATGATCTTCCAGGGTCTTTGCATGCCCCAGGACAACTTCCAAGGCTGGGCGTTCGAAGCGGGGACAAGTTTCCAAAAACAAGGTTTCCAAAGTGTATATGCTGTAATACTTATTTAGTAAAAACATTTGCAAATATTTTAAAAAATGTAGTTGATTGTGTGTTTTTTTTTCCCAAGGTCAATTTTGTTTTCCATGAATATAAAAACTGAGAGAAATATTTGCTGTCATTTTCAAAATTACCGTGGGTGGGTCGTCCTGAGATAAATGTCTCGTTATGGCCATGCAACCTTTTACCGACATGCTGGAGTGCTGAGAAAATCGTTTTGAAAACTTGGGATAATGAGTTCTAGTGATTTCTTGCGGTCTTAATGAGCCCAACGTAATACATCCGGTTAAGTGTTTCCTATTTTTTTTATTTAATTTACTGTTTTTCATTTATTTCCTCATTCAGGATTCCATCCAGGCTCATTTTATCTGGGACACTCTGTACATATTGTTCTGAAGAAATATTTAGTCTACTGGTTTAAATTGATAACTCAACCTGTTTCAGATCACTAGAGCAAATTTGATTTTAATAGTAATAAAACCGACTTGAGGATTATTGTAGCAGTTCATTTAGTTCCGTGTTGCACGAGAAGTCATTTTAAATATTTGTTCTATGAGTAGAAGTCCTGTCCTGCTGGGCCTCACGCATCATTGAGCATTGACATCGCGCCTGATTTCCGCGTGATCAATTCATTATGGCTGTGTTTGGTGTGAGGTTGATTAGTAATGGCTGGCTAATCACGGTTACATTGTTACATTTCCCGGTCGCCATGTTAAAGACGTGTACAGCAGGGAGGCTGTTAATGCTGAAGGGTTAAAGTCACCTTTCACTGAAACCTTCTGAAGGCTTCAAACTCCTTCATAGATGTTGACGCTCTGACGAAGGCCCCAGGAAGGGACACCCTCCATGGGACGGAAAACCACATTAAACGGTAATGATGTGAAGGTACATTTATGATTCAGTTAGGGTTCCCTGTCGCAGTTCGTAATAAATGCGGTAATTACCTAATCGAGGCCCAAATTACCAATTAACACTTAAAGACATATTGAATAAATGTTTAAGAATATGTGGAAGGTCTCATAATAATGGTAGTAACAGAGGAAGAAAAATGTTTTATTACAAATATTGTAAAGCAATCCTTGAGGTAATATTAATATTTGATGATGGGTTTAAATACTTGTGAATTGGACCTTAATCGAGATACTGGCTTATGTCTGGGTTTGATCCTGGAAGTGAGGATGTAAATCAAGTGGATGTACCTCAGTCCTGATATGGGAGAGGTCAAATATACTGTATAAAACCTCTATAGTTACAACACAATTGATTGTTTTGGTTGTTTGGACACACACATGATGAAATGTGTGTGTCCAAACACACATTGGACATCTCTTGATGAATTTCTTTATAGCTCTTATGGGTTGTAATCGGATGCTGCTGGAAAGAACGTAAGTCGATGGTTGACTGTGGTGTGATTTGGAGACAGGCCTATTGTATCTAGCGCTGGTTTTTCTGAGTAGTTTGATTCATGATTGCCTGTTTCATTTGGTGGAACGGTAGAGAAGGCAGATTAAAAGAAAATATTCAGGACAGACTCTTAAATCTCTCCAGGTTTGCTTTAAATGAACATTTTATCCTATATGGTTTATCCATCCATCCACATATTCTTTTTCATTTCCAAGTATAGTTATCGCAAAGCACCTAACATCTTCCTCTGCATTATAGCTTGCATATGAATTAGTAAACTTTGCTCTTAGAGTGGGGAACCATTTCTGGAAACAGCAGGTAAAATATGCTGGTCTTTTGCATGAATTTTAGCACTCCTACCCAAAAAGCCCATTATCATAGACGTGATCATTTATCCGGCTCTGATTCTTGGCCAGTAATGGTGCCGCGGCTGTGTAATTACACATTATTCCGCCCGTTCCGCTGTGTCTCTCCTCCTCCAGAGAGGGTTCTTACATGGCACTAAATTTCTACAGCACCTGCGCCTGAGCCAACATAGATGGTACACCAGACGGGGGGGTGGGGATAATGGTTTTATTGGATGTGAGGCATACTCTGATATTAGCCAGTGAGTAGCCAGAGCGGGTGTTTTCAAGTTATGCGCCAGCCCACCCGCCTGCCCGCCCCTCAGTGACCTCCAGAGGTGACCCCCATTCCGTCTCAGTGACACAGGACAAGAGATAAACACTGTTTTATTTGTCATTCCAAAGGCTGTTCAGATCTCCTAGTGTCTAACATTTGCTCACGGTTTCCAAAAACCCAGAGCCGTCTATAGAACTGTCGGGGGGGGGTGCGACCAAAAGCCCCCAGGTATAAGACATCGACAGAAAACCCCAGAACAGCCACTCCTGAGACCTTCCTGTGCAGCTCGCCAGGCAGCACCGCAGGGGACCTGCTGTTGTACCTTAAGCAAAGACGTCCGCCTCTTAAACTCTCGGGATGTCAAACGCTGCTTATGTCATTGGGCCGGACGCCACGGCGGGGGGGTCCGGCTTGTTCAGGGCAGTTCGGCACCGATGATATGTGACAGTATCTCATTATCTTTCGACGACTTGCCACCAAGAATGAGAACAGCACCCAGGGGGAGGGGGGATGCGTTATAGAAAAGAGCGTGTGGTTTGATATGGGCTGGGGAGGGATGAATAATGGGTAGGCTGGCATCGGTGCCAGAACGATCCAACGAGTGGGCCTGAGATTTCCACAGGGGGGAAGTTACGATCCTAGGGTGGGCATTTGGATGTGTTGGGTGGGCAGCAGTGTATCTGTCAATAGCATTCACTTTGGGGGGGAGGGGGCACTTGTCTGGAGTTGACGTTGCAATTCACAACACGCTCTGGCTCGCCTGAGACTGGTAGCCTGCAAACTCCATGCTTCAAGCTGATTGGTTAAACTGCGAGCCATGTGACCTGCCGACACACCTTTTTTGGAAAAGAGGCAAAGTAATGTTGGGAGGGAGCAGACGGCATTGGATATCACTTGTGTCGGATAAGGCTAGCCCACATCTAGAGTGCTCAGGGTGTATCTGAAATCTGCTGCACATTTAACACCATTCAGGGTATGCGAAAATAGTCGACTTGAGGATCATTTTCCCTTGTTTACACTCTATCTTATGTTTTGTTCCTTATGAACTGCATGTTCAGTCTCCATGCCATACATTTCCACATAGTCGTACAGCTGCACTTGCATATTTGCATATTTGGGCAATCTTCTTCAGCTAATTTAGATCTTGTGCTTCGTTTAAGGATGATTAAGGTTTCATGTGGGAACTGAACCATAAAGATGCTTCTCATATAAAACACCGTGTATGTGAAGAACAGACCAGCACAAGTCAATCTATCTTTTTATGTTGGAACAATTTCCCCGTATGTATTCATCTCTGCACGCTGCGTCTTTTAATACTTTGGCCTTTGTAAAAGCCTTAGCCCTTTGCCTGAATACTCTTGACATTAAACTTAAGTGCCTGTCGCTGTGGTTTACGGAGCTCGGAGCTCACGCACCTGCTCTACACCTGCTTAAATGTGTGGAGGTGACACTCTGGATGTAAATTGGAAAAGAGTCAAACCTAGTGTTTCCTGGGGTTTCTACATGCATCCATGTGCCTCATTTGCCCACCATGGAGGGGAAAACCCGCTCATTCGAGGGGCTACTTCACACTGTACACCCTGTCACCAACGCTGTGGTGGGACTAAGGCCATTTCAGGCAACATTGTACATGGAGCAAAGCTGTACCCTGCATCCTCTTTCATAGGAATTGGCCAGCTACTTTTAAGGGGTTTCTTCAGTTTGAATTGGTGTTCACCACTGTGGTCTCACATCTCGCGTGTTTGATGCTTATGGGAGTTCTACTTAAACAAATTGTTCTGAGGGCAGAACAAAAAAAAAAAGATCGGTTCTCTCTCTGGACCAATCAGATTGTAGAGGAGGTGGGACCAAGCAACCAGAGGAGGTGGGACCAAGACATCTGACTTGTTGGTCCTGCCTCCTGTAGTTGCTTGGATCCACCTCCTTTACAATCTGATTGGTTATCTCTCTGGACCAATCATTTTTCGTTCTACCCTCAGAACATTTTTTTTTTTTGTAAGTAGAACTCCCATGGGCGTGTTTCAGTGCCACCCGTGCATGTGTGTGTGCACTTCCCTTACTTGCGTTTAGGGCCTCAAAGTGGACTGAAGGTCCTCTACAGTCTAGAGGCATGAATCACTATTTGTAAGTTGCCCTTAGTATAGCGGAGTGGGTGCCCTAGGGTGGAAGCGGTGTGCCCTCTGCTGTGGCTCCTGGGATTCACTCCAGCTGTATTGTAGCCCTGCAGTGAATAAATGATCCTCAAGAAGACTGACTAATGATATGTGTGTTTTAATTACTAGCGCTTACAGATTAACACTCATGACAATAAATCACCCAGTGTTTTAGGTGGTAGGTATGGCTATTTATTGCATTTTGTGATCAATTATGTAACAATTAAAAGTGCATTACTGATATATAAAACACTTTCCCTGCATTAGCTGATGACATAAACATGATCTTATCTAGCTGTCAGCACTGAGTATCACTTAGTGGGCTACATCATGTTTCATGCATACAGATTAATGTGAGCAAAGTCTGAGGGTCTTCTGGTGACGTTTAACACCGAATGAAGGAACCTTCATGTTGGGGTACGTGTAGCTAACAAAAGTAATCTTCACGTCACAGTGCATGAAGCTAACGAAAGGAACACTGTCGTTCCTGTACCTGCAGCAAAAAAGCAGCCCACTTGTTACGTTAAATGTCGCTGACATAAGGAACTTTCATGCTACCATACACATAGCTAACGACAGGAACCTTCTTGTTACCGTACATATAGCTAACGACAGGAACCTTCTTGTTACCATACATTTAGATAACGACAGGAACCTTCATGTTACTGTACATGTAGCTAACGACAGGAACCTTCATGTTACCGTACATATAGCTAACGACAGGAACCTTCTTGTTACCATACATGTAGATAACGACAGGAACCTTCATGTTACTGTACATGTAGCTAACGACAGGAACCTTCATGTTACTGTACATTTAGATAACGTCAGGAACCTTCATGTTACTGTACATGTAGCTAACGACAGGAACCTTCATGTTACCATACATATAGCTAACGACAGGAACCTTCTTGTTACCGTACATGTAGATAACGAAAGTAGTATGAATATAATGACTTTCTGTTCGATGCTTTTGGGATTGCAGAGTCTGTTGTGACATTTTATTTAATTTTTCATTTAAACTCAGTGAACCAATTACTGGTGGGGTGGGCCAATTATCGCTGATGGGTATTGCTCCAGATTTCCATTATATATTCTAGTATTCTATTCAGTTCAGGATTTATATATACACACTGTACCCTTGGTTGCATAGTTGCCCTGGAGTGCTTCATGTAACAGGTAATACTAGCATTTCACTTGGAACATCATTACAGTTATGTAATTAACATTATGCAACTGTAAATGTGTTCTGGAAAATTCCAAATGGTCTGTGGGACAATAAACAAACTTGACAGTAAAGGTGGGAATTGTGAGAAGTACCCAGTCAGTCTCCTAACACACCCAGGTGTGCTCACACCAGTCCAGAACTGACCCCAGACCAGCGTGTTACTGTTAGCTGAGCACGTCAGAAGCATTGTGGCAGACTCATCTGACAGGTCTGCTTCTGAAGGCGTGGAGATCCCGAGGAGATCTTCCTTCTGGGCACAGAGGTAACCAGGGACCAGAGAAGGTCAGCAATATGACAGATATATAACGAATCGTAGGGAGCTGCTGTAACTGAGCCAAGATTGACTAAAGCAGTAGATCTTCAGTCCTTATTTCAATGCCTAGTGCACACTGACAGTGACCAACCGAGTGTTTTGTGTTTTAAGGACCTTTTCAGTGAAGGATCTGCTGTTTACAGTTGTATTATAATTCCCTTACTCATTACAGACACAAGCATCAATAACAGAAAAGCTAACTATGCACACAATTAAGTTAAAGGTCAGCCTTTCCCCAGCTGGTTGGGAAGAGGACTAATGGGCCAGGCGTCTTTGCCGGTATCTCCTGCCTGTTCGAGTCGGCCAGCATCTCTCTGCAGTCTGTCTAAAGTCCTGCCAGGCGCCACCTACAGGAGCTGTTCGGAAGTACAGTAGTGGATGGTGTGATGGTGTGGGTACTCCAGCAGGTACTAGCGGCTAATGTAGCCTGTAGCATAAAAGAAAAATGCCTGAGGTGGAGTAGAAACTACCTTCAGTGCTCAAGGTGTTGGGGCAGATTTTGGGGGGCAGGTTGGTCTCAGTCAGAACTGGGGTGGAAATCAGGGGAATGAGTAAAAATAACCCTCTGACGATGCACCATGATCGATCATGATGTGGTTCTTATTAATGGAGGCTTGATCATGATCCATTTATCTGTTTCAAGGTCACACTTAGCTTGTCCATGGACCCTTTGCCGGATTCCCCCCCATCTCTGATGTCAGTCAGAAAGCTCTTTGTTTCTTCCAAGCTAAACCGCAGTGGTGACCATCCTGTGTAGGAAGATGGTGGCGCAGGAGGTAGTGCTATTGTTCGGCAACCGGAGGGTTGCAGGTTCGAGCCCTGGTTCCTCCTGA
>JAODJX010000051.1:2969918-3002141 GCA_026776945.1 Isichthys henryi
CGGCGCGGCGCCGCCCCCCGCCGCCCCCCCCCCCCCCCCCCCCCCGCCCCCCCCCCAGGCAGTGCATAACACCAGAGAATGAGTTAAAGACACCATTATGGGGGCAAAAATAAAAAATTCTGGGATGAAATAGGCCTCTTTAGCATGCAAGAGCCCAGATGCATTCAGCACACAGTTTGATGGCAAGCACAGAAAAGTCCCAGGAGTGAGACAGAGGGACAGGAAGCATTTAATTACCACGTGGAGAACCTGAACCAAAAACACCTGGCCAGAGAGAGCACCGATCACAGACTGGTGTGGCGCGGCCCTAGACAATGACCGATGAAAAAAAAAAAGAAAAAACGTAGACAGTTAACAACACTAAAGACAGAGGCAGAGAGAGAAGAGCCCTATTTGCTAATCAGGATGCAGGAAACTGAAGATATGCAGACTGAGGATGGTGGGGGGGGGTCTGCCGTCTTCCAGGCAGACAGCCACCTGGCCACCTTGTTGTGCAAACAAAGCACTATTGATTTCCGGGTGCAAATGGGAAACGACGACCCCAGAATAGATCTCAATGTAGGACAATTGAAGGCGGCGAGGTCGTTGCATTAATGTGGCGGCATGAAAAACCAAGCAGCACGAATCCCCAAGCTCACAAGGGACGGAAGGATGGATCACCTCCAGAAGCCGGTCTGCTATAAAGTTAGGGGCCTTTAAGAGAGGCGTGCACCTCCGTGCCTGGGGTACAGGCACGGGCACCTGCACGATGGTGACTGCAGAGACCAGTGGCTGACGAGTACGACAGTCACGCCCGCAGCCTGACTACGCATCACAGAAAGCAGAGACACGGCAACTAATCAAGTAATTAAAACTAATTCCCTGTGCCATGTCTGTTACTGACAGAACCCAGCGGGCGATGCTGTGCCATCCATACAGCAGCCCCAAAAACCAGCATCGGTGCACGGTGACGCACTTCGGAGCGCCCAAGTCCCTGATCCGGGGGTATACATAGGTGTACGTGTGAGGCTTCTTAACCACAAGTCAGGCTCGGAGAATCTCTCTCTCGCTTCAGCGTGAAGCAAACAGAGGCAGCGGCGTGATCTTTGAGGAACACCAAAGCCCAACGCGAATTGAAAGATATTACTTATCTACCTACCAGGTCGGTCACAGCACGGAAGGTAGCTGGATCGGGCACAGTGAGTTTAGGGGACACCAAGCATGGGCTTCTTACAGCGGTGACAGTCAGTATCGCAAGTGAACGACCACATTTCATTTCAGATTAGCCCGTTTCAACCCTGACCAAGATTGAGAACGTAATGCAAGAAATAATTATTCATTTTATGACTCCGACCAGGGATATTCAAGTTTTAGTGAATGGCAGCATATTAAAGATGATGGAAAGTGAAAATCGTTTGGGAATTAAAAGCAAATTAGACTAAAATTGCACAAAAAAAGGGGCGGGGGAGAGAAGAGAGAGATCTACACCCAGCATGAAAACGTAGCAGCACGCATGGAGACCTGAATGAGGGACGTCCGGAAGATGGGACCTCCGACCGGCCAACAACACTCACAGGAGGAGTTCTCAGTGGCCTTCAGGACGCAGCGGCAGAAAAGTACAGGGTGGAGAGTGATCAGACGGATTTGGCTGCAACGGACGTGGAATTTCACTGCGGCTGACAGGCTTCATGCACCGTTCCTGTCTGCAATTTACCAAACGAGCCTTTACATGCATGCAGACTCTGCTAAAGCCACGACGGGCGCCATGCCTGCAGAAGCGGCAGTATGAAGGTAAACGCAGTGTCACCTTTGACCTCTATACACACCAACCAATCAAACGGGCTGAACACCAAACATTCCTCCAAGCAAAATAATATAGTTTCATATAAATGAAAATAGTGGAGCGGCTCATTTTCCAGAAACATCATATTATAACATGCCCGCCCCCCCCCCCCCCCGCGCGGGCCCCCGGGCGGGGCCGCCCCCCCCCCCCCTGACCTGTGCCTTTGTTTCTGCACCAAAGATGCTGGATGCTATTGCTTGTTTCTTTTTGCAACGAGTGAGTGACATCTGTACAAAAAAAAAAAAAATGGCATACATTATTCCCGAGAACTCGCTTGTGTTGTTTAAATGATGCACTGACATTTACAGTTGATGTATAGAAGGCTCTAGATTGCAGAGGATGCTTTGGTCAGGCCTGTGACGCACTGGAATGCCATCCATGGAGTCCCTGTCTGTACCCTGTCCTTCCTGGGATAAGGTCCCCGGCTGACCTCCGCTATTTACGTCAGTGTTTCCCAATACAAACAGTTCACATTTTTGCTCCCAAAAACTACATGACTGGGGAGCAAAAACATGTACCGGCTGTGGTACCGGATTGAGAAGCACTTACTTTTCATAAAAAGTGGTGATGGACAGTGATAATGATACAGTTTCCTATATTTTTGTTACATTATTATTATTATTATTATTGTCTTATTTATTATCGTGCTGTACTTATGATTATACTTCACCGAGCTTTTTTTTGTCTTAAGTTTGTTCGCAGTTTTCCAAAGGAGTGTACGCCATCATCGGCCTGTACGACAGGCGGACCGTGAACATGCTGATGTCCTTCTGTGGGGCGCTGCACGTCTGTTTCATCACGCCCAGCTTCCCCATCGAGGCCTCGAACCAGTTTGTGATCCAGCTACGGCCTGAGCTGCAGGACGCCCTGGTGGCCATCATCGAGCACTACAAGTGGAGCAAGTTCGTCTATATGTACAGCTCGCACTCCGGTCAGTGTGAAGCATCCCAGCCGGTGTTGCTTCAAAAAGCATTTCAGTTTATTCAGTGGACGCTATTATCGGAAGCAATGTATGATAGAGAGGAGGGTGAGACAGATTTATCACTCTGCCAACCAAGGGATTTGAACCAACAACCTTCCGATCACAGGCAGCACAACCAGTAGTGTAACCATATATAAAATATAACACATATCATGATTAAACACTTGTAGAATACAGAACGTTCCGAGCCTTCTACTGCTGAATTTTTACTTATCTTACCATAGTGTACATATTTCCTACAGGAAAAGACCATGCCAAGGGAGTATTCACACATCCTGGGTTTTTTTTATCACATTTTCTGTGAAATGTTGTGCAGATCAGGGGGAAAAAAAAAAAAACAAATTAAATGCATCAGTAAATTTCCGAAGATGGCCAGGTGGCCGTAATGGAGGAGCGCTTCTGTCTGGCAGCGTTTGTCTGTGACGTCGCCCATTGTACTCTGTTTTTCCAGTGGCTGCCTTGTGTAATTAATTGATGCTCAGTCGAGAACAGGTCTTCGCAGGTATGAGAAATTAAGTGAATGCGCGGCCTCCGGATTTAATGAAAAATCTCTTTCTGAAGTGTGCAGTCACCAAACACCTAGATGAAGTTCAGGGTGTGTTCTCTTACGTGATAGCGAGCCATTTGTGTATAGGAGAGAGATTCACCGATATTCAATTTTCAATTATATATTTGATCAGACTATAATCATTACGGAAAAGCTATATCAGATAATGAAAGAACAGGATTTTCTGTGACACGGAAAAATCAACAGCTGATTATTTTATATTTTTTCTTCTATACTGCAGTCCAATTGCACATATTTATTACTTATTCGTTTATTCATTCTTATTGTTTTGGAAACTTATGGAACTCTTTGTGAAATGGACTTATGGTTTGGAGTCTGTGGCCAGATTATTAGATACAGTTATTTGCGAACGCAAACAGCCAGCCACTCCATGCAGTGAACCATGTGGCTGACAGTGAACACATTCATGACAAAGACGATGTACAGAAGTGCAGTTACTCTTTGTCTAAGTCATGGAATGGATGAGACTTGTGATTTTAAGCAATCGGAATGTGTGATTGTTGGTGTCAGACGCAGTGGTTCTGGAATCTCGCAAACAGCCACCATCCTGCAGTTTTCACACGCCACAGTGCCTGGAGTTTACAGAGGACGGTGCAATAAACAGAAAACATCCAATCAGTGGCAGTTCAGTGGGTGGCAACCTTGTTAATAGGGCCAGGGAAGAATGACCAGCCACATGAAAGCTAACAGGAAGGCTGCAAGTGCAAAAATAACAGCTCAGTTCAACAGTAGCTTGCTGAAAGCTTTTCTTAATACACATCTTGTCTACCCTTGAGTGGCCTGGGAGGCAAAAGTGCGTCCTACTCAGTACTAGCTAGGTGAGACTAGGTGGTCATTGACTGGATTTGTATTAATTGGACACTTCTAGCCCAGAGCAAGTGTGGTTGGTTGCCTTTCAGTGGTATTTCAGTATGTACTGGATCTCGTTTCACGTGGAAGAGAATTGCATCTTAAGAGAAACAAAGAATAAAGCTGATTGCGGTAACGCTTTACTTTAGGGGACTCAACTTAGTAACTCAGTTAGTACTCAAGTACAAGTCATGAGCAAATGTAGTAACTGCATGAAATACATGAACCGTCATGATTTATTAATGATGAACAGACATGGGATCAGTATGTAACTAACACTGAGTTACTGGTTAATTAATCCATTAAGTAAGAGTGTATTAGTACATTATTTGTGCCCCCTTAAGTAAGTGTCACCCCCATGGTTTAAGTAATTTCTTCATTGACTAAGACCTTTCATGCACGTTTCTGAATTCCGTCTTTGCCCTGGCTTATTGTTCATAGACTTGGTTGACCTGTCATACTTGTCCACCATTACCTCTCTTCCCCACGTTCCCCAAATTGAGACAACTGGATCTCCTAATGGACTCCATGTTTTATCGATCCCTTCGCGCCCCACCGCTCCGCTCCGCACTCACACTCGGGCTTGAAGGTCATCGATTCGCATTCAATGCACCTGATCTATAATGCAGGACCAGACACAGACCCTGCTGCTGTCTTCATACAGTAATGATCTCACGGGGCTGAGCGAGGAGGCAAGAAATCCTCTCTTTACGCTTTCCATAAACATTTTAATGTGTTTTTGTATTACATGGTCATGACTGATGAGGATTCACAACACTGTCCTTGTACTATACACGTATCACAGGATCTTATTACCTCCATAAAGCTATCTCAAACACAAATGCAGATAAATCTCCAGCCAGCCTTTCATTTTTTTCTTCAATCTATTGTCCAGGGCACTTAGATTCAGGCAAATTGAAATATTCCTGCGGTTCTGCCCATGCTGGGTGGAGAATTGGTGTGGCCCCCAGGAGTTGGCAAGCACCACGTCAAGAGGAATAAAGCCGGTCTCGCATGTTCCGGCATTTTTTACACCGTTCGAAGGCTTGTGCGGCATGTCACACAAATGGATAGTGGCTTTTGTTCTGCTCCAGAGGCGTCTATGGTTAGACTTCTCCGGCGGTCGGTTCATATTTATTTTTGCCTACCTGAAACTATTGCACCCCAACAGCCTCCATGAGAATTTCAAATAGGTAACTTTAGCTGGTAAATTATTGGAATGGGCTAATTTAACATGATGAATGGAGAGTGCTGACTGGATAACAATAGTCATTAGTCACAGAGCAAAGAATGTTTGTGTATGGTAGGGTGGGGGCACCAACGCCAGAAGCATGTAAGAGAATATGTACACACCCTGATTTCTCCAGCACATTCCACTGAAGCGCCGACCAGGGCCGATTGTAGGATTGCTGCTACTTTACGATAAGACTGCCCTTATAAAGGGTTTATCAGTAGTTTATAATCTGACTATTAATTATCTTATAACACTTTGTAAATGATGAATAGACAATCATGAACAAGTTATAACAGTTTTCTTTTTATTAATGAGCTATTACTGTTTATAAGCACCACAAGGGAGCCTTATGGATGGATGAATTAGGGTATCCTAGGATTTAACCAATAGGGTGGACACTCCCATCCCCCCAACCCCCCTGCCCCCCCACCAATAGTATTTGCAGAGCGGGGGGGGGATTACCTGACTCTAAAATTTGTACAAAATGTGTATGTGAGTATGGAGCAAATCTTTAAATGGCTTTATCAAAATAATTTTGCAGAAGGGT
The DNA here is from genome assembly GCA_026776945.1 of Isichthys henryi. Lineage (NCBI taxonomy): Eukaryota > Metazoa > Chordata > Actinopteri > Osteoglossiformes > Mormyridae > Isichthys > Isichthys henryi. The sequence goes on from JAODJX010000051.1 coordinate 2,975,921, forward strand.
CCGGGATGAGTTCCACTAAGAAGTCTAGAATCTGACGGACGTTTGTGGACCTGGGTGCTGGTAGATCATGTGACCACGGCGGTCTTCCTTGGCCCAGTTGGCCCTGTGGCTGCGGTGCCCGTCGTGCCCTGATATAGCCTTTGAACCTGATTGCCGGCACCTACCGATTTCCCAGCAGGCCACAGCACTGGTGCGTAATCAGCGCTCTCAAGGTGCGGGCGACAGCTTCCAGCTTATTTTCGAGATTCTGCGTCAAAAACAAAGATCAATAGTGTCGCTAAGCGAAACCTAGACAGGTATGGAAGGTCACATTTCCGTCGAGGTGATTAACAGACTGATTTACAGACTAACACCCATGAATTCATCATTTTCAAAAAACATGTAAACGTTATCACTGTGACTTTTTATGCTGGGTTCATCGTTTATTGTGACCTCAGGGATTGATAGAATAGCACTCGGAAGATACATAAGTGAATTATTTAGTTGAGAAAGGAAATAAGAAAGAATAGAATAGTATTATTATCTAATATTATAAATAAATCAGAATTTCATCCTTAAGTCAGCCATCGGTTCATCTTCTGTCCGGCAGCCTTTTACTTAAACTATAAAACATAGAAATGTGACTATAAACAGAAGTGACTTTCCATGACTCCCAAGAGTTTTTTTTTTTTATAATCCTTTTTAAAATTTCTATATTTGCAGTAAATCACAATATAATATGTTCGAAGGTAGATAGCAGGAGAAAGAGAATGATATTTAAAAATGGATGATTTTTGAAAGCATACAGACCTTTTCTAGTTTGTGCTTAGTGCTCTGAAATAACTGTTTCCTTTAGATACCTCTAACAGCTGTGATTGATGTATATGACAGAAGCAGCGTTCATTGACTGTAATGAATACTTTAAACTCTAGGAATTTGATAGATGGGTACTTAATTATGAAGCATATCGGTGTTACGAAAATGAAAAGTGACAAGTAAATTGGGCACGAAACAGCTTTTTTTCCCCTCTCATTCAAATGCAGAGATTTTGTAACAATGTGCAAAAACATGGATGCAAGGCGGAAAAACAAACCAAATAGAGGTGAAGGACAAGGAAGGAATCGGGAGTGTAAGGGATGCAAAATTGGACACAAACAATGGAGACAGTGAAGGAGGTCGACAAACCTGGATTTGTGTCGACAGATCGAGACTCAAGGCTGGAGTGTTTGCTTTGCTCTGTTTGGTGTGAGAACAATAACAGAAGACCTATATTAGTAAAATAGTATCATGTGACTTTGCCCCACTCGATGAAATCAGTGCTTTTCCCAAAATCTTATCCGTGTAGTAATTTTTAAAAAGACACCTCTCTTAACTGTTAGACCAGACACATAAATGGAGTAGGATCAGGACTATTTGATCTATAAAAAAGGTACAACCTGTATTTGTTTCGATGATAATTATGGATGACTCAGACTTATATCATCTCGTCTTGGCTCCGGCTAAGTGTGGCGGGGGCCGGCTGTGACTATCGAAGGGAAAAAGCCAGGTCTCCGGGTGAGAATGCTCAGCTAGGTGTAAGTGGGCAGTAAATTATAAATAATATGTGGTTTCCCTTTGGAACTCTGTGGTTCTCTGACCCCCGAGTGAATCTTTGACTGGCTTGACTGGGTCCCCTGGGGGCTTCACAATACTAACAGTGGCTTTCCTCCTGCCTGCCCTACTGCTGAACCACTGTTCATCCTGCTGACAGAAGCAGCACCTGCACCTGCCTGACCTCTGCATTGAGACTCGAGTCTTAAATTTTGAACAGTGTGAATTGGGACTTGCTCACTTAACTTTGACTTCCTCTGCTGCCCCCTGGAGGATGGGCTCCCCCTTTGGCTCTGGTTAGGGTTAGGGCTTCCTCTTTGAGTCTAGTTGCTCCCAAGGTTTCTTTTTTGTAGGGAGAGTTTCCTTGCCACTCGCTTCTGACTTGCTCACTGGGGGCTTTGGGCAGGCATAGTGTAAAGTGCTTTGAGACGATGTAATGTTGTGAAAATGCGCTATGCAAATTGAATTGAATTAAAGTAAACTGAACTCAACTCAACTGAACTCAACTCAGCTGAACAGTAGTGACTGATCTACTAGTGTGAAAACTCTGCTGCTATTAAGCTGGAGGCCGGGCCGACATTAACGAAAACACCGAAACATGAAATGACGAGCTGTGTGGCATATGAAGAAAGGCAGACCTGCTTGAGGGGATGCAGTTGACGGTCTGTATAAAGTGTGCCGGTGTTCCGAGGTTAGGGGGGCCCTGTTGACCGCAAACTGTCAGCAGGGACCCCAAAAACTGCATCGGCATTTGTCTGCTGGCTCCTAATACAGTGATCTGAGCTTGAGTAAAGCATCTCGTTGAGGAAACTGCGGCTTTTTGGCAGATTCGTACTATATTCCCTTTATACTGCTGCATGAACACTCTCCCGTTACATTCTTCTTTTGATGCCTTTTGTTTTTGAAGATGAAGCTAATACTTTTCTGAATTCTCCAGGACCCTTCAAACTTCAAATATTGTTGCATACATTTAGAAAGTAACAGTGTCTTCTGTAGTATTTTCTTGTATCATAAAAGTATTTCTCAGAATAAATCAAGGCTGTTGTTTGAAATGTATGTTAATGAGAAACTGTCTTCATACTCCACAGTGTGTTGGTTATACATTTGTGCCTGGTTGCTGCTATTGCCCCTCCTTCAGGCATGACAGCTTTGCAGAAGGTTCTGGACACAGCCGCAGAGAAGAACTGGATGGTTACCTCCATAAACCTGCTGACTATGACGGAGGCGGCCTTTCTGAAGGTCCTCCAGGACCTGGACAAGAAGAAGGAGGGACAGATCATTATGGACTGTGAGCTGGAGAGGCTTTCCTCCATCCTCAATCTGGTGAATATCTCTCTCCCTTTCTCACTCTCTCGTTTTCTATATCTGCTTTTATAGAGGCATGCGAGCCGGGGGTGTGTACAGGGGCGGGGTCACGGGGGTCACTGAACCCATCTGAAAGCTGATTGGCGCACAGAGTGCCCCCTGACCTGTCAATCACTGATTAAAAACATGTCATTGGCTAATAAGGTTGACCTCCCAGTATGAATTATGGTCCCACTTCTGCATGGATGGATGGACAGATGGATGGATCAGGAAAACGCCCAAACATGTTGATGAACATATCCTTCCTAGGCCCTATTTTTTTTAAAAAAAATTGTAAATAAAACTTCCACGAAGTCCCTCAAAAGCATCTATTCTGCATTTTGCTTTCAAGGACCATAATTGCAAAGCAGGATCAGAACAGTTTCCATTCCACTTACAGCTTTTAGCAGTGAGGCGCCGACAAGGGAAGCGATTCCGCCCTTATACCTCTCCAGGTTTAATGAGGTTCCCTTCGGGTATCGCAATTAATATCGCTCGGAAGTATCAGCGTGTGTCCGGGAAAAGCGACAGCGGGGAGAGAGCGCTCGCGTATTCGACATGCTCGCGTGACGCCAACCAGAAACTGCCTTTCCTCTCCTGTGATCTTCATACAGCATAAAAACCCGGATAGTGTCCTTATGTTTTTTTATGTGTGTCCCTGATGCGCACTGTCATTGCTGTCGGATGCCTCTGCGCGCTGAACGAACAAGCGATGATCTCAGACACTCTGTAGGACATTTATTATGTACAGATACATAAGGTGTCATTTTTTTAACTCGGTACCTTGTGGAGGAGATTCCTTGCGCTTAAGCTGTTGCGGCCTGTGTCATTGTATTTCCTTTGCTTTTGACTCTGCCGCTGCCGGGCTTTTTCCGGAAAGTACCGTCCACTGGGTTCTCTCTTAATAATGAGTCTTCTCTCCTGTTGCATACGGCCACCTCATTTCTGGCCCCTAGGGGGTTTGTCATTCCTGACTCCTTTCAGTACTAGGTTACTAAGTGCTCTAATGTCAGTTTTTTTGGGGTTCGGTGCTCAGGAAACTTTCTCTACTTCGTCTGTGGGAAAAATGGGCTTTAAGTGAAATTGCCATTTAACCATTTTAAAGGAAGACCACCTATGACTTACACTATCAGGAAAATAGTACCAATTTGTCCCTTTAAGGGGACAATCACTGGGGCTGTACCCTCAAGCGTCTGCCAATTATACCCTTAGCTGTAGATAAATGTACCTTTTAAGGTACAGATATAGACTCTGAAGAACATTTTTGTACCATTGCTGGTACATTAATGTTGTTTGTACCATGGGGAACAGAACCTTACCAGGGTTGTACCCTTTATTCTGACAGTTATTTGAATAGCTGTGCAGGACTCTGGATCTTAGTCTGTCATTATAATGAGTTTTACTTCCTACGCTGGGCCGTGAGCATGAGGTATTAATTAAATTTCTGATCAGATGTAATCAAAAATGACCTTTCTGTCACCGAACCATCCAAAATGATTGATTATTTAAAGGTGTTAAAAGCATCATCCATGAAGGATAATGTGTAATTATCTCTATTGAAACCCTGTAAGCTACAACTGAAGGGAAGAAGTAAGACGAAACACGACAGAATCACTGTCTGACACAATTACCGTAATTACAGTCCCGACACACGTGGGGGAAGTTGGGCATTCGCGATCGCAGGTTTGTTTTTGATCACTGCGCGGTACCAGCACGTAGTCTCCAACACGTAGCCCCATGGGTGCAGGGGTCAATCCCGCTTTCCCTTTCTGTGGCCAAACATACCGCTGACCTCAGGCCCATGGGAAGTAGCAGATATGGACGACTAGGTATGGAAAACCACTTAGTGGACGTGGTTCTTGTGCGACACAAGGACTTGCGTTTCTGGACGTACCAGAAAGTTTATTTGGGAAGCAGAAATGTTGGGATGGTGCGGTCTGGTAATGGACAACAGAATGCTTCTGAACAGGGGGGACGGGGGGGCATATAAACTCATAGCCACATGTCTGTTTGCTTTTGAAAAACTCGGATATAGCCTCTTGTTTGTAAAAAGCAAGATAAGATTGATTTTTTTCATTGGTTTATTGGTTTGCATTAAATTATTTGTAGGTAATTCTTTTGTGATTATCATTTCTGCATTCTGAATGATGCTCCAGTGTTGCCTCGTATTGATTGGCTGGGAGCTGGGAGCTGGGAGAGAGCAAAAACGTGGACTGCTGGGGGGGTTCCACGAGGACCGGGTTAGGAAACCCCCTGCCCTAGGTTAACTGTACCAGAGAAGCTGTTATAGAAGATGGATGAAATATGAAAAACTGTCCATCAGAGCGACCTTCTATTAATTTATGGTAAAGTTAAAATTGGGACAGAATTTGAAAGATCTTAATTTTGAAAATAGTTTTTTGTTTTCATTCCAGATTGCAGCTCAAGGGAGGAACCTGAAAAGCTACCATTACATACTGGCCAACCTGGTGAGTAGCCAGAAGCTGCGGATTTCCAGTGCCACTGTACAGTGAGACTGTGACGGTTGCTGTCCATTTCCCATTGGTCGACTTGGGGCCAGACTCTCTCAGAAGACTGGGATGTGGGAACAAAAGGAAGCGAAACATATTTCAACTGGCTCATTCCATTCAGAAACATCTGTAACGTTTCCTATACATGAGTCAACTATCTAACACTGGAACTGGATATAATACATATATGGAAATGTTAAGCCTCATGGCGATAATCTGGAGTGGCCACATACGTGTGTATTATTAGATAGCAGAGGTGGATAGTTCAGGTCCAGAAAGTAAAACTCCAGTCCATGATTTTGTTCCAACCAACTGGTTGAGTACCCCGTTATTGAGACACTTTATACTCAAATGGTCGGTTGGAATAAAATCTTGATTGCTATTTGTATATTCAGGATCTGAACTATCCACCTCTATTAGCATAAAATACTTAAATCAACTCAAAATAAAAATACCTAATGTTTTGTTTCCTAAGGCCGTTTAGTTTGGAATATTAGAGAGACGATGAGCGGTGCATGGCTGACTGACCTACTCTGCTGTCGAAGTTGGGTCCCTGTGGACTTAATGATTATATTTGGACGAAACCACGGCCTAAAGCAGTGTGGAGGTCAGCTTGGAGAACACGTACGGACAGTTGGTGTATTTCGCGGTAGACAGAGAACATCAGCACTAGCAGGTATAATCAGAGTCAGGCGGTCGTGCCTCTGCGATGCTGTGACCCAGGTGACACATCACGATGCTGGATGCAAAACACGACGATTTAACATTCGAGTTCAGAGATCAATTTACTGTTCAATCTGTACAAATCATAGCCAGCAATCCTAAAGCTGGCCATACAGTCCTAATGTGCAGTGCCTGTCATGCGCAAAGATGGGGTTAAATATTTAACTCAGAGCAGTTCTATCGGCAGAAAGAGAAAGACAGCGTGTTGTTCCGCAGACAGCAGGACGTGTATTATGCAGCAAAGACTGGGCCTAGATTCACTGGGCTTTGTAACCTGCAGTGATGCCCTAGTCCATCCTGACCCACCTTTACTGCCCCTTGTGGTGGGTAATTAGCGGCTGGGGGAGGGAAAGTATGGGGCGGGGAGGGCTAGCTATGTTCATTATTCGTTATTTCCCATCATACCCTGTGATTCTGGGATTTCTGGCCATTTCAATAAGAATAAAGAAGAAATGCTGCCATAGCAGGAGTATAAGACGCGGAAGAGGACTGTCGGGGGGGGGGTGGGGCGTCTCTCGTTCTGATTGCAAATAAACAGCGCTCACAATTTCCAGAGAGGGACCAGCGTGTAATTTGGGTTTAAGATTATTCCTGTTGTTTCCCATGGCGTAACATTAAAATGTGCTGCTGACCAGACAGTTCCAAGTTGGTTTTGCTTATGTGCGTGAAAGGAAACGACCTTTGTGGGCGATCGGCCCTGTGGGTCCCGCCCGGCCCTTTGTGACGCGTAGCTCGATGTGTAGCGTGCTGCCGTATGCTCCGAGCCTGTCTGTGTACAGCATGTTCTGCCCACGGCGTTTTGTAAAGGTTAGTTTCTATAGTAACGTCCTCAGTTGACTGCGGGTAAGGAAAACACACAGAATATGGGACCCTGTTTATATGGCTACGTCCAGGAAAAGGGAGTAATGAAGCGGCGGGGAAAACCATCAGCCTGAGAAGGCTATCGGGGGGGCTACCAGAATTCAACTTCAAATGTGACTGCTGCCTCTATTTTTCCCCTGAAACGAGGGGAGTGCAGCTCACAGGCAGCGCAGTGAAGTGCAGGGGCAGCGATGCTGTAAACACGGCCTCCTTGGCGCCACGGCAGCAGAACTGCTGCGTGTTAAACGGACTCCTGGATCAAAGGCTTATTTACTCCTACATTCAGGCATCGCCTGTCCTTTTTTCATCCAAATACAGGAGTACTGTGCCAGTGTAAGCCTGGTGTCAAAAGGAGTGAGAGGAAGCCTGTAAGAGGAGTCACATAGTTACAGTGTAACAGTATGAAGTATGGGGAGTTACATAGTTACACTGTAACAGTACACAGTACGGGCAGTTACACAGTTACACTAACAGTACACAGTAAGGGCAGTTACACAGTTACACTGTAACAATATGCAGTAAGGGCAGTTACACAGTTACACTGTAACAATATGCAGTATGGGCAGTTACACAGTTACACTGTAACAGTACACAGTAAGGGCAGTTACACAGTTACACTGTAACAGTACACAGTAAGGGCAGTTACACTATAACAGTACACAGTAAGGGCAGTTACACAGTTACAGTGTAACAGTATGCAGTATGGGCAGTTGCACAGTTACAGTGTAACAGTACACAGTGAGGGGCATTTCAGTTACATTGCAACAGTACGCAGTAAAGGGAATTGCACATATACAGTATAATAGTACAAAATAAGGACACTTATTCGGTTACAGTTTAACAACACACAGTAATGCCAGTTACACAGGTGCATTGTAACAGTACACAGTAAGGGAACTGAAGTTCAACTGTACACACTTAACCGCGCAGTATAAATTAGACCAGTTACAGTGAAATGGTACCCACTGTGTGAAAAGGAGCAGCTATACCAGGACAATCCCCTGAAATGACTATTGGCTTGTATGTCATGCTACTTGGTCTTTACTTGCAGGAGACAGAGGAATACCTGTCTTCTACATGCATACTTATATTTTCTGTGCTAATACTCTTAAGTACGTTACCTTAATGAAAACCTGAGAAGTAATATCAGTGAACAGCAGTTTACCAGAACTGGTAGGAAATAATATTCTCTGTGTAGTTAAAGTGCATAGTAACCTACATAATATGTATCTTCTGCATGTATAATGTGCACAAGTATGCAGTTCAGTTTCCTATAATTGACCTTTTCCACCATTTATGTAGTTTTAATGTGTTATTATGCGTCCTTGTTGGGGCTTTTCCGCTTGGGAATGTGGACGGGGTTCCGTTCGCTGGAATCTGGCTGAGCAGCAAGATCTTGGCACAGGGAGGCGGCCTTCCCGAGCAGCGCTGTCTCCATTAAGGGGGGGTGGGGGGGTCAGAATGGGGCTGCTTCTGTCCGCCTGCCGATTCCTGGGAAGGGATCCTCACTGAGGGAGAGATTAACAAAGTCACTGCTCACATTTAAACCATTTTCTTTCTTTTTTTTTTGCACTAAATATAAATTGATGAGATTTATTTATGAGATTTACAGCAAGTGCTGACTTTTAATTCCAGTCTCTTTGCAAAAAGCATACATTTCCTTTAAGGTCTGAATGCAGCTGTAAAACTCTGAGGAACTGAGATAAACAGAAAGACGTAAAGAAAATCCTTTCGAGCTTCTCAGATTCAGAGCGACTGAGTATAATAAATTCTAATTACATTGCACCAAAAATAGACGGATTGGTACTTGACTGGTGACTAAACTGAAATGCGATGTGAAATGTTGGCAGGTGAGTTGCAGATGCACAGAAAAACCACATATCTGCTTCAGGGGTATTTGTTTGGGGTCTGTTCCGGCACATGGCTGGGGTCAGCAGAGAACAGGGCCCCCAGTGAATGGCAGGATACTTGCATGGTTTGGGCTATTTAAGGTCACTAATTCATCATATGGCTCACAACTAGCCACCAAAACGCAGGGAGAACATATGAACGTTTAAGGGCTGAGCCAATGTAAGCCCAGTGCAGTAAGAGTTTCTGTTATGTTGATTTACGTTGATTGAGTTAGTTAGTTACAGCTTATTGCTAATGGAATTCACCCACATAAAAACACAGGTCCTTATATAATCTTAAGGTGTGTTTCAGTCTAAGATGCTATCTGCTACTTCTTGGGTGGGATTATTCCTTATCGACCAAAATGGTCAGAGTTAAAATGAATCTTTTTTTTTTTTTTAATTGTACAGGGTTGAAAGTGTTCTTTCTTGTTGAGGTGACTCGCGTGAACTCCGGGCTTATCTCGCAGGGGTTCCTCGACATCGACCTGACGGAGTTCAAGAAGACCGGTGCCAATGTGACGGGATTCCAGCTGATGAACTACTCGGACCCGGATGTGAGCAGGACCATACAGGAGTGGCTCGAGTTCGACAGCAAAGATATCAAAGCCCCGAAGAAAAGGCTGAAGGTAAAAGCAGGGCATGTTCAGCTGCTGACATTTTAACTTGTAAAATGTAAAAACAATGAAAACAGTAGCTTAATTCAGCTACTGTAAATACTGCACTGAGCCCCAAAGAACAGTTAAAGGTTTAATATTTAATAACTTGCAGAGGCATTGTTTGCTTTCAATTGGATTCTGGGTTGATTTGCAGTTGCAGTGAATCCTGAGATGGTTTCTTCCTTTTCCAGTGATTTTGTTTTGATTACTTGCACCGTCTACTGTCTGTATGCACTGTCCTGAACTGTGGTCACTTGTTTCCACTGTATGACTGTTGTGTACTGTGGAGTATTGAGTATTTTTTTATATAAGTACCCCTCCCGTGTTTTTTGTCCATTGTTTATTGTTCGGCTGTGTTCTAGCTGTCGAAGCTCTGATGAATTGCAGTTTCATTTTGTGTGCGAAATGACAGTACAGTATCTTGACTTTCCCCTCAGTACACTGGCGCCCTCACCTACGATGGAGTCAGCGTTATGGCGGCGGCCTTTCAGAACCTCCGCAGGCAGCGTATCGATATCTCCCGGAGGGGCAACGCGGGCGACTGCCTGGCCAACCCCCCGGCACCATGGGGACAGGGGATCGATATCCAGAGAGCCCTGCAGCAGGTACTTCTGTCGAAAAATTTGGTCAGCCACACGGCCCTGATACCGATTACCCAATACCGATTACCCAGTACCATTTATCCGATACCGAGTACCAAATACTGTTTATCCGATACTATTTACCTGAGCAGTGCCTGTCCAGAAACAGAATAAAATAAATTACAAAAATAACATAACAAGGAGTATTAACCCTCTGGAGTCGACAGCATCGTCGTCGATGACGCGTATCGCTCTCGTGTGTTTCAGTTCATAACTCGCTGAAATTGTATTGTAGAAACATGAGGAAAAAAAAACACGGTCTTCTTTTCAACATCAATTGTCGGAAGTATTAAAGTTTTTAAAATTAAATCGGCTAAAAAGTAAACCATGTCACCTTTCTTTGTTTTACCTGCATCGGGGGCGTGTAGTGCCGCCCTCACCTGAAGATCGCTATTCGCATTCTAAATAGTCACATTTCCGCGTATTCAAATCGCATTCGCATGGTAATTAGATGAGCAGCGCAGCGGTGAAACGCGATCCAGATACATCCCCATCAGTGCCATAAAAGGGGGGGGATGTGCCCAGGTGTGAATGGCTCATTCATACGCATGAAAGTTGCTACATATTCAATGAAAGGAGCCAGAAATAGTGACGTGAGTTTTTCTTATTTATTTATTTATCCAACTGAATGTTGCAACTACACCATTTAGTCATCTTCATGCAGCCAAGACTTTGTTGATCAGATATCTGGGATCAAAACAAACTGCCACCATTGCTTACTATGTACTTTTATAATGTTTCTGCAAGTGTTCCAAACTGCACTTTGCAATGTCTATACTTTGATGTCAAATTGCAGACTTCACATAAATCTGACACATTTACAAAGTACACTAAGATTAAGAAGAGTTTAATGCCAAAGCAAATAAATAAGAAATTATTTATTTACCATGAATTAAGTTAATGATATTGAATGAAATGTGTGACCATGCCCCAGTCAGTGAAAGGACAGTGTCTTCCCTACCACTATACCCCAGCATTGAGCGACAACTAGCAACACAGGGTTCACTGTCAGAAAAAAGGGTACAGTTTTGTTCCCAAAAGTACAAATAACAGTAATGTACCCCTTATGGTACAAAAATGTTCCTGAAAGTCTATTTCTGTAAATGGTACAGGTAAGGGTACTTTTACCCCTTATCTGCAGACTCGCATTCCGCGGTCTCAGTTACCTGTGGTCACAGTTCAAAAATATTAAATGAAAAAATTCCAAAAATAATTAATTCATTAGTTTTCAGTCGCACGCCATTCTCAGTAGTGTAATGAAGTCTTGTGTTGTCCAGCCCAGGACATAAATCATCCTTTCGTCCAGCGTATCTGCGCTGATTTCACTACCCACCTAGTCTCTCAGTAGCCGTCTCAGTTATCAGATCAACTGATGCGATCAGTCAGTGCTTGTGTTCAAATAAACCTGTAAAAATACAGTACAGATAAACGAAGGGGCAGCGTAAAGGGGGCACTGTTTGGACGGCTCCCAGGGCCCAAGAGTTACAGGGGCCCCAAACAAATTGCAACATTGCATTTAATTGATTTGATTTGGGGGCCCAATATGATATGCATGAAATCTGCAGTGGTGTCCCTGGGAACACAGTATTAACAGAAAAGCAGAAGAATGAAAATGAATCTAGAGATGGCAGTATCATAATAAATGATACTTACTTTTTTTGAAAAATGGTGAACGAATAATGAGGAGGATGGAGCGATGCATTGTGGGTAACTCCGCAGGTCCAGATCAAAGGGCTGACGGGACACATCCAGTTTAACGAGAAAGGCCAGCGGACGAACTACACGGTCAGCGTGATGGAGCTGGGGGCAGATGGACCGAAGAAGGTGGGCAGATGAAAAGGGGCGAAGCTCACGCCGTGTCTCTGTGTGTTTGTGAAGAAGGTCAGTCAAGTGCTCATGAGTGGCCTTTGCGTCGCGCGCGTTCTGTCGGCAGGTCGGTTACTGGAACGAGGAGGAGAAGTACGTCAGCACCGCCACGTACCCGCACGGCGTCAATGAGACCTTCGGCTTGCAGAACCGGACCTACATCGTCACGACCATCCTGGTAAAGTTCACTGTCTTTGTTTAGTGGCCGTATTGAACAGGAAATAAAAGATGCTTGAGTACAGGTACATTAGAATGGATCTTTTTGTTTATCGCATCTCGCTCTCCTTTGAAAAACACAGACACACACAGACACTCTCAGCTGAGAGTGAAGCTTGGGGTCTGAATACAGGATCGGGCCATTAACCTGGTTCCCTGGACCATCTTGGGGGATCGGTGCCTCGCTCAAGGGCCCAACAGACATTTGTTTATCCCGGTGAGGTTGGGGCTCCAAACAGGCACAGAAGCTTAACCTGCCCCCCAGAGATTAGTGCGTTTATGTTCCTGTGCATTTGAAACCACCAGGACACTGAAGAACGTTATCACTGGTACATGACTAGAGGAACCTGTCCGTCAGAACAACAAAGGACCATCTCTCCTTGATTAAAAGGAGGGATCAGAGTGGCACCCCCTCACCCCCCCATGCTGAAGCGAGTCCCAGTGCCGCTCTTTCGTTCAGCAGAACAGTTGTCTTTTCTCGTGCAAACAGATGGGCAGTGGGTGGGTTGGGGGGGCGGGATAACCACCAAAAAATAAGTAAGGGTGTGCTATAAATGAAGGCTTATTTTGTCATAACAGCACCGCTGTGGCATCTGGGGCCATGCGATATTAGGCCGGCTTCTCCCTTCCTCTCTACTGATGCATTCCCTGCGCTGCCTTCACATCTGCCTGCATGTGCCTTGTTTAATTATTTTCGTCCGTCCGCTGCAGACACGCCTCCGCCCGGGCCGTCCCGGACACCTCCCTCTGAGTACACTGTCTCTGATCTGGCGTCCTGTCCCCTGTCACCTGGGCTGCGTTTGCGGCTACGAGGGGGGGGGGGGCACGAACCCGGACGTGTGTGTAGCAGGGAGTAGCGTGGATTAAGATAAAAGGCTGCTAGCCCCGCCCTGCGTATCTCATAGTACATGCTGAGTATGTCACTGGTACCACTCAGTCTTTTCGGTCTAAACACTTTCTAAAAACACAACTTATAAACATTTGCAACAAGAAGCGTATCCGGTTCTATTGTCGCAGGTAGAAAAAACAGAATTCCCATAGTAGGGATCAATCTATCCATCTATTTTCTGAAACCGCTTGTCCTATTCAGGGTCGCGAGGGATCCGGAGCCTATGGGCACGAGGCAGGGAACAACCCAGGATGGGGCGCCGACCCATCGCAGGGCACACTCACACACTCACTCACACACACACACTCACACACACACACCATAGTGGGACTATAAATCGTAATATTTTGACAAACCTTTTTAGCTGCTTTGCTTCTATGGTTTCGCAGTATTGTAGCTTTTTCTTTTTCTTCTGTTCAAATTTTATTTTGGGCCTTTGACAAGGTGCCGTGCTGGCTAGTGCTGACGCCTCACACCTCCGGGGCTGCGGGGCTGCGGGGCTGCGGGGCTGAATCCTGGCTCTGTCTCTGTGTGTGAAGTTCCGTGTCCCTGTGTTTCTGCAGTGCGAGTGTCTAACCCTTTTTACAGTGAGTGCTACTTTTACATAGAAACTACTCCGGTGAGCTACTGAATTATGGTGGTCTGTTTCGCTGACCGGGGTTGGGGAGGGAAATGTATCACAATCAACAGATAAGATGCAAAAATCAATCACAAAACAATACCCCCCCCCCCACACCGCAGTGGCTAAATGTACCATCATGGTTGGCCAGCACTGAGTTAAAGCATTATCCATTAATAATCACGCAATCGACTTGGAAGCACGCCACATGCAACCAATAGCTCATGATTGACAGGTTTACACCCCCCCCGCCCGACATACAGTCTCTGTAGATTATTGCCTCTAAATTGGATGTAGTCTGTGTCCTGAAATGGACTGACATCACCTCCATGGCGCCCCCTACCTTATACTCTGTACTTAACAGGATGGACTCAAGGCTCACTGCAGTAAATGAATGGATGGACCTTTGTCAATCAACTACATTTCTATTGTTGATTATTTAGCGTTTTTCCGTAGCCTTATTCCATTAATTTTTGTCTCACGACAATTCGTTGAGGTCCTTTTATACCAAAGAATATGGTCAATGATGGCTGAGCATGTGGTCGGTACAGAACGTACTGTACGCTGCAGTCATTCAGTAAGCCTGATTTATTTTCCCAAACCTTTTCCATGCCGAATATCTGAGCTTTTATCTGGGGCTTCAGCTGCAGCACGTACCTTGTCCCTAATAGGTGCCTGCGGTTTTGACAAATTGAATTGACTGAAAGCAGCCATCAATGAAACAATTGCATTACCACATTATCACCCCTCGGCCATTACCTTTGCATTGTTAACAATTGTTCCCTGTCACTTCGATTCAGTGGAATCGGGGCCCGCATGTCCAGCACCTTGTGCTTGGGCTGTAGATTCTGTGTGTGTGTCAGGATTGGCTGATGGCTCCCTGTTTTGGGACAGTCCGGTTCCCTGCTCCATGTTAATTGATATTAGCAGATCCAGTATGCGTAGCAAGCGAGGGTGTGACTTAGTGGTTAGTCTGGTGATCGGAAGGTTGCTGGTTTGAATCCTGGGGCTGGCAGTTTGATGCCCTTGACTAAGGCTCTTAACCCCAAAATATGCCCCGGGGTCCCTGGATAAATGACCCTGAGCTCAGACCCCCAAGTTTTGCTGTCACCTTTGCATGTCTCGACGGAGAACTAGATGGGAAATGCCTTCTAGTGTGTATGTGTCGTGCAAATGGCAAAAAGACATCATTTCATCATTGTAAAGGGGTTCTTGACCACAGAATATATAATGTTACGGCTGGGTGCTTGATGAAAAGTTTTGCGGGGGGCTCTCAATGGACAACAAACCCAGGCATCTCCCTCTCTCCACCATGAAGGAGTCGCCATATGTGATGCTGAAGAAGAACCATGAGCAGTTCGTGGGGAATGATAAGTACGAGGGCTACTGCGTGGAACTGGCCGCCGAAATCGCCAAGCATGTCGGCTACACATACAAGCTGGAGATCGTTCCGGACGGGAAGTACGGGGCCCGTGATTCCGAGACCAAGATGTGGAACGGCATGGTGGGGGAGCTGGTATACGGGGTAAGCGGTCATCCCTAATGTCGGTTGATGTCCATGTTGGGCAAAAAAGTGTCTCTAGAACCTTCTAGATCAGCATCAGAATCCTCTACTCGGCACTAACAGAAAATACAAGGAATTTGTTTTGGTGTTGGCGGTGGCACAAGGGGTGCAATTAAACATAGAATTAAGACAAAAATACAAAAGGTAAATGGAAGATAAACATAGAATATAAATAGAAATTGACATAGAATATAAATATGCAAATAAGCAATAAGCATGTGGATGTATGAATAAAGGATGGGCAAATGGATACTTTGTAGAAGCAGCTCTGGTTGGCGCTTATGAAGTCAATCAGTGGGTGATGAAATACGCTAATGTCCCGTAAGTGCCAGGGTGCTGTTCATGTCACGGGGCAGGAAGTAGGTGCTGTATGAAATAATGTCCCGCATCTTCTGCTTTGGGCCTTGGACAAAGCATCAGTGAATCTTAGGTAATTGGGAAAATGAGGTTGGATGCAGGAGCCATTTCTCATCGGGCTAAGCCACTTAATAACTGCCCTTAATCTCCTCGATCCTGAGGCTGAGTGCGTCCATCCTCGGTGCCTGAAGGGGCAAAGGGCATGAGGCAGAACTGAACCTACAGGCCACAGGAGCACATGTTCGTGGGAGTTCTCCTCACACAAATGTACTGAAGGCAGAACGAAAAAGGATTGGTTCAGGGAAATAACCTATCAGATTGTAGAGGAGGTGGGTCCAACCAATCAGATGTCTTGGTCTCACCTCCTCTAGGTGCTTGGATCAACCTCCTCTACAATCTGATTGGTTATCTCTCTGAACCAATCATTCTTCTTTCTCACCTCAGAACATTTTTGTGTCAGTAAAACTCTCATGAGCGTATACCAGGATTAATATTTTTACATGCACTGTAAATATATTAAAAATCCTGGTTTGGGTGGAGATCGCCAGGAATACAAGTTTATGAAAGTGTGACCGACAAGATAATTCGTGGTTAATATCTCACAGCTGAAAGTAACTAGAACAGTCTATTTTATATTAGCGCTATTTGCTAACAGACGCCTTTTTAAAAGGAAAGTGTTCCTACAAAGGTTTTACACCAACACCTATTCACATAAAAGAATACAGGGAATCACTTTACCATAAGGCGTCCATTTGCCACTTCTGAATGGCAGTAACTTATTAATAATGAAAAAGTGTTATAATTTGTTTATAATTGTCTAATAATAATTTACAAAGGGCTACAACCTAATTAATAACCTGATTATGAACGGGGATGGACATAACTGTTATACAAATATGCATTCGCCTTTAAAAGCAATACGTGCGACAATCGATTGTTGTAGCAGCGCGAATGCATACGTATTTTATGTGCATTTGCGCCGATATGACAAGAAATTATAACGCATTTTAACCTCTATACCACAAATGAAGTACGAATTAGTGATAATTCCTTGTCAAATGCACATAAAATATATACGCATTCATCCTGTTACAACAGTCGATTGCCGCAGTCGATGGTACTTGCGTACCAGTCAATCCCTGATTATAAGCCTTTATAAGGGTTTATAAGCCTTATTTTAAAGCTGTACAGTGATACCTGCAGTTTTTAAGAATTGTTGATAGTGTCGATGGCTTCTTTAGATGCTGACGAAACATTTCATGCTGCAGCATTTTAATTCTCTGTGAATAGAGAGAGAGACATTCGTTCCTCTAAGTTCTGGAGAGCCGTCCTCTGCTTTTCATGCTCTGAATCAGGAGAGAGTACAGAAGCAGAACCAAGGCCAGAATGACAGCGGATCTGCTGTAAGGCCTCATTGAACATGCATTGATTCTGCAAGACTACAGAGAGTCATTAGTTTTTTTGTTTTGCATGTTCAGATAAAGCTTTCTTCTTCTTGGTGTAATATAAAAAGAGTCATATGAAAAAAAAAAGCTAAATAGAACTAAATATCACCAAATCTCAAAATGTACACCTCTCCCTTTAGGGCTCCACGAAGATGTGGGTTTTGAACCCCTGTTTGGTTTCATGTCTGTGATATGAGGCCCACAGTCCTTCCTTTAGGGCTCCACAAGGATGTGTGTTTGAAGCCCTGTTTGGTTTCATGTACCTGAGATGAGTCCCACAGTCCTTCCTTTAGGGCTCCAGGAGGATGTGGGTTTGAAGCCCTGTTTGGTTGAAAATCAGCAGATAAAGAACAAATGCTAGTCAGGTGTGACCACATAAAGTCATTTGTTTCTTTTTAGTTTCACGACACTGCTGTGAAGTTCAAATTGATTATATATAATTGGATTTTTTTAATTGGGCTAAATTAGTGGGGTGGTGCTGTAGCTCATTTGAATAATACTGTTGCCTCACACCTCTAGAGTTGCAGGTTTGAATCGTGTTACTTATCTGGGTAAAACTTTGCGTGTAATACCTTACAAACTGATCTCGTTCGTTCATCATTACATATCATATAGTTACTGTATTTATTACTATATCTGTTAATTCTGTAAACCTTTGTGAACTACTGAAGAAAGTACTGAAGGAACCAGTCATGAATAACACAGGTGAAATACTGATCTTATATTTGAGCATCACTAATGAATCATGATGCATCTATTATCTCAAGTGGCTACTGTCTTTGATGTGACTGCGACTCTTTATACTCAACTGGTCGGTTGAAACAAAATCTTGGTCCGGATTTGGACTTTCTGAACCTGGACTTTCCCTCTCTGATCTCCACCATGCACCCTGTTCTTTCTGCGATAGGTTTCTGATTCACTCTGACCTTGAACTGGATATGAGTTTGGAAGATGGATGAAGAAGGATTTTTTTTTTTTGCTTTTTTTCTTCTCTGCAGAAATATTGACTAGAATGTATTGGGAATACAACATCGTTGGCTTTTTAGTATCTACTTGATGTCACATTTATGAAAAACCCTGGATTATCTTCAGGGTTTCGAGGTTTACACTGATATTAGCGTTATGTAAGCAGAACGTCCCCAGAGAGACACTGGCATCTTTCTCCTTAAGGGTGAAGCTCTTAATCACGCAGATACTCCGTAACACTCATTTATGGAACAATGATGAACAATGACGTGTTTAAGTTTATTTGAATCATCCACGTATCCGTCTTCTAACCCCTAGTCTTATTCTGAGTTGCGGGGGCTTGTCAGAATCATGCATATTAAAATTGACATACAGCAGCTATATTTGGATTTCTAGAAAATTCCGATATTCTGAGGCTGTATATTTTCTTTGATTTGAAGTCTACTGGAGGTATTGCACATGGCTGTTTTCACTGGGCTGTAGATCTTCATTTGAATGGAAGATGGAGGACAGATGCACAAATCAGGGGCTCCTAAGGGATTGATTCTGCCACTTGTGCAATAGACTGTCAACAGTTTAAAAGTAGCAGGTAAAGGTCATAGGTGAATGTGATTTGGTTAGATATATTAATTAAATATAAAAAGTATATTAATGACATGAAAAATAAAATATAACAAAACAATTAATGGTATTTTACATACATTGCATAAAAATAATATTAATAATATGAACAAGAACAACATATAAATGATGGTAGAATTATGGTAGAATAAATGCATTACTGTATGTGGCCCTGGTCATTGCAGCTGGAAGTTGCTGTAGGTGTTAAACTCACTCCCTACCATTATAATGAGTGCTTTTGCTCTTAGTTTTGTCCGTTTTGAACGTATTAGCATCTTGGCTAACCTTTGAGCTGTGCCCCGCCCCCGCAGAAAGCCGACGTGGCGGTCGCCCCGCTGACCATCACGCTGGTGAGGGAGGAGGTCATCGACTTCTCCAAACCCTTCATGAGCCTGGGCATCTCCATCATGATCAAGAAGCCGACAAAGTCCAAGCCGGGCGTCTTCTCCTTCCTGGACCCGCTGGCCTACGAGATCTGGATGTGCATCGTCTTCGCCTACATCGGCGTCAGCGTGGTGCTCTTCCTGGTCAGCCGCTTCAGCCCCTACGAGTGGCACGGGGGTGAGATGGAGGAGGTGGACGAGCAGCAGTCCAGCCAGCAGCAGCAGCAGCCGCCACAGTCCCCCACCCTGGAGAACCAGGCCCAAGCGTCGCCGAACCCGCCTCAGCAGCAGCAGCAGAGCCAGGAGCACACCAACGAGTTTGGCATCTTCAACAGCTTGTGGTTCTCCCTCGGAGCATTCATGCAGCAAGGCTGCGACATCTCACCCAGGTAGGCTGCACTCATACGCTGATCCGTTACCATAGGAACATGGTGGGACGTTCATTTTGGGACGCATGGCTTCTTGTGAAACAGAGAAGAACGTTCAGATCAACGTGCAGGTTGAGGCTGCGTTCTTCGGTAATTTCATCGTAATCGGTAGCTACTGAACTTCTTTGCTGCCACTGTAGATCCCTTTGCATTCTGAAAAATTTTCCCAGCAGGGTTTTTTCAGTATATTTTGTGTTTCCTCGTGTATGGCGGGGACCTTTAAAGCCCCCGTCGCTGGTGCACAGCCAGTGTGTCGGACGTCATGGTTATAGCACTGGAGAAAATTATGTGAAAATATTGGCTTGGCAGCTCGCATGGCGTGGGACGAGGGTGCGACACGTGGTTCAGAGCAGCAAGGTTTGGAGGATAAACTCGCAAGCAAGACGAGAGCTGAAACACCGTGAGATGAAGAGGCAAAAAACTACGACGTCAAAGAAACTCCCACAACGAGTCTCCAGCGGTGTTGCTGTACCTTCTGTGGTTTCCCAGCATGCAAGTGTCATGCAATTACACTCAATGTAATTGTCTATATAGTCAATATACACACACACACACACACATGCATACACACAAAGAAGCACCCACATACATATTTGAATTCATATTCTTTTGGGGACCATCCATTAATTTCTAATCCCAGCAATGACAATCTTAACCCTAAGCCTAACCCTAACCCTAACCCTAACCTTAAGCATAAACGGCGACTATATTTGTGTTCATCATTTGCTGATACATCGCATTTCAGGAGTTAGTGCTAAGTAATTGTACCCTGTCAAGAAAAGTGTTGCCATTTTTTGTATCCTTGTGCTCAATTCTGTTCATGGGAGCACTTTAGAAATAAGGAAAGAACTGAAGACTATATCTCTCCCTAAGTGCACATTTATGTGTTGTGTACTACAAGGTCAGTTTTTAATTTTCGTCCTTTTTGCTGGGCCTGCAGCTGCTCTTTCTTTGGCCTTTCCGCTGCCTCTGCCCTCTCGATCTGATGCGACCCTATTGTGCTCTTGCCTCATTGGCCACTTGTCATATTTTTTTTTCCCCTGTCTGCACTCATTACTCGCGGCTTCAAAGAGGTCCAGTGCGCCGTCTCCCGAAAAGAGCATGCCGGCGGTCCTGGCCAGCGCTCGCAGATGTATAAATTTAGCGGCTGACATTTCGGTGGGGGGCACTTGCTGACATCGCTTGGGGAATCTCCGGTTATAATTGATCTTCAGACATGCAGCTGTGATGCAGATGTTGCTCTCTGTGTCAGAAATCCCACTTATTTACCCGGCTGCCAGTGAAAGGGAAATGTCAACAGCCTCGGCCTGGCATTACCTTCGGCGGCGCAGTTGCGTCGTGGGTATTGGCGCATTGTTTCATAATCTCTCGCATTGCTAATTTTCCCTGCCTTGCTGTGAGTCTTTCAGTTGAAAGCAGCAGTTACTGCTTTACTTCTTCCCATCATTGACTGAGCTGTTCCTCCGCATATTTAGTTGCAAAGTTTATTATTTGTCACCTATACATTTATACTCAGTACAATGTGAAACGCCCAGCAACTGTGAACAATAGAAATAAATAAGTATACAAGACACAACATAGGACATCAATGGTAAAAAATTAAACAGTGATCACAGATACCCGTAGTGTGCATTTGGCAGTAAAGTGGCAAGTAGTGCAAGTCTAAGTATAAATAAGTATGTGAACTGTACATGTGTAAACTGAGTAGGCGTTCCTGTTCCTTACTGCTTCCAGCGTAGTTTACAGTTCGGAGTCACATCAAGTGCCTTGGGCCAGACGCTTCCTGTCCCGTCATTATGCTGCCATGAATCATCTTCGGCGAGGCAGGATAGTAGGGAATTCAGTCACTGGAGTGGAGATGATTCCCGCAGCTCTGGCTGAGGTCAGCGTGGTGGCAGTAGACTCCGACAAACAAAAAAAAAAAACGTGACTGGGCGTGTCTCCGGCTGTCCTCCAGGATCCGGAGGCTTGTTGGTTCTCGGATGTGCCTTGTGTTCTCCCATTCGAAGGCGACAGCCCCCACTCTCCCTGTTACTGAAATAGTCCACTTGCGGAGCTGTCAGCGGTGCCGAATTGCCTGGCTGGCAGCCGGTTTGCAGGAGTCCGGCCACGTTCACAAAACAGCGGCCCAGCTGTCTGCTGACTGACACCTTGTTTTTTTTTTACCCCAACTTCATATTTTCGACATTTGTGTTTGAATCGTCGCCGAGAAACAACTGCCTTGTTTTAAGCTATTGGGACTTAGGCATTACTAATCGATCTCGATAGCTCCGTGCTACTAGGTGAGCTTCGCTTCGTTAGGCTGTTCTTAATTTAAATAAAAAAGAGACAGTTCCCATTTTCTGATTGCACGCACACTATTCTCAGCACATTATTATGTAGAAGAGGCTAGGCTCCTCATAAATTTGCATATCGTTAGTTATTAGCAAGTTTGCTGGAAAGGTATGAATGGTACTGAGACTCAGAGCGTGCCCTGTACTGCTTCAGGCTGTCAGGAACAAAGGAGGCGTCAATCAGGGCAGGAGGGAACAATGCTTTTCACTTGACTTGTGCTCTGTGCGGCAATTATCTGCTGCGAGTTTTTGTTTTCGTTGCTTCCCCTCTAAAAAAAATAATCCAAAACCGCTGCCTTTCACGCAGTAATTAGGCTCCGCAAAGCATCAGTCTGTAGCTCGGCGTGTGCTAAAGATATATGACTTTGTGAAGTTCGCATCCCCTCCAACCCTCTGAGATGTACAACCGCAGGTCGACCCCCCCACGGTGATGATTGCCCCTTTTTACACGCCGCAGATATCTAAACGATTCCAGAAGCTGACGCCGTATCAGACAGCAGAACCCAGGCAGACTCTAGACTGTTTTTCTGACAGAGTTGCTGCGTTGGAGCTTCGCTTGGGCAGGTCGCCCGATCGCGAAGTATTATCTTTGTTGCGCGAATGAGCCTCGCACTTCTAGGGGAACCATAAATCAAAATCGGGGGGTGTGTGTGTGGGCCATTTTCCTCTCGATAAATGGTTCAGGTACCAAAAAATGCAGGAGAGGCTGACAGTGGCTGTCTTTGTTCACAGGCAAGGAGCTGTGTGTGTCTGCATGTGGCAGGTGCTGAATTCTTACTTGGGGCTTCTTCTGTGTTCTTATTCGGAAATAAATAAGCCTTGTCATTCAGCCTCTTAATAGTCAGAGCTGCAGCTCCGTGGCTCAGAAAGTGTTTTTCCGAAGTCGACCAGGAAGTGACTCACATATGTTGCTCACCCATATTTGAACACGTTCCCTTATTATCATGTTATTTTTAAATGTCTTTTGAATCCACAGCCGGTGAGCCCACGAGACTCGTGTGCGGATCGGTAGCCTAGCTGTGTTACTGGGGCACCCCAGTCACCAGGGAATCACTGGCAAACCCCTCCCCCGCAAACATAGTTCCAGGGGAGGGTCCCGGTAACCTGGTTCCTGATAAGGTTCTCCGGCCTCTCATGGGTCTTTCGTTGAAGTCTTTGTTGGACCGTTGGTTGGCTACTCCCGAGGATTCAGGAAGAGGCAGTGTGGATTTCTGGTTGCTCATAGAGGAGTGGACCAACTCTTCTCCCTCGCTTGGTCGTGGTGAATATGCTAAGACCATTGACATACTTCTTGTGAACTTGGAGAGGGCATACAGCCGAGTGTCCTGGCTGCTGAAGGAGCTGCAGAAACATGGGCTACCACTGCGTGATGTTTGGTCCCTGTATGAAAGTGATAAGAGTCTGGGATTTCTCCTTAGTGAATAAGTGTAAGTACCTTGGTAATGGTGAGAGGGACCGTGAGATTGGACGGTCTCGTGGCTGCAGGTTTGCAGCTCTGTGATCGGGGAAGCAAAAGCTGATTTTTCACGCAAGGATTTTGGTTTGCCAGTAACTGGTCCTTTTCTCACCTGTGCTCATGAGCTGTGAGTGCAAGTGGGCAAAATGAGGTTCCTCTGCAGGAGTTGCTGGCCTCCCTTTTCATAACTCGGTGAGAAGTTTGGGGGTCTGGATGGACGGCGAAATCGAGCCAATGCTCCTTTGGGGTTGAGAGAAGTCCGCTGAGTTAGTTCAGGCACCTCGTAAGGATACCATGTGGAGGTTCCTACTGGAACTGCTCTGGGCACAGCCCACTGGATGGAGACCCTGGGGCAGACCCAGCACTGGAGGGATCACATCTCCCAGTTGGCTTGACAACATCTGGGAATCCCCTAGAACAGGGCTTGTCAAAGTCCAGACTGCGGTAGGGATAGAGACCGAACCACAAATGAATTCAGACCAGCTGATAATGTAACTTATGATTCAATACGGTTAACGTCAAAAGGATTGACATGGGCTGAAGTACAAAGATGCAGTGTAGAACCACCTAATCCCCGCCTCTCCCATTAACACAGAGTCAAAATGATTAGCAAGCGTCGAAACTTTGCCATTTTTGTCAAATATTGATGTCTGCATCTGAGGTTACTGTTCTGGACCTCTGACTTTGAGCAAAAATCTGATGTGGCCCTTTAATAAAAAAGTTTGAGCACCCCGCTCTAGGACAATGTGGAGTCCAGCTTTGGAAAGAGACGCCTGGGGTTGTATCATGCCGCCGTGACCCTCACCAGGAGAAGGAAGCGTGATGGTAATAATGGAGAGTGGGGGGCAGGGGTGTGTGGCTCTGCAACTCAGGGTTCTGTGCCTGGGATTGGAAGGTTGTACGTTCAGCTTTCTGGGTTGATGCCTGATTTCACCTTTATGCCCTTGAGCGAGACCCATAACCCTACCTACCCTGCATCACTTTGGGTGTCTTCTGTATAAATTAAATATTAGAAATGATTAGAGTTGTTTTGCTGAGACATAGAAGAATCAGTTTTTGGGAGAAATGACTGAAATCCCATCTCACAGGGAGATAAACTTACTTTTACTTGGCAGTCTTCACACGACGGTGATGTGAGACCCTCCTGATGTGATCTGGCAGCATCACATGCTGTAGCCGACTGAGCAAATTACCTGCAAGGGTGCTGATTCTTACAAAATGCTGTTTAGCGTCCCTAAAAGGCATAGCTTTGAGAATGCATGTGCATTGTTTAAAAATAATAAGGGTGTGACAATTCATTGATATGATTCCATTCATATGAGTATTTTGCCGTTCCTTTGTATTGTGGTAATTACTCTTATACAGAATTCCAGCTCCTATCCCGTGGCCTATTCCTGCTTTTCTTGTGTTAGTACTTATTTGCAAATCTGTTCTCTGAACACTGTTACAGCTTTAGGGATCAGCGAAGGAGATTCACACCTACAGGGGGTTCGAATCCCGCCCCGTGTACAGAGCCTGTACGTTATTCCTGTAACTCGCAGGTCTGTGTGTGTGTGTGTGTGTGTGTGTGTGTGTGTGTGTGCTTTGGTGTTACATCCAGCACGTAGCACTGCCTACCTGGGAGAAGCTACAGGCCGCCACACTGTGCTGGATAAGCGGCTGGAAAATGGATGAATAATTGTTAAAATCTAAATATAATCAGTTGCTCTCAAACCATATATAAGAAGGTCCAGGGGGGGACGGCGGCCATGACAGTAATTTCTGGCCTGACTGTTCTTTGCACTTGATGCAAGGTTTACTTCCAATATCATTTTAAATTCGGTGCATGTTTGGAGCCTCCTGCCTTTAACACTTCTGTGTTTTGGCCATTTTGTGCCTTTTGTTTACGCGCCTCCATCTGTTAGGCCCGTTTATTGAGTGCCCGTGTTGCTTTGTGCCATAATATGTGTCAGGTATTCAGCTGAAATTGTTTCTTTAAAAGTGTTTTTTTTTTTGGTGGTATTTTGGTGTGAAGCTACCCTGCTTTGTGCTCAAAGTAGAATTATTTGTGTGTAAGTCTGTGTACTATATAATTACCATGTGTTATTGCATTTTTATTATTATTATTTATTATTAATGATAATATTACTGTTGTTATATAGTGTTTCCCCTGGGTTTACAGCTTTTTTTGGGGGGAGACGGACAGCAAAAGGATTCATGATGTTCATGTGTTTCTTTCAATATAATAGCTGAACTTAACATCAGAACATTTCTTTTTATGACAATTATCCACAAAGTGCACAGCTTTTGTCACTGCTGTGTATCTTTCTGGGCTTCTGGAAGAACGATTCTAGAGCCTCCTGATATGGGGAGTCAGAGACGTCTGGCCCGTTTGTTGAGATCCGCATGCAGGCTGTGTGGTCTTCTTGCAGCCTATTGTGGATGGTTGTCGCGACCTGCAAATACATTAACTGTTAGGCTTTGAAAGTGATAGCCGATAGCTTAAAATACTGATAGTTTAAAGCGGAAAATCCCATTGTGAAACGTATTTATTACCCTGTTAATTTTTGTCTGCTTTTCAGGTGATTGACGCGGCATGTTTTTCGACAGTCTCTCTCTGTCCGCTGGTGGGAGTGTGCTCACCTGTGTGTGCGCGCACGTGTCTGTGAGCGCACATCGGGGCGGAGCTCCGCCATGCGCGATACAGAGCAGAGGAGAATTGTAAGCGCGCGAACGTGCAGAGACAAAAATGACAAGCTGTTGTGTAAATAAGATAAATAACATAAGGTTATTTAGTTTGTTTAATAAAAGGACAATGTATAGAGCTGTTCTATAGGAAAGGTAACCTTAAAGGACTTCTGTAGTGATCTGCCGCTGTATAGAAAATAAAGTTAACTTGACCT
>JAODJX010000051.1:3022289-3053707 GCA_026776945.1 Isichthys henryi
GTGAGTCCCAGATTCAAGAAGTCCACGGGGCAGAAAAAGGGAGTGTGGGCAGAACCGGGAGAGAGTTTAGCTTCCTGTTTTTTTATGTTTGTCCTCCTTATGCCTTGTCATGATTTTCCTCTCCATTTTCACATTTGCGTGTCTCTCGTTGTCCCTGACTCTGTGTATGTTCTCCTTGTCTTGCACTGTATTGAGTTTCCCATGCTGTGTATGTGCCCTGTATATGTGTTGGTGCCCCGTGCAGGCAGGTGCGGACTTACCGAAACGCACGGGTAGGCAGGCACCTGGGCCCCCCCAAAAACCTGGGGCCCCATGAAGACAGAATTTTCATTTTTGAATGTAACATAATATGATCATTTACATTATGTCTGTCGTTTGCATTTTTAGTTACAGATTTCAGGACGGACAAAGTTGCCCCCCCCATCCCGGCTGTAATGGTCTATTCCTTCTTGGAGATTTTGTGATACCCAGCTTCCTTCTGACAATGGAGCCCACTGGCTGTTTCACTGCCAAGCAAACCGGCACAAAGTAGCCAAACAGAACATGAAAGCCGGGCAAAGATACAAGTCTTACAGCACATATCCCGTGTCTTTGATACTATTCCGCTAGAATGGTAGACAAAATGTGAACAGACGTGAGGAGAACACAGTTAAATGAAGGTATTGTGCAAAAATTCAAGACTAACCTTAGCCTCTGGAGTGAGGCTACGCAGGGCTGCAGCCTAAGGTCATGGCAAAAGGGGGATTTATTAAGCTTCTTTAATTTGCCCGATTGATCCGGGAGCATGATATCCCCCCCCCCCCGCCGACTGGTGAATTTTACCAACAGCTCTCCAGCCCCCACCCTGAACAGTAAGCTTTACTACTGATACCCCCACACTTTAATTAGCATATTATTGATGTTCCATCGGTTTTTAATCGCCCCTTATTTCTCTTTCGCCTCTAAAAATAGCTGAATGGCTTACTTAGAGGGCACCTTACCCCTGTCACCCTGGGACCCCCAGATAAGCAGGGCCTTCCTTGTCCCTGGGACGGACTGGCATCCCATTCAGGGTGTCCCCTGTCTCATGCCCAGACTGCAGGCTGACTCTGACTGTGTTGGATAAGCAGTTTGGAACATGGACAGATGGATGCATCACTTTCTGCTAGTGTAGGCATGGATACCTGACATGTCAATTGGAACTTAATTATGCATGGAAAACTACTTCTTTTGCAAACAGTATTGGTAGATGAAAAATGTTGGTAGTTAGCTTACTGATATTGCTGGTTGTGTGCCGCAAATCTTAGATAATTTAAAATAGTATATCAAAAACAAAACTTTGCATAGCTGAAATTAGTAACTTGGTCTGTGTTTGTGGCTCATTTACTCTTTACTGGTCTCCGGTGAAACTCATCAAAAGCATCTAATTAAATAGTTTTGATGGCTTTGTATAATAGCGCATGTTTTTGAGCAAATTGGCTGTTTGGTTAGATTGTACAAACAGAGCAGAAAGTTAATGTAAACCTCAAATTAGTATAACCAGTTATGGCGAATCGCAATCATGGGAAACAGTAGTGCCGTGCTGCTGAATTTCTTGTGAGCAAATGCTGTCGGGAAGTAGATGCATTTTACTGCGCTTCTGATTTATTTAATCAAAAGGAAGCAGCTTTGAAGCGATTATTTAGTGTGCAGAAGGACCTCAGTGCCAGGGACAGAAAAGGTTGCCTCATGTTCAGCTCTCGGTCTGACATGTCTGCATTTTTTTCTTCCATAAGGAGAATATTTGTCTCAATATGTTCAGTAAAAACATTATGTGTTCATCTGCCATGCGAGCGCCTTTCTCGGAGGGGCGTAGTCAGGAATATATTAAAAAGCATAACGTATGCAGACCCGTGTATTTAAGTTGGTAAAAGATACAGCCGGCAGCCGTAGAGAAGCAGAAGTGTGTGTCTGATGAAAGGAAACGATGGTGATGGTTCTGCCCCTGAACCGGCATCCCTCAATGTTCCTGAGTGTCATTCGGTATCTGCATTATTCATGAAGTCGGAAATTCAATCCGAGATTTAAGCAGTAAATGCCGGAATCTATGCATTCAGCGGCTCGTCAGACAGAAACATTTCGGCCGTTCTCTGTTTTGCAAACTGTCTTGTGGTGCTTTTGAAAGCATCCCCCCCCGCCCCATTTCAATTTCCACCCTCTGTTTTCATCTAGGAAGATGGTGTGTGTGCATTATGTCCTGCTTACCGGCTTGTGTTATCTACAGAACATGCTACCTGATGGTCTGCAGCTGTGCGATTTGGTTGATTTGAGCAGTTCGTTCAGCTTGTCAGCACAAGCGTGACTTTGTGACGGCGTCCGTCACTCGCCGCGGTCAAACTAATCATCCCGCATCAGCTGAGGAGCGAGAATCTCTCGGATCCTTCAAAGCATGTTGGGATTATAAAATTGATACATGGGCAGCGTGCTATTAAACATACGGATCATTAGCCGGCTTCACACAGCTCTGGCAAGGAAAGTGAAAGTTGGCTGCGGGCAAAATATATTCTACAATTTCTCCTGACATTTTTCTCACAACTTAGTGGAATGTGAACCAAGTGCTGTACAGACGCCCCAAAATCATTGAGATATATATATATATCAGCTCTTTCAAAATGCTTATTACTTTATAGAATGTACAACAGTCACCCTTCGAAAAAGGGGCCATTACTTGTCTGGTAGCCATCGTTCGAAAGTGAAATTCAGGCATTTGTTAAGAAGAGTTGAAACCGCAACAGCATGTTCCTCAGTAGGCTTCTGGACTACTTTGTGAACCTGGAAATCACAAATATGATGTGAGAGGAGAAATTCTGCTATGCGAAATCCTGGCTATTGACCACTATTGTAGGCACCCTTGCAGAAACTGCAGCAAAGGCCTTATGGCATTAACATTAAGCAGTCTGCACTGCAGTGGGTGACTGGTAGTTCCATCCTTGGCAGGGGTGCTATTGGATAGACGGACACCATATGGCCAAAACTGTTATGGCAGGGCAAGACAATGGAAGCCAACGGCAACAGAGGAAAAAGCCACAATGAACCGCCAAGTAACAGAACGAAATCGGGCACTTAAATACACTGCTAATAAGACACGATACAAGACAGGTGGGAACCATGCGCAAATCGACCAATCATTACGGGCACGAGGTAACAAGGAACATGTGGGGTACTTTACAATTGACAGACACTACAGACTAGGAAAACTCGTGACGGGAGGCCTGCCTCAAAAGCCAGCCTAAAACTCGTGGTGGGAGGCCTGCCTCAAACCAGCCTAAAACTCATGACGGGAGGAGCATCAGCCTCCAACCACCCCATTGAGCTATGCAGCAGCACGGGGACCAGGGAAACGTACCAGGGAAACACCAAATAAACAGGGAACAGATACATCTGACAGGGTCAGACGGGCTCCGATCCTACATCCAACATCTCATTCTGAAACCAAGGGTCGTATTATGAAGTTGGTCCATCCTCTGTTGCTATGACTGACTGTAGGAAGGTCTTCTGTTAAATGCTGGAACGTCGCTGGTGGGATCTGCTGCCATTCAGGTTGGACATTGAGGTTGTGTGATCAGATCCCTTTCTGTGAACTTGTGTAGCTTCCACTTTGCAGCTGAACTTGCTCTCAAATGTTTCCATTCAGTCACTTCACTTTCTTCACCAGGGCAGAAGGCATGCATGTCATTTGTCGTGTGTCACATGTATTTGGCAAATACACCACAAGGCAAAGCTCTACAGATCATCTTGAGGTCTTTCACTGGTCCACTGTGCTTTTTCACCACTGAACTCATCTATTGAGTCTTGCCATCAAACTCCAGGCACCTATACGTGCTGTTGGACTGATGTGATGAGAAGGAGCTTCCATACTTATTGGCTTCTTTCCTTTTGTGTCTTCTCCCCCTATATTCACAATAAAATCAGTGCACACTGACTGGGTGGGCGTTCGAGACCCCCGCCCCCCACCCCAACCCAACCCAGATGTCTCACAGACTAAATAAATAGCTAACAAGTAGACTCAGAACATCATAGTTAGCTAGCAGTTTAACAGAACATGCCGCCACAGCATCTCCTAAATAAGGAACGTCTATTTGGTATTTAATATTTGGTGTATTGACTTTTTGTGACCAACAGGGGGCTCCACAAAAAAAAAATGTGGTTTGGGTGGTGGTAAATGCCATAGCGGCCTACTGAAGAAGGTATATATATATGCTGCACCATGTTGTTGTCCAGTGCTGATCTTGCGTCCCTCTATTCCCCATTCAGCAAATCATCAACAACGCCATGCTGAGCTCCACTTTGACCAGAATGACCCGGAATGGCAGCGGAGGCGAGAATGGGCGGATAGTGACGCATGACTTCCCGAAGGAGGCACAGACTCTACCGTGCGTGAGCCACGCGGCCGGCATGGGCATCGGCGTGTCGGGAATGTGAAGGTACCCCGGCTGGACGGAGTGAGCAGTTGGCAGGACGAGCCACGTCCCGCTAGGCTATCACAGGCCCTGCCGTCGAGCGGATCCATGCCATGATCAGACAATTCACTCTGAACTGTGGAGAGAGAGATTTTTTTTATTTTAGAGAAATCGTTTTCATCCACTGCAATAATGAAGCCATCTGGACTTAGCGAAGGAGCACGAGTGCGTGACGAAAGAGGGAAATCCCCCAAAATCTAACTCCTGCGCTGTGCCAGCACTACAGTCCTGCTTACTCCTGTCATCACTTGTGATTTTCTTTTTTTTTTTTTAACTACTGAGCTGTCAATGGTGACGTCACTTAACAAAAAGTCACTTAGCAGAAACCGAAAGGCTCGCCCTACAGTTATGTTCAGCTCTTCATCGTATCTTTAAGTAGACGATAAAAAGAATGTACTAAGAATTATTGTTGGAAGTAGAAAAAAAATTGATAAATGCATAAATTGTCTGATTATTATTATTATTATTTACCAGAATGCCAAGTATGGCTGTACCCATCTCTATCTGCCAATTTTTAAACATAGTATTTAAATGGATGAATTGTTTTACTATTTTATTATTTTTCCCACTTTCTCAAAAGAAAAATGACACACTATGGGCAGTACAGTACAATTCACAAGAAAAAAAAAAGTTGTCTGGAGTCCCGAAAGAGCTTTCCTGAGAAGCTTGAGGGAACAGGTCCAATCGAGTCAGATCAAGTCAAAATCCACGAAGAAAAGCCTTTGTTTGAAAATGGGATCGGACTGGAGGATCTGTGAAGCGGTATACACCTCCGCGTCCACGTGCATGTTGGCACGGACAGTTCCGGTATTCACATATGTGTTTGATATGCCCGTCTTCATGTATGTGAGATTTGTCCTGGTACCTTGCATGCTTGTGAAGTCGTATTTGCAAATTGCCAGTTTACCATCTGTACAATGGCCAGGTGAAGGAATGACCGCTCTTCTCAGCATATCCGCATTTAAATAGTGTAACGTCCCAATCAGAAAGATACAATTGTCATTTTTCTGATATTTACAAATTAGTATTATTCTGGCAAAGATCTTGTGGTTCTTAAATAGCAGTTGCACAATTGTTTTTAAGAGGGATCAACTCAAGTCAGTCTGACACGTTTGTGCCAAGAGAAACAAGGACAACCGCAGTTAACCCACCGCTGTACTGTGTTTACAATGTCTGGGCACTTTTATTTTGTTGAATTTGATTTTGAAACAGGTGTATGACAGCTTCCGGTTTTCCGTTTATTACTTTTTCTCCTATATTTTGGCCACACACACACACAAACTACTGTACACAATTCTGTATATAGTGGTCCACACAAACTGGATGTGAACGCATATGAATTGCACTTAGATGAAACCCCTTAATGTCCTCAGACATTAACCTGTGACACATAATACCTTCGTTTAATCTTATGTCCAAAAAAATGTAATTACTTCAAAAACATCATATCCTACAGTACACTGTACAGATATATATTGTCTATCACAAATAATTGATTAGAATAATCATATAATTTTTTGTTTTTATGGCACAGCACAGAGCTATACAGTATAAGCCCTTTTCAAATATATTTGAAACATATTCTACTTTTTAAAGAACATTTTTATACCCTAATGAATAAGAACATTGTATACAGAATACTTACGTATGTAAATCTTGTTAAACTTGGTGTTGAGTTAGACATGACACGTCTTGTTCAGTTTAGTTTGTTTTGAGTTTAGTCTTGTTGATTTTGTGACATTTGCAGGGAAATTAACTGGGTATGGTCCATTAAAGAAAATATGGTTTCACAGTTTGTTTGCTGAAATACTATTAAAAAAAGGTTAATCTTATGTGTTCAGCTTCACAATATTGTTGTTTTTAAGACCATGTTGTTACTTTGTGATTTCACATATTACCAGTGGAAAATTAATAATAAAAGTGTTCATAAATAAATTCGGCCTTTTCCAAGAGACATTTTGGGTATTCCTTCTTCAACACTGCAGTGTTATGTTCTTGTTTGAGGAAGTATATGGAATGAAGTGGATTCTTATGGTTTTGTGGTGTACGATTTTACTTCTGGATCAAGCCCAGTCACTTTGAAAGTTAATTTTTTATTTTTCTTTCGTGATTAGTTGTCATTATTCATGCACAACAACAGAATATGCCTTCTGCGTTTGGAGCAGTACCTAACTAAGAGGTCTTGGCTGGAGATTCAGACCAACAATCTTTCAATCACAAGTGTGCATTAAGCCACTGGGTCACACGTAATACTGCTAAGTATAATGTACGCAGAAGCAAAGTTTTTGCTGCAGGTGAGGCTCGAACTCACAACCTCGGCATGGCCCCGCTTGCACTGCTGTATAAGTACCGCGCGCTAACCGATTGCGCCACTGGAGCCTCGCTTTTTCCGTTGTAAATTTCTCTATTACATTGGCTAATTATATTTTTCGTAAGTTTAGAATCGTTCCAGTGCATGAACGCTGTATATAAATTTAAGTTGCGTCGTTTATCGGTGAATGTGCTAGAAATTACATTAGTTGATTTAATAATTAAAGTGACAAACTGCATGGTATCCCATGTTTTGGTATCGATTACAATAAATGCCCTGTAGCTCTTTGACTGCACTATTATATTTTTCATCTGCCCCTGAACCTCACGAGGAGTTCCACCTTCTTGACAGTTCTGCTCTGTTTAACACGGAAGCCTGAACCTGCAAGCAGGACCGGGGGAGCAGACGAGGCTGGACCTGGATTTATCGGCAAAGTCTGAGAGCTGGATAAGCTTTGCTGTAGTGCGTAGCAGGCTACTGTGGCCTCACTCTTTTCCGGTTTTGGGAATGCTATAAGTGTGTGGAGTTCGCATGTTCACTCTATGTTGGTAGTAAAATTACAGGTTTAACATCCCCCCCCTCACTGAAATTTGTTCGCTCCTAACAAGACACGTAGGCAGGTGGTAAAATTATGGGCTTGAACCCGCCGGGAGTTCAGTTTGCATAGAGGGGCCTGACTGCAAGTTTGCTGGACTTCTCAGGCATTTATTTCTGGCTACGGGTCTGGTTGGTGTATTTTTCAGTTTACGGTTTGGTGCATCGTTGTCTCCAAATTGCCCGTAGCGTGTGAGTGCGCTCCCTGCGAGGGATTTCCAGCACATCCCGGCTTTTCATCCCGGCTCTTGTTAAGAAGCTGACGGCTCACCATGACCTTATACTTGAAAAGCGTTATGGAAAATAGATGGATGGAAAAAGTATGAGCCAAATAAATAAAGGAATGAAAAGAATATATAAAAATGCGATCAGTGTAGGCCTACATTTCGCTTATTCTGTCTATCGGGGACGTCGCGCACTGTGAAATCGGATCAGACCGGGCAGAGCCGGTAGATCCTCCAAAGCCAAAAGCTTGGGTCTGTCTTACGGCCGTTAAGCAAGATTGACGTCATATTTCTGTGGACGAGCGGAAGAACGAAAAGAATCTCTGCAGGGAAGTGAACGTGAGTGTGTAGCCTCTGTATGGGACTCGTTCGCCGCAAACGACTCGTTCACTGACGTCACACCATTACTGTGCGATGTCTTTTGGATCCCCCCATGTCATAGGTGATATGTAAGTCCGATATGAAGGACATTTAATGTAGTCTTTAATAAAAGTTTTTCTCGGTCCTTAGATTTTTCTCTGTGGTGCCTGTATTAGCTACACTTTAGTCTGTCAGACAGGAATTCACTCATTTGAAAAACTCTAAACTTCACACTGGGAAATTCCAATTGGGAAATCTGAGTTGAACTCAGAAAAATTAATGACATATAAATGCACTGCAGTACTTTAACTGTATAAATATACAAAGCTACAATGCCGAAGTCTGAATCACTTTCTGTGATAAAATACGTATAATTATGTATCTCACAGTACGACACGAATAGTCTTTAGTCACACTAATGCTTTCTCATATATCGTTTTTCTTAAAATATTATATGGAGTTTAAAAACAACTACTGCAAAGAGTGCTTTCTTTAATTCCACTGGTGATCTTTTATGACAGTTTTTAGCCTGCAGCCCCAAAACTTGTGGGTTGATCAGTATTCACTGGAATACCAGATAAAATCCTGTGTAGGTGATAATCGCAGCACCCGTTTTTTTAAAAAACAGTGCAATTTGAGATATCGCGTCCTTCCGATCTCTTTCACTTCCCCAGTGAAGCAGAAAATCCCTCGTTTCAGTGCACAGTGGGAATTTGTTCTGTGGGAAAACGAATGAAAAAGTTAAGTGGGCTGGATGCTGAGCGGCGAGACGAATGATCGAGATGGGGAAAACAGATAAGTGCGTCGGAGATTTTGAATCTCTCTCTTTTTTTTTTTTTTCTTCTTCCCAGAGCAAGTTGAGTAATGGGTGGCGTTTTTTCACAACTCTGCAACAGGTGTGTCTGCTTTTCAGTGCTGAAAAAGGAGAAGTGTGTGTGTGTGTGCGCGCGAGCTTTAATCCAATCACCATCACGACTCAAAGCGTAAAAATGAATCATCCAAAAAAAAAAAAAAACTAGAAATAGTTCCTGATCGTGTAACATAAGATGCAGCTCCCCATGTTTTGGCCCCATGACTAAGCTAGGAAACGACAAGGCTTTTTTGGGCTTGACAATATGATTACCCAGGAGACTATAAGCAAAAAAAAGCATGCTGTATTTATTTGAAGCTGTGGGCTGCATTGTCGTTCCTATAATAATAATTTTCTCTTATATCTGTCTTGTTCTGTGTAGCTGTCAAAGAGTGATACGAAATAGACATCTGCTCTGTCAGTGTTCATTGTGAGGCCCACAGACTCTGCCTTTGCTTCCTTTCATTTCGCGTAACAAGCTCAGAGACCTGGCAGCTCGCCGTCGTCAGAGTGAAATCTGAAAGGATTTGGATGGGACCTCATAATGGCGCATCCATTTAATTAGTGTTCACAATAGGCACCTCGGCGATTAATTGCTCTCCACTTCAGCGTGGGGAATAGGCCTATATCCCTCTAGCACGAGCACTTTCCCAGGCAACACACTCCACCGGTATCCCCCGCGGCTTGGGGAATAGAGGAAATCCACCGTGTCCATCTAAAATTTGGAGATGCAGTTTTCCGACTCGCACGACGCACGTAGGCTTTTATTCGCTTTTTTTTTTAACTCAGGCTTATGTTTTTTAATTGTATTTTTAGTTAATTAACAACCATAACTAACCAAAACTAAATAAATAGCATTATTGTTGCGCGATTCAAGCATGGCATTGAGACCAGACGAATGAGGGATGAGCTAGTGGGAGAAAGATTATAGGTGGATGAGAAATATATAAGGACTGAATACTGGGAGAGTGCAGCGTTTCAGCTCATTGCCTGTTATTTATATTCCTCGTTTAAAAATTGTTTTCACTAAGCTTTGGTTTGTAGTTTTTCTTTCCATGAGTACGTTGGTGGGAAAGCCGGGGGTGTGTTTATAGAGAATATTTATATTCGGCATTTTCTTTGAGTTATTCTTTTAATATTTTAAAATGGCAGCGTTTTATACGTGCGTACACCACGCCTGGTTCTCGTAATATGCTCTGATATGAGCACTTCTCTCAGGTCCATTAAACATGTACACCTAGCCGTTTAGTTGTTTTTTTCCGTTTACTGTAGGCCGCTAAATGGGAGGCTGGACTTCTCCACAAAGCTCGGTGCTGCCTGCACTCGCCTCACTGTATCCTTCGTGGTGATCCTGCTTTCAACGTGCTAGACAGGTATCCAGAAAGGCCGGCATGTCGCATTTTTTAGAAATCAGAGAGGTTCATTTCTCCTCTCGCGATGCACTGTGACATGGCGTTTTTATTTCATGCCAAAAAACGGCGCGTAAGCATGAGTCCCGTCTGCTTCCCCGTTAAACTCCTGTTTAATGACCTTTATCTTCGCCTCTTTTTTAAGGTACATTTTTAATGTAAAGGAGTTTGCCAGGGGAATCAAAACCAGTTAAAAATGACCCATCTTGGAATACTATTCTGAAACTTCATCCATCCATCCATTTTCCAAAATGCTTATTCTACTGGGTCGCGAGCCTATCCCGGAAGCAATGGGCATGAGGCAGGGAACAACCCAGGATGGGGGGGCCAGTCCACCGCAGGGCACACTCACACGGGCAATTTAGCAACACCAATTAGCCTCAGCATGCCTTTGGCCTGTGGGGGGAAATCCCACGATGACATGGGGAGAGCATGCAAACTCAACACACATGTGACCCAGGCGGAGATTCAAACCCGGGTCCCAGAGGTGTGAGGCAACAGTGCTAACCACTGCACCACCATGACGCCCCCTATTCTGAAACTTTTATATATATATTAGGTTTAATATTAACAATGAATTTGTACTGAAGTGGGTGCATGTTGGCTTCTAGAGTTTTGAACAGCTTAAAGATACCAATGAAACATACTTTCCCGCATCTATATTAAACACCTTGATCTAACAATTATCAAAGTCAAAACTGTTCTGTGTAGAGGAATAGATGTACGCCATCATGGTGATCAGCAAGATAGATCAATGTGAAACATTTGATTGAAGTCCCCACCATTTTCTGCTTAGATTGAATTCACTTCACTTAATCAGTCTGACAGTTTTACTTAAACGATCTTTTGATTGCTCAATTAAACACAGTATGTATTTTGACAAACGCTCTAACAAAGAGCTGATGTGTGGCCTTACATCACATGAGAGTGTCTTGAAACTGTGACTCATTCTGTAATTAATCAGCGTGTCCACATTCAGGAAACTCTCTGATTTACCTTTTCATGAAACCTCTTGGGTTGAATATATATGTCACAGGTCCTTGCTATTCCGGCATGGGGGAGGCTCCTCCTCAGAGCAAAAAGTGTTAATTTGGAAGAAAAAATTATGCATCTGATATTCTTACATTACGTATGTGACCAGTCCTCCACAAACGACAGAAACTACTTACTATTAAAATGAAACACTTAAGGAAAACTGGAAAAATATTTCCATGGTAATGTTGGTGTTTGCATGCTTCAGACCATTCTGCAACCATAATTATGGTTAGTGGTTAGAGGATGGATGGATGGATGGATGGATGGACAGTCTTGTAATTTGGTGTACCTTAGTTTTTTTCAGTTGCCATTGGTCTAGTTTGTAGATTCTGTAAGTAAAATGTTTGTCTGATTTCCAGATAAGCAGAATGTTTTACTTGTCTCACGTTAGCAACATTATTTTAATTTATTGATCCTATGTGAATCTTTTTTAATGACTCGTGTTTAAGCAATAGAACACTGCAGAATCGTTCAAAGGGACCTTTAAAACTTTGTCTTTATGTGTCGATCGAAACTCTATTAATGTCAGTTGTCATTGTTCTTTTTTCGTTTGAGTACCAAAGACTAAAGTAAGATAAAACTCTAAAAAGAAGTAAGCTAAGAAAATCATGGATACAGAGGACATGTAAATCCCAGGAGATGCTGAAGAAAACCTTCAAGCAATATGAAAGACAAACACCAGTAACGGTGTTTAAAAGTGTTCCTTTCAGCAGGGGCACCGTAAAAGGGGGAAGTTAGGAGGGTTAAAGAAAACTTCTAACATAATTGGATTGATCTGGGTTGGGGGCCCAATTTTACACGTTTTTATGTGCCCAAATTCTCTAGCGGTGCCTCTGCTTATCAGAATCCTTCCAAGCAGAAAAACAGCCATTTGTTTTCAGTAATCTGGTTGTGAACATGTCTGGTTATTGATGGATTTCGGAAGCGAGTTTGAGAAAATGGAGACTCCAGTCAGGTGAGTTGAATTATAACAATGAGCAGATCCTGGTTATTGGCAAGCGGATAGAAAAGGCCAGAATGTTCCTACAGGAATTGTAAATGGCGGTAACTGATGAGATGATAGAGGAGGGGGAAGGTTACTGTTGGACAAACAGCTGAAGTGGGAGCACGTGTCATCCGGAGTGGGAGTGACTTGAGTGGGGGTCATACTGCTACAAGCTTGCTATAGCATGATGACACAATGCTGTCTGGGAACTTTGATCCAAAGGATGTGAGCACTGACCAATCCAGAGATGGGAATAGGCTCCATGGCACGGACAAAGTGAATTTTCCATGGGCAGCGTTCTTCTAAATGATTTATAAATGACATGTGGGCCTGGTGTCCGTGTAGGCGGGATGGGACGCCTGGGAGGCTGCTGGTCGCGTGCCGGCTGAACGTCGACACACAGTCAGTAACGAAGCCTGTCGTATCGTATGAAATTCGGACATATTTAACGAGTTTGCGCGCACGTCTCTGGTGTTGTCAAGTTTCAGTGCTGTTTACTAGATCACAAAAACACAGCGATCAGAACTGTAATAGTCCCGCCGTTGTTTCATGGCAGATGGAGCCTCTTTGTAGTAATGAGTATGATAGCTCACTATGCAATTTGCCGGCAGTGACGATCATTGCTATTCACATGCTGGTTTCTTATCATCTGGCGAAACTTGCTACGGTTGTAATTAGGGGGGTTAGAATACATTTGTGGCAGATTAATAACGGACTAGACTGCACTCGCCACTGGAAAACAATGTCAACGCGTTCTCGCTACGGTGGCAAGATTTCAATTAATCTTTTAGATTTTAAACACATTAATGAACCACGGATCCAAACAAGTGCCCGTGAAACACTAAACCGAGACGCTCCCTGACTGCCAAGCAAACCGCTCTCTCCCCGCAGCTATGATTAAGCACCACTGAATTAATTTCCATTTTGAATCACCAGACCCTGAGCAATGCTGCACCATGGACACACATGTAGTAAGCAGGGAGGGGGGGGCAGGATAATCGTGTATGTTCTTCAAGGCCAAATTACTGCATCCCTAAGTGTTCGCCCACAAAAAAAAATGTTTATTTATTTATTTAGTTTTTTTGTAGTTGGTGTAATTTTAGTTGGTGCAATCTGTAACCCGCCATTTAACATTCCAGACAGAATTCTATAGTTGTGTTTTCTGCAGCGTTTTTGTGTGGCGGTTTGCAGGGCCACTTCCACCCTTCATTCACGCCACACTGGAGCCCATGACACTGCATGACTCGCAGTGTGAATGGCGGAAAGCATGCTAGCAGGACCGCGCACCCGTGGCCGCCAGCTGCTCACTGCACATTCTTTCGCGTCCTTCCCGCTAACGGCGTTTCATTCTAGGGACTTTTACCGAATGTTCCGATTCAGCGATGAAAATGTTCGATGTGTTCCCAGAACGTTATCCCACTACTACCAGTAAGACTAATAATATTAAAACCTACTCCAGTTTGTACCAGGAACTGAGAAGGATGGCTGTGAGGACTCTGAGGGCAGATAAGGAGGCGTTTGTTACGAATCTGTGAGCAGGTGACACACCATCTGTGGTCTAGTGACCCACGTCCTGCCTACAGAGGAATCGAAGCATTACGCACATCTGAATCTGTTCCTCAGAGGTTTGCCATCAGGGCGGGTGATGGGACGGTCCTTACGGATGACACTGCAGTTGTGACCCGCTGGGCCGGCTTCTTTGAGCAGGTGTTTAAAGCTAACCCTCCAACTAGGATCTCTGGGTACACGGTTCTCGAAGCTGATCGGAGGATCAGCTGTGAACCACCCAATCTGACTGAGTTTGCACTGGTGGTGAATCAGCTGGGGGTAGGGAAGGCTGCAGGGATTTGTGGTATCTGGGGTGATCTTCTCCAGGCCGGTGGTAAGGCTGACTTCCTGACATTGCAGGTAATCTGTGCTTCCATTTGGGCGTCATCCCAACTGACTGGAAAACGGGACTTGTAGTTCCTATCTGGAAAGGGAAGGGTGATCGCCTGGATTGTGGCAACTACAGAGGGATAACACTGCTTTCAGTGCTGGGGAAGGTCCTTGCTAGGCTCATCCTCAATGGGATCTGTGATCACCTGCTTGCCTGTCAGCTACCGGAGCAGTCTGGTTTTACGCCTAAGAAGTCTACCATCGACCGTATCCTTGCACTGAGGATTCTCATCGAGCGCAAGCTCGAATATCGGCAAAGGTTCTTTGCAGCCTTTGTCTATTTTCGTAAAGCATTCGACTCAGTTGATCGAGTTGCCCAATGGGACATTCTGAGACTTTGCGGGATCCCCCCCGAAGTTACTGGACGTCATGGCCGTCCTGTGCACTGGTACTGTGAATGCTGTGCAGAGTGGAGGGAGAACCTCTGCCTTTTTCCCAGTTTTGGGGTGTTCTTGCTCCTACTCTGTTCAATGCTTGTATGGACTGAGTGTTGGTCAGGGTCGGAGGGTCCAACAGCTGTGAGGCATGTGTTGGTGAAGAAAGATTTACTGATCTTGACGTTGCCGACGATGCTGTGATCTTAGCGGAGTCAGTGGAGGCTCTGATCGGGGCTCTCAAGAGACTGAGCGAGGAGTCTGGGATTACAGGTGTCCTGGATAAAGACCAAAATCTAGGCATTTAATGACTTCTTGGGCACAGCCATCAGTAGTGTGTCTGTCTGTGGGAAGAATGTTGACCTTGTGGAGAGATTTACCTCGGAAGGGACATTCATGTCTCTGGTGATTCTTCCTGTGAAGTCAGCAGACAGTTTGGGAGAGCATAGGGGGTGACGAGGTCGCTGGAATGGGGTGTGTGATGCTCCTGATATCTTTGTAAGAGGATGAAGGTCCAAGTCTTAAAAGTCCTGGTGCTCCCTGTCTTGCTGTATGACTGTGACAAGGACCATATCCAGTGAGCTGAGACGAAGACTGGACTCCTTCATTACTGTGTCTCCTTGGAGAATCCTTGGGTATCGCTGGTTTGACTTGAGTCGAATGAGCGGTTGCTAGAGGAGTCCTGAATGAGGAACATTACCTGCATTATGAGGGAGCGTCAGTTACGGCACTGCGGCCATGTGGCGCGTTTCCCTGAGGGTGATCCGGCTCACAGGGTCCTCACTGCTGGGGACCCAAGCAGTGGGACCAGGCCAAAGGGACGCCCACGTAAGAGCTGGCTGCAGCAGATGGATGGGCATTTCCGGAGGGTGGGACTGGATCGTGTATCTGCCTGGGGGATCGGCGGCCGGGATCCCGAGGAGTTTCGCTGTGTGGTGGGTGCGGCAGCGCGCTGCACCAGTGCATGCTGACAAACGTTTTCTGCCAACTTTACGAAGACCTCCTCGTAACTTTGGCTAAAGTTCTGGGAACGTTCCCTGTTAGCTGGGCAGGAACGTGCGGCGCGCTATATAAGGCGACGCCTTTGAAAATGACCTAGAACCTTCATGATGCTTTTCCTGTGCAGTGGAACCGGCATGGTTCATGGTACCATGGTAGACTTTGGTACAGAGATAATCTGACCGCAATACAGTATTAGTAAAGTCCCAAGCAGATTGGAAATTGGAGTGGAGCTCTCTGTGCCACAACAATGAAAATAGGCAAGACTTCGAAAAGAATCAAAGATTATATGCCAGTTTTAAAATCCACAAAACATAACTTCAGCTTCTGTGATAAGGGAATGCACTCTGTTGTGTTTAGGAGATGCATGGAACACTGTCACATTTATTGTAAGCAATTTTATCTTTTGAGGAGGAGTTATAATAGCCATATCATTTTTAATTCTCCAGTACTTTGTTAAAAATGCATGCATTTCACTTGGAGGTATGACGGTGTTTATGATATTCGCTGCATCTCCTGGACCGAAAAATGCCTGCGTCTAGGAGATACGTTGCTTGTTTTTAAGATAATCCAGTGTAACTGTGTAAGCAGCAGTCTTTTATATTTAAAGACAGCCGAATACATACAAAAATGTATGTTGCTACTCTTCCCCCATTCTTTCAGTAATTTAAAGTGGTAGTTCTTTTGTTAGATTCCCTGTATTGCGAGTGGCTCCAGCAGGTTTGTGCCCCAACATGCTCAGACCTGGAAAATGTGTTTAGATGCTGCTGTTACTCTATACTTTCATGTACCATTAACTTCGAAGTTAATTTTCTGTCACAGAAAAGTAGTTATAGTGCAATTTACGTCTAAGGCTTTGATTAACAATATCCCATAAATCCAGCGCTGTTGCCTCAGTCAGACGTATCTAAAGTGTTATTTCTAATTGTATAGCTAGTTAACTGGTGTCTTGGTGGAGGGTGGAGGCCCTCTGTGTGTGTGTGTGTGTGTGTGTGTGTGTGTGACCAAATGTCCCCACAACGTGATGAATACCCTTTTCTTTTTCCTTATGGGGACCAGGATGGGAAAACTATATTCTATAAAAATACGTGACTGCAACAAAAAGACTAAAAATGCAAAAACTCTTGTATTTTCATGGGCTCTCCCTTTGGGTCTGGTTAGGGTTAGGGCTTCCTCTGCTGCCCCCTGGAGGATGGGCTCCCCTTTTGAGTCTGATTAGGGTTAGGGCTTCCTCTGCTGCCCCCTGGAGGATGGGCTCCCCTTTTGAGTCTGATTAGAGTTAGGGCTTCCTCTGCTGCCCCCTGGAGGATGGGCTCCCCTTTTGAGTCTGGTTAGGGTTAGGGCTTCCTCTGCCGGCCCCTGGAGGTTGGGCTCCCCCTTTGAGTCTGGTTCCTTCCAAGGTTTCTTCCTTCTAGAGAGTTTTTCCTTGCCACTGTCACCTCTTGCTTGTCACTGGGGGCTTTGGGCAGGGATAATGTAAAGCGCTTTGAGACAATGTAATGTGAAAATGTGCTATTCAAATAAAATAGAATTGAATTGAATCAGTTGAGGTTAGGCCTGTCAGTTGGGATTAGGGTTACGCCCATAGAAATACAATAGAGTCCCCATAAAGATTTCAATATGTGTGTGTGTGTGTGTGTGTGTGTGTTTCCCCTAACAGCTGCAGGACTTACTGTTTTTGATCTTAATAATGAGTCCTATGATGGGAAAATCCTGTCCAGTGCTTCCCGGGTCTGTCTCCCACCTTACTGTGACCCTGTGCTGAGTATATGGTTACGTAAAACAGGCGATTAGATAACGCGTGGAATTTCTACATTATTGGCTGTGAGGGTGTCAGTCTACCAATCATTTGTTTTCTGTATCACCCATTGTTTGCTGTTCTTGTGTGTCTTTAGTGACTGCGGTTCTATACATTTCATCGTCATTTTATTTTGATTACATGGGATTTTAAGAAAAAAAAATGTGCAACCTGCTAATGCCGGAGAAGTTGTTTTCCGCAAGCTATCTGTTAAGGGCAGACACTGAGTTCTTTTTTTTTTTGAGTTTTCAAACTTGTCGCCATGGCAACCTTTCAATCCATCATGCCTGCGAACCTTGAATCTGTCAGTCGACTCTAATGTAATGTTTCATAACAGCACCGTGGATGTTTTTTAGTCTGTTTTTACCTCAAGAGTTATGTACTTGGTAATATCTGTCCCCCTATCTGTCCACTTCTTTTGGTCAGGGTCACTTTGGGGGGGGGGGGGGGGGCACCATAGGGCACAAGGCTAGGCTACACCCTGCAACAGGATGCCAGTCCATTGCAAATCACAGACACAGTTGTACACTGGGGGGCAATTTAGACACCAAATTGCTGGGACAAGATCATACTGTGCAAAAAAAAGCAACAGGGAAAGTCCAACTGCACAACGGGTCCGTTTACATGTACATACACGTTTGTATGCCTATATTTCGCAGCTAGTATCCTATTGAAAGTCTTGCTTTATTTCTTATGTGGGGTATAAGTG
Organism: Isichthys henryi; assembly: GCA_026776945.1. Classification (NCBI taxonomy): domain Eukaryota; kingdom Metazoa; phylum Chordata; class Actinopteri; order Osteoglossiformes; family Mormyridae; genus Isichthys; species Isichthys henryi. Next base: position 3,040,354 of record JAODJX010000051.1, read on the forward strand.
CTTTTTCTTGGGCTAGGTTTGGGTTTCGCTGAAACATATCAGATGAAGTCATTAATCATACCTAATTTTGGTATGCATATCTTTGGATTGCAGGTGAAATCTGCAGGACACATACACAGAGCATAGGTGGGATTTGAATCCCTTACCCTGCAGGTAAATGGACTGCATTTATATAGCGCTTTTCTACTCTTACGAGTACTCAAAGCGCTTTACATTTTATGCCTCACATTCACCCATCCACACACCAGTGGTGGAGGCTGCCATGCAAGGCGCCAACCTGCTCACCGGGAGCAATTTGGGGTTCAGTGTCTTGCTCAAGGACACTTTGATGGGATCAGGAGGAACCAGGGCTCGAACCTGCAACCCCCTGGTTGCAGAACAATAGCACTACCTCCTGCGCCACCATCTGTGAGGGTACAATAAGACCAACTGAAGACTGTAGCCTTTATTTTAATTTTTTTGCATTATAATAGGAAATGGGGGAGGAGAATTCAATTACATGTGCAACAGAACCCAAATATAAATCACTGATTGCAAATACACCTGTTAAAAGAAATCATTTTGAGTCAACTCATTATGGATAATTGGGTGATTAGCGTGGCCGAACTCATCTCAGGATGACATCATAAACGGCAGCATTCCAAACCGTGCAAACATTCAGATGCACGTCTTATGGCCGTTGTTTATATGTCCTGAATGTTATCACTGATAGCATCTTGATTTATGCAGTCAAACATCTGGGGATTTTTGCGGAAATGTCACGTGTGGATAATGCCTCGCATGATCTGCAATGCTTTGGGAATTGTAGTAATAATTATGCATTTGCAGTATGCAGACGCACATTAGCGATATTGGTGTGGTGGAAGTCAAAGTCTTTTTGTATTTACACGTTGCTTAGCGAGAATGTTAGTTGTCCCTATCACAGATAGAAAACTGCCAACCCTTGTTGTTTTATTCCTTTTAGTATGCATAATGTCATATTCTGATTTCTTGTGAAGCTGTGTGTTGTTTGTGTGAGAGAAAAATTTATTGACATGCATGTTTGATATTTGTTTTGGTTTGGGATTCTTATGAACTTGTCTGAAATGTTGGGCAAGACCTGCGCAATGTTGCTGCCCTTATGTTGACTGGCCAGCCGGTGACGCATTGATCAGAAGAATGTAATGACCTTTTTGCTGTTTGAGATTCTTCCACTAAGCCCCTCACGGAAGCCGCCATCGTCTTACGTTACGAGCGGCTAATTGGAAGAAACTCTGGACCGTAGAAAACGTGGGGAAATTGCCGCTGTTTATTACCAATGCTCCCCTCGTCGTTTAACGCTGTTTGCTGTCTACGACAGCCAAAAACCATTAACGGTTTGTTTATAGCTACACATAAAAAAGGGTGACTCATCAGACCAAAGGTCTTGCTCAAAGGTCCAGGATTTGTGCTTCACACAGCAGATAATGTACCTTTGTACATTGCCCAAATATCAACCCTAACATATATATATATATATTTCCCGCTTTGTCAGTGTGTTGTTTTATTAAAACTGGATCATTGACTTGCTGTTTCAGTTCTCTGGTAGTTTTCCAGGCTGTACTTTTTGTGGTGTTAGGACATTGTCTATCACGAAAAGTGTCCGTCCCCCTTAACATGTTAATTTTGTGGTTTTTGCATTTGGTCACTTCTGAATTTTGCTAGTTGCATCACGTTGCTCTGAAATACCGACCTATCAAAGCGCTGATTGTACAGCTGACTCCTACTGCTAACTAGCTTCCAACCTAATGCAAATCACCTTTGTAGCTGTTTATAATTTAGCTTTAGTTCCTTTGTATGTTGTTGCTTCCCTTATTTTGTTCACCCTGTACGTTGACACACATTGCGCGTTGGGATAAACCAACTTGTCGATCCTCGATTCCGATATATTTATCGAAATATTTTAATAGGAAAGTTACTAAGGTATTAGCATGAACCCGGTGGCCGGTAGTTCGTAAGAAGCCATGGATTAATGTGCCCCTCTGGCTAATACAGTACATGAAGAAGGGATGGACATAAACGGACATGAACATGGTCTGTACGCAGCTGTTGCTGCTGACCCCGTGTGATACAGATCTCAGCTAAGAGCTGAACTGTACGACGGGAAACCACGTGCTCCCGCTGTACTCTAGTCAGAAAGTGCAGCTGCATCTGGTCCTTCGGAGTCTTATTTTCAGTGGTTGTGCATCAGTTTTTTTATATATATAAGATTTGATATAAGAAGCACAGTTTAAAGACTTTAATAATGTGCAGTTTTTTATTGTTTTTTTTTTTTAATTGCTTCAGCTCATTTATTGCTACAAGCCCTGTAACGCAAATTCTCTGTGCAATTCTGTGTAAATTCTCTGTGCAAGTCTGCGGGCCTAAACTGGTGGCGCTACCTACTACGCCACTTTGCCACCTTCCCTTATGCGGGGTTTTCCCTTAAATATCATTTTCTGATTGTTACATAGCTGAAGAGTTCTACAGGTAACTTGTGGACTGTTCTCTGCTAGTTACATATACTGATTTAACCGAAGTCAGGCACAAATTATAAACATGCATGCTGCATTAAGATTTAACGTGAGGTACTTTTCTCATTTCTGTTGTTGCGATTTGTTTACTCATGATAAAGTGGGATTTATCAATCATTATTTGTGTCAACATCTTTACGTTGTAGCTGTTCAGACTGAAACTTATAACTGGACAGAATTTTTTTTTCTTCTGAAGTAGAATTTTACAGCTTCCGATACAGTATCACCACTTTTCCCTTATCTGTTGAGTAACTAGCTTTTATTGCCTTGAAATGGAATGGGATACAGTAGATAAAGTAACGGTAGTCTGGCCCAAGTCACCGGGTTATTTATAATGACACCCAGGTAGGGAAAATACGCTACACGAATGCATTTTGTTTAGTCTAAACAGATACTTTATAGCGGTTCCTGGTTAAATTAAAGGTACACATCTCCATCTGGTGAAAATCTTGTGTATTGCATCTTGTAGGCCGACTTTTGTCCCAAACATGCGCATTTGAAGCATTTTAAAAACGATTATTTGTTGAGATTCGTCCATTTGAAAAGCACAAATATTTACACAAGTTTGCTAATGCAGCTTTCATCTATTTCCACAATTGTGTTTATTGTGTTGCTGTTACTGGGTCTGTCTGGGACTTTTTGTTTTTTATTTTGACATCAAATATATTGCCTGGTTAAGCAACAAACAGACAGACAGACAGACAGAAATAAACATTTGCACACCAATTCGTCAAAACTAAGTTTGTAAGAACGTATTATGGTTGTTACAATAGTCATTCACTGTTAATCTCCAAGTCTCCGTGTTCCAGCTGCATTTTAATCACCTTTAATTAATTAACTGGATAAGCAAAGGTGGACAGATGGATAAACGGATATATCTAGTCCATGTAGGTTTGGTTCAGTAATACACAGAAAATGTATGAATTCAAGGAAAGAGGCGGAACAACGATCTGTGCGCCGCGTTTGCCAGCCAGCGAGGTGGTATTTTCCTCCCTGCTCGTTTTAATGAGAATCTTTTGATACGTTTATTTTATCTGAACGTTTTTATCCAAAGCCACGTACGTTTGAGAAAGCAGGGTCAGTCTCCGGGGGCAATTTGGCCATCAAGGGCCCAGGGATAAAGTCACGCTGTATTCTATAGATGTTGGGAGTTGGTTACATGTTCGATTAAAAGACGAAATAGAATTAGGATAATTATTCTTCGAGCCACGTGCTTTCAATAGTCGCTTATCCAGGTACAATCGAGGTAGATTTTTTTTTTTTTTTTTTTACCGCAAATCGTGTTAAATTCAACGTTAATACGGTGTTCATCTGTATGCTCTTTGGTCTTTTTTTTTGGTTAAAATTGTAAATTAGAAATGAAACAAACAAAATGTCAAGTCACTTTTTGTGAAAAAGATGTTAGACGAATAATAACTGAGTTTTAACAAAGTAACATTCGTCATCTAATCCAGTTAATTTCCCTTTTCAAAAAAAATCCATGATATTATCAAATACGTTAAAAATACAACGAATATTAATTTGATCGTCACTAAAACGAAGACTAATTGAGAACAAATAGTCGATGGTGTAAGAATTCTTCCGTCAGTTTCCGTAGTGTAGTGGTTATCACGTTCGCCTCACACGCGAAAGGTCCCCGGTTCGAAACCGGGCGGAAACATTCATTTCTTTTGAGCATATCTGTTTCAGAATAACCCAAATAATAATAATGAGGCTAAGTAGGTAGGTAGATAGATACTTTATTAATCCCAAATGAAATGTATGTGACAGTTATATAAATGTATTTTCACATTTCTATGGACAGAATGGCCCCAGATTCAGTGTGGCTGTGCTTAGGGTCCCCCACTGCCGAGTTGCCAAATGTTGCGGTTCTCCAATGATAACTTCTGCCGAGAAATACATTTTACCGACCGAGGGGGGGCATGCCCCCCCCAAGATAATGCCCCGTATGCCAGATGGCCAGTTCTACCCTTTCTGGGGCCCCTATTGTTCCACCTGTTACAAGATATCTTTAGTGTTATATTGTACTTCTACTTTTTTTACCATATATATCTCTGCCTCTACATTATTACTAAATGCATTCTCTCTATTTTACATGCAGTTAAATGAATATTTGTGGTCTAAGAGTATAGCACTACTAAAAACAATGGAGATAATACTTAGTAGTGGAATATCTATCCACCCATCCATCCATCCATCCATCTATTTTCTGTAACCGCTTGTCCTGTTTAGGGTCGCGGGGGTCCGGTGCATGCTTACCGGCGCAAGGCGAGTGGAATATCACAAAGGACAATTCAGATCTGAGTACATATAGCAGGATCATAGTGGTGAACTGCCGCGAATGGCCGCCATATACAGCGTAGGTATATCTATGGTCGCAGATGGTGCGAAATCAGTCCGTGCTGCGCTCTGCTCTAATTACAATGGCAGTTATCAATATCAATAACACAGCGAAAGGCGTAGAAACCAATGTTGAAAAGGTGCAAGGCTATCATAAAAATAACAAAATGACAGATCAAAATGGGATTAGACGCTACGTCAGCCAGTAAAGATTTTTCAGTGGAAGGCTTAAATAACCTTGCTCCGTTGATTCGTTTGTCCTTTCAAGGGCACGCTTTACATATGTGTGTTTTTTTTTGCGAGCTGGCTGGTAAGTACTTATAGGCTTTGTCATTTAGTGATGCAAAATGCAATAGCTGCCAAAAGGCGGATGAAGCCTTTGGGCGACGATGGGAGAGCAGCTGCGCCTTTGTGGGTCGTTGTCGCTTTAAGAAACGCGCTTGAAGGCTTTTTTTGTTCTTCTCGTGTAATTGATCGCTGAACTGCGAGCCTGTTTTGGGGCCGGAGACCCGTCCCGAAACACGGAGGAGCCGCTATATTTGAAGGAAATTGTATTTGCAGCCATTTCCCCCCATTTTCTGTTCCGCAGGTTTAGCGTAAAAGGCTGAATAACGGCGCCGTTTTGAGACCCAGCACCATCCCAAATCCGGGTGATGCTGCGGCACAGCCCCTTCCCCCAGTAGCGGCACCGGCTAATGGACCAGCAGAACCAGCGGGTACGTGTAATTGCATGCAACTTCTGTGGCCGGCACGCAATGGACATGTTACAGCGATGAACCCGCAGATATTTTAATGCATTTGCTGCATGGAAGCTGCGCCGGTCCCGATTGCGATGCCATGCTTGTGTTGCAAAAAACGAACAAAAAACATGTTTATGCGATACAAATGAATAATCCGGTTAATGTATACAGAAATATATATGAAATTCATTTTGATAATTTCTCACATTATAACGGTATGTAACGGGTAGCCTGTTTGACTAGTGCTGGTAGATAAAGCCTAGCATCTACGGATTTTGGATTGGGTGGGGTGATGGTGCATTGAATGTGTAAGGTCGGGCGTTTTTAACGCAGGTCTAAGCTGTTTTTCATTTAAATGTATTTTATTGGTTATAGCGTATTTCAGGCTCATACAACGGCGCCGTCTTAATGCTGACCTCACCCGTGACACACCGCTTACTAGATTCATGAACAACTACAGAGCAATGATTTGATGATGAATTTACATTTTTGGGTGCAATTTCAACGCTTGTTGTAACATTAAAAAATCCGATATATGTTATTCCTTTACCACCGCTGAATACGTGCGCAAATATTTGACAGCATTCTACGTACGCACTATGTCCTGAATTTTTCATGTTATTTATATGTATATGTATACCAATGAATATGCATGCAAAAGATATTTGTCACCTCAAATGGTTAACTTTTAAAGCCAAGGGCTTGTTGTTGTAATTGTCTACCCTAAACTCAAACACTGTGCTGATAATCAGTAATGATCCGTAGAGTTAATGTGACATTAAAAGTGCTAATATTATATATCACGATTGTTTACATAGTCCTACTGGATGATATAAACACTCCAAGTGGTAAATGAACACGATTAAACATCAGTGTAAAAGCTCCAATCATGTATTTAAAGAAATTAATAAATCAATTCAAGTAAATTCTTTAAAAAGGATTGGAGAATATATCTTGAATAGCAGGAATGGAATGAGAAAAGTGATTAATTATCTTCTTATTTGGTGATAATGCAATCGTGCCCTTATTCAGAAAGATAGCACATTTATTCTCACTGAAACTTAGACTTGGTGTCATATCAGATTTCCCTGTGGGTGGTATTTGTGTGCAGGGTTTGTCTGATGTGAGGTTTATATCATGTTTGTACGGCTCACATTGCTCCCTGATAGCTGTGTCCTCCTTATGCAGCATCTGCCTTGCTGACTTGGACACAAGCGTCTTCCAAACAAATAAATAGATACATTTGACTACAATGAAGTTATGTGGTTTGGGAATAAATACACAATACCATTTATTATTGTAATAAATAATTGTTGCTGTTCCTGTTATAAATATTGTTTATCTTCCACAACTGTAAGTCTGTACCAGTGGCACTGGTTACAAAAAATGGGTAAAAGTTTAATCGATGTAGAACTGAACTGCAAGAAAATTAAATGAAAAGTGATAAGAGGAGCAGACATTGATGAATGCAGACGTTGGCATTTATCTGCTACCAAACCGCTTGAGTAAATCTTGATTGTCGGTTTGATTATGTGCTTTTGTCTGATGTGAGGAAAGTCTCAACATTATTCAGTGTGTTGATGCTTAGTTGACCAGTGTCTCCTGGACAGACCAATTAGTCATCTTTATGTTTGTGAGCGGAATTTAAAACTCACTGTTGCTTTCATTGGGATTTAAGGAGTATTTGGCTTCTATTTACTATGGACAATATAGCAAATATAGAAAATTTTATCCAATCATTCAGTGGAAAACAGGAATCGGCCCCATATAGGATGGATGGATGGATTAATAGACAGACAGACAGACAGACAGACATACTTTATTGACCCCAGTGGGAAATTCAGCAACTCTTTATTGGGAAATAACAGTATTGCGGGTAACAGGAATGTGTGTACAAAATGTCAAATTGCAAATCACTGACTATTTTTAAAATATATCGTAAAATGTATAGCAAGATACAGGGGGTGTCGTCTCTTCAGCGGACTTTTGAGAAAGTCTTTCTCATAACCGATGGTGTTGGTTCCCCCCCCCCCCCGTAAGTACAGCAGTCTGTCCACTGACGGTGTCTGAAGCGGCTCCCTGGCAGGATGTGATGCTGTAAACACCGGAATTTAATTTCACTGGCACACGGGCCTCGCACTGCTGTCATGTAAATCTCACTCTCCCTCGTTGAAAAGTAATTCCTGATTGCTGTACCAGAGGTGTTGCTGAATTTTGTGAGCGGCGGTTGAAATCTTGCAGGTTTTTTATTTTTGTTTTAGTTTTTTTAATGGCTGCCGAACTTCGCCGCATTCTTTCGAGGCATTTCAAAAATGCACTGGACACGACAGAGAGGGATCGCATGGATTTTATTTGGTTTTTCTTTTTTTTGCCCTTTATCATATTTTATAGTCTTCACACCCCTGACAGACGGTTATGTGATTATTGGCAAACATCCGTATCAGTGGTGAGTTATAAAAGATTAGTCATGTTGCTGGACATTTTACAGATGGATTTCACGCAGAATAAGACTCATATTTACTTTGTTCCTAACAGAATTATTAACAATTGAAATTTGAATTTACGTTATTATTCTTTTTTCCATACGCTGTGCATTTAAATTTTTTTCTCTGCTGTGTGACATCATTTCCTGTTGGTGGTGGGGTTCCTGGATTGTATTTTATATATGTTGAAAAAAAATGAACAGGTATATGAACCTTAAATGGTGTTTGTGACTGTTGTCTGTTGTGTTCTGCGCTGGGCTGTGACACGTGCTGCGGATTCCCTTTCAGACAGTACTGTGAAGTGAACTTTTCACTACCATGACGACCCAAGTTACCCTCGAAGATGCTCTGTCCAACGTGGACCTGCTGGAGGAGCTGCCGCTCCCTGACCAGCAGCCCTGCATCGAGCCCCCCCCCTCCTCCATCATGTACCAGGTACGCATCAGGAGGTCCCAGGTCACCACTCGTCATTATCTACTGTGGAGCAAAAAGTTCTCTGTATGGGACGGTAAAGTCAGACAGGCACTGGACCCTCGGACAGTATCAAGACTTTAACAGTTAATTCTTTGTGGCATTTCAGTATTCTGGTTGATTTAATATTAATTAATGGTGATAATGTTACTTCGATGAGGGTGGCACTGCAATGCAGTGCAGTGCAGTGGTCAGCAGTGTTGCCTCACACCTCTGAGACCAGGGTCCAGTTCTCTGCCGAGGCACCGTATGTGTGCAGTTTGCATGTTCTCCCCATGTCATTGTGGGGTCCTACCCCCCACAGTCCAAAAACATGCTGTGGTTAATTGGAGTTTCCAAATTGCCCCCAGGTGTGCATGTGAGTGCACCCTGTGATGGGCTGGCCCCCTGTCCTGGGCTATTCCCTCCCTCCATCCCATTGCTTCTGGGATTGGCTCTGGACCCCCCATGACCTAGAATAGGACAAGCCGTTACAGGAGATGGATGAATACTTTAAAAAGTAATTATTACTAATTGTTTAATGCAAATTGTTTATTGTTAAACATCATTTCGATATAATATACTTATACATATCTGTGTTTTACAGACTTAAGAATTAAGAATCTGATGAGATATGTGTCCGGTGTTTGTCTGGGGCACTGACGGACGCGTGTCCGGCGTTCGTCTTTTGCACTGACGGACGCGTGTCCGGCGTTCGTCTGGTGCACTGACGGACGCGTGTCCGGCGTTCGTCTGGTGCACTGACGGACGTGTATTCCACAGGCTAATTTCGACACCAACTTTGAGGACAGGAACGCATTCGTCACCGGGATCGCCCGCTACATCGAACAGGCCACCGTCCACTCCAGCATGGTGAGTGCCACAGGCAGGCGGGGTCTCTGAGCGAGATTCTCAGGGATGGGTTTCCTAAGGGTGAGTTTCCCAGAAGCTCCCATTAGCAGTTGCATCGTCAGGCCCATTCAGCCGCATGGTTCCGACTATAACATAGTTAGCCAGTATGCTAACGCAGCCCACGACAGTGATGCCAGTGACCCGGCAAAGCCAGCAGGGCATATGATTGGCTGAAAGTCAGACTGGAGCCCCCGGATAACTGATGTGAGTGTCAAAGCAAGGGGCCATTTATAGCCCTGCTGTGCCTCAGGCTTCTGCCGTCTGCGACCCCCCCCCCCCCACCACAAAAGTGCAGGGGGTTTCCTTTTCTGTTTATGTTGCTTCTAATGAGGTTTAATATAGTTTAATGAAGAGTAGCTTTCAAAGGGGTGGAAATGCGAACAACATTGGTGTTACTAGGTAACATCATGTTGTGTTTTGAATATGTTAGGTAAAGGTGTTAAAGTAGGGGATATGTGTTATGTTACAGTCATATCTTATGTTACATGTGTATGTTACAGTGTTTCTCAACCCAGTCTATGAGGACCCCCCCAGCCAGTCCACGTTTTTGGTCTCTCCCAGCACACCTGTTCCAGGTGTTCGGTGATCTTGATTGGCTGGGAGATGGGAGGGAGCGAAAATGTGGGCTGTCTGGGGGTCCCAGAGGACTGTAGGGAGAAACACTGATTTTGGCTATATGGTGATTCAGTGGGCGGAATCTCTGAGCTGTGGGTTGGAGTCTGACCTTCTGTCCTCTGCGATCATGCAGAGTATACAGAGTGCGGGTGAATCAGTTTCCGTAATTGAGCAAGTCTGTGTATGACTGTCTGGTTTAGGGTGTCTGTCACACTGGTCACCTGCTTTTGCTGGGGAAAAAAACACACAACTGTTCACCGTATCCAAGAAGGGTGCAAAGTGGCACGTTTCAGGTTTGGTGGGATGTTAAGTTTCCGTAGCCCAGACAGTTAACATAAGCACTCAGTTAAAGTTCACTGGGTTCCTGACAGTTTCTTTGTCCCCCAAGAACGAGATGCTGGAGGAGGGCCAGGAGTACGCGGTCATGCTGTATACCTGGCGAAGCTGCTCTCGCGCCATTCCACAGGTAACATCGCCCTGGCCCACCGCCACTTCCAGTTTCGGGTAACAGTTTCCTGTTTAAGGGTGATGGGGACGTGAATTTTCATTTTACAGGGTGGTTTGGGAGTACTCATTAATATTCATGAGAGAAGACACCTAGTGGCTGTCATCCTCATAACTCAGGGCGGCATGTTCGTAAACATTACTGGAAAAAACAGATCAAATTGTTTTTATGCCGGGAGAAACGACAGGTGCACAGTATTAATTCTGTAAGATTTGCCTGTCTCTTCCTCGTAAATCGGGCTGTGGCATTGCCCACTGTTTGGTGTCATGTTGGTATTGTGCATTTGCTAACTTTCACAAATACGTAACAATAAATCATGGCATGTGACATCTGGACAGGGATTTCTCAATCAACATTCATGGTTGAATATGTAAAATTCTGAACTTGTGTTGAAATCAGTAAGCTGGTGAAGTGTTTCTGTGGATGGCTGACGGAACGATGAATGTGACCGTGTCCTCTGGTGTTTAACAGGTGAAGTGCAACGAGCAGCCCAACCGAGTAGAGATCTATGAGAAGACAGTGGAGGTCTTAGAACCTGAAGTCACCAAGCTCATGAAATTCATGTACTTCCAGGTAATAATCCCCGGCTTCTCAAAGGCGGTGTTTTCCCATGTAAACAAAAAGTTTGGCTGCACGGCTGAGAGGGTTGACAGGGTTGAATTTCCGCCCTCTTGGCCTACAGAGGAAGGCCATCGAACGCTTCTGCAATGAAGTCAAGCGTCTGTGTCATGCTGAGAGGAGGAAGGACTTTGTGTCCGAGGCCTACTTGCTGACGCTTGGCAAGTTCATCAACATGTTCGCCGTGCTGGACGAGCTGAAGAACATGAAGTGCAGCGTCAAGAATGACCACTCTACGTACAAGAGGTGCGCGCTTTTGCATGCGTGGGCTCTCTTCTCAGCTCCCCCCCCATGCCGGCTCATGTTAGCGACCAGCTTTAGCGACACACCATCTCTTAGCAACTCGAGGCCCAGATATACACCAGGTTTCCACCTCGGTTGGTTGAGAGGTTTTTATATGATGACTCATACATATATATGCAGTCTTCTTACGTGGCGTCTGATTTCATGCAGGGCGGCCCAGTTTCTGAGGAAAATGGCCGACCCGCAGTCTATCCAGGAATCTCAGAACCTGTCCATGTTCCTGGCCAATCACAACAGGATCACGCAGGTGGGCTTCCTCACATGCAGCACGGTATTCCGTCATTCTCCATCCTATACCACACGTCCCAGTTCGCTTTCGCTATGTTGTTTCCCTGCTCTGTGAGGTGTTGGGGGTCTGAGCATGCTTGTGGCTACATCCACATTGCTACGTTTTTCAAACGGAAACTATCTCCATCCATATGACGTAGCTATTAGCCTAAATTGGGCATGCGTGCATCAACCCAGTGATCGGTAGTTTCTTTTTGCGCAAATATGTAGCAGTCACACTGCGCGACATGCTGTTTAGCTGCATACAGGTCAGCAAAGCAGCATCTCCATATCCGCCTTGTTGGAATACTGTTTACCTCCGTGTAGGGTGAGCAGGTGACCAATCAGAGGATGAGAGGGTCATGTGATGAGCAGGGACCAATTAGGGCACTTTCACTCACCCACATTGTAACACACTCTTTTTAAATGAAAACACAGCAGCGTGAGCACCCTCAAACGCATACGGAACTTTAGCCAGTGTTTTATCGCGACTAGACAAGGTTCATTGTCTTCTCCATCCAGTGTCTTCACCAGCAGCTGGAGGTGATCCCTGGTTACGAGGAGCTACTGGCCGACATTGTCAACATCAGCGTGGACTATTATGAGAATAAAATGTACCTCACTCCCAGCGAGAAGCACATGCTGCTGAAGGCCAGTCATTGTAGAGGCTGAGAGACGCCTCCATTTCCCTGCTGTTTCTCGTGGTGTTCACCACACGTGTGAAGCTCACCACGGATTCCCCATCTGCCCATGTTACAGGTCATGGGCTTCGGGCTTTACCTGATGGACGGCAACGTCAGCAACATCTACAAATTGGACGCCAAGAAGAGGATAAACCTCAGCAAGATCGACAAGTTCTTCAAGGTGTGATCTGTCGTTCACGATTCGTCCTCTAGTATAAATATTTTTTCTTTCCTCTGACGGCAGTAGTCATTCTTAAGGTTCTTCTTCACACTGTCGTCTTCTAGCAACTCCAAGTCGTTCCCCTGTTTGGAGACATGCAGATCGAATTGTCCCGATACATCGAGACCAGCGCCCATTATGAGGAAAACAAGTCCAAGTAAGTGGAAAGATGTTTAAAGTGAGCAGAGTGGGGGGGGCATGTTCAGGGGTGTCTCAGAGTGGCGATCAGGGGCTTACTGGTTCAAATCCCCTTATCACCCATGATTGTTCCAGGGATTGCTATCGCAATTGCAGAAGCAGTTTCCAAAGCTTTCTAAGTTTATTTTCGGTTGTTTTTGAGATGAGACCCCCACTGACCTAAAATGCAGCTTCCTTATCACATGTCACAGTTTCGGGTAACAGTTCTCTCAGTCCTCATGTAATCCGGCAAAGAATCTTTTTTTTGTTAAATTTGCCACGCAGTGAGTTTTGGAAATTCCGCTTCTCTTCTCATCTTGGTCACAAACACCCACCAAATAACCGGAATGCGAATACGCGGTTTGTGGGTTCGAGCAAAGGAGGTTTTTCGAATGACGTCGGTTGTTTCTGTCTCTCCACGGGGGGGGGGGGGGGGGGGGGGGGGGGGGGGGGGGGGGGGGGGGGGGGGGCGGGGGGGGGGCGGGGGGGGGCGGGGGGGGGGCGGGGCGG
>JAODJX010000051.1:3079376-3091160 GCA_026776945.1 Isichthys henryi
CCCCCCCCCCCCCCCCCCCCCCCCCCCCCCCCCCCCCCCCCCCCCCCCCCCCCCCCCCCCCCCCCCAGGCATGTTATCACGGGGGTGCTGCCTTCTACGTTAACACTGAGCTCAACGACTTTCTGCTAAGTGCAAATCAGTAATATGTTTGCAACTAAGACTTTGTGGTTAATTAATACATCGAGTTGGTTTACGATTAATTAAGAGCGAAAACGTCGTAAAACTGACCATATATTTACCCATGACACTAATAACTGCTTATTTGTCTCTGTGCATAATAAGAACATAAATAAAAATATATCGACAAGTGGGGGGGTTGTGCCCCCTAACAGAATGTCACCTTGGGCTCCCCACTTGGGTTGAGTCCCACATATATAGATTTTGCCCATTAGTGGGGAGGGGGTTGGTTCTTACCTCTCAGTATATTTTGCTGAGCAGGGGCCCCCCAATGGTAGATTTTGGAGCCCCTATGAAGTGCTGGGCCCCTTGAGTCTGTCAGGGTCTCTATGCCCCCTTAATGCCCCTTAATAAATACTCCTTTGTATTTACAAATCGGTGCCATCTAAGAAATACCCGCTTTCGTTCTAGGGTTTCGGGTCAAATATCGGCTGGCGCTCGCAGAAGACGCATGTGTGGCTGAAAGCCCCCGTGTGAGGTCATGTGACCTTCTGAATGCACGGTGGCTGCCTCATTAACCGAGATACGCAAGTCCACTCGTTAACATACTCTGTGGTGAATCTTAGTGGCAGAAGAGAGGCAGAGAAACGGACAGTGTGACTGCATTAATACCGTCTCAACATTTGCATGGGAACATTGTGATTGGATAGTAGGAGAGGTTAAACCTCCACCAAGGCACCCAAAGCTCTTCCTGCCAGTATTGTGCTACCAAATGTTGGGTTCTGGGAGCGACGGATTAGCTGTTGATCATCTAAAAATGCATTTAGCTCTTTGGGTAGATAAGCATTTCCATCCTGTGGCAGGTATTTGACTTAAATTGAGCACTAGGGGGAAATTGAATAGACAGCAATCAGTACCTCTTATTTTGATATACTTCGTACAGCAGATTAAAATCCCCCCTGGAAAAGTACCTTATGGATTAGGCAGATTATCATAGAACAATTGGAACCAAGTGTAGCCTTGTAATGCTATTAGATACGTTACTAGACATATGGCCGGTACAGGGTGTTCTGGCACTCTAGGCGAGATACAGTTGTCCGTATTTTTCCACTGGATCTTTTGCGCCCCCTAATCAAGTGGTACCCTAGGCAATTGCCAATGTTGCCTATATGGCGGGCTCGCATTAATTAGGCACAAGCGTGAAATCCACACTAGCAGGAGCAGCAGTAGGGAAGTTACGTTCCTCTGTAGGACTGGTGTAATTTTCTGGCAGTTTTTTTAAGGAGCGTGTTACTTAGCATATGACATGATTGCTCCTACCACAGAAGCTAAAGCTGCTTTAGCACCTGGTATCTACGAAGCTTTTTTGTTGGCAGAACTGATCTCCTTCTGCATATAATGATATCTCTGCCACACATCAAGAATTTCCCAATGATTGTTGAGGTCTCTTCTGCATGATTAATCTAACGTTTTCCAGTTGCTAAGCAACACATAGAAAATACTTTCTTTTTTTTTTTCAAAGAAATTGTTATTTTTAAGGGTAGTTCTGAGCCTTCGTTTTGCTTTTTGTTCCAAACCTTACTTAGATGTTTGGTTTTTCGCTTCTGTTCCCCTCTGTCTTATGGAGTACCACACGGCTCTGTCCTCGGTCCTACTTCTTTTTTTTTTCCATTTACCCATAATCCCATGGCCTGGTGATATTAGCATCTGTTATCCCGAAAAAACTCTGCCCATTTTTCTGTAAGCCCAGGAGGTCTCCTCTTACTGTGACACCCCCGTTGTTGCATTTTCATAAACATTCCCCCGAGTGTAGGGCAGAGGTGTGTTTGGTCCTCCAGTTCATAACCTACCTAGCTGATAGATCCCAAACCCTCCCAGACTCTGCAGGAGAGCGAGTGCTGATTAGAAGGGATTGTACACATTTGACAGGTCTGTAGGGAATGCTCACGCAGTGGCCAGTGGAGATAAGCTGCCACATAGACTTTTCAAAAATGTCATGAATGTCTTGGGAGAAAAAAAAAAGATCCCATCTAGAGTAGCACTACAAGGAAAAGTTCAAAGTTCGAACCAGAAAATGGCAAGCTTTGCGGTAACAGAAAGAGAGGTTTCAGTGTATCCCCAGGTTACTGATTCTCTCTGAAGGTACGTGCCAGAGGTCCCATAGCATCACCCTCCAGAATAGTGTGACGACAGATTTTCCATCACTGCCACAGCTCGTTTAAATTTTACAATTACATTTGTATTGCTGCATGCGAATGCTTGGAAAGTTAATTACATTACTTATGGAGAAGATAATCCATCCATCCATCAATCTCTCCAATCAATTAACTAGTATAGGGTAACGGGAAAAGAAAGACATTAAGATATGATTTATATAATAATCAATAAAACGACGAGGTAGTATTAATTTCTTCACAGTTAATCCCTTAAAACAGCATTTCCCAGTCCGGTCCTGGGGACCCACAGCCAGTCCATGTTTTTGCTCCCTCACAGTTCCCAGTAAGGTTGGCTAATTTGTTTGATTAGCAGTATGCTAAAAGGTACTCTAATGACTTAATGGTACTCCTATTTGATGATATAAAACCATGCAAAACTGTCAGGAATATTGCTTGTGGGTTGTCTGAAGTTTATGTCAAATCACAGCAAAAACATGGACTGGTCTGTCAGTCCCCAAGGACTGGATTAGAAAACCCTGCTTTAACATATACTTTTGGAACATACCAGTTACAAGAGGGATCATTGCATCTGTGCTTGTCAATTCAATCAGCATATTCACCTACTTACTTCCAAGCTTTGCTTGGCCTTTCAAGACCCTCCAATCAAATTGACTCTAATTGGGAGGACCTCGGTGCTTGTTGATTTTAGATTCGGGCTGTCTCTGACCTAACGTGTAAGTGAAATCTAAACAATTAATGAAACGCACACCACTTTCGGGGCCTATGTGTCAGCGGAAAAATAAATAGACAACGCGCTAACCGTTAGCCTGCGAGCACACGTGGATAACATTTAAGGACCCTGTCCTTCATTATGCTAGTTTGTGGATATCGGAGCACGTGCTGTAACCACGTGATACATATGTTAATGTCCATAGTTTGCAAACTACAGACATAAAAAGAAAGTGACATACAGTGTGGCATTTCACAGTCTGAATGCCAGTCGTATACATTCTAGAACCTTGTTTGTCTTCTGTTACCTTTACAAGCCCTAACACAGTGATATTTTAATGACTGTATTCTTTACGATATAGTGCATTCCTATATATCACTGTAAACTTGTATGGCATAAATAACTCTGGAAGACTGATGGATGGATGGTCATTTCTGAATGTTAACAACATGCTTTTGAGTTAATATACTGTATTAATGTGAGTTTTTTTTTTAATTTTCTCACTGCTTAAGTTGCTAATATTAAAGATGAGGCAATTAGCATTTGTTTAGCTTTTTTGTTTTAATGCTGGGCTGCACATATTCATTCGAATTCCGAGAAATAGCTGCATACGCAGAACGTACTGCGTCCCCCAGGGAAATCAAATACGCATTTGCAATCCTCAAATGATTTTTTAAAGTTTTTAGCAATATTAATAATTTCCAGAAGAACATAAAAGGGTCAGCGTCGCTTTTGATGTGTCTTAAGTGCTTTTGCCAGATCGTTGGGAGGGAGCGGAGGTTTGCGCTAAGAGCTCTGGGAGCGCTCGAGTCAACTTACGAAATCACAATTTACCAATCATGTGCTAAAGACGATTATGAAACGCCAGTGAATTTTAGAAACTCCAATGCAACTGGAAAAGTTCAGTCAATAGTATGCAGTGCTCGAGAACTTCATAAAAATCGGATAATTTGCGTTCATTGCTGCTATTAAAATTTTGCTTATTCAAGTGCTCACTGGGGCACAAATCTCACAGGTCTCGTGCACCCAAACCGAAGACAAAATGGCGTAGTGATGCGGAGGCCACAGGAATGGAAAAATAATCTGATGGCAAGATTCATCACCCACCCCCACATCCCCGGTCTACTACTGAAGCCAGCACCCCCCAATTTGATCTTATATTATATTGAATGTCCCATTGTTATTTTCTTTGAATGAGTAGCTTTCATTGTAAATACTAAGGTTGGAGACGTATGTTCTAGAACATTCTATCCCTTTTGAATATGCCAGTTACTTGGCCCTTGTACAGTCCCTTTATTCCTACACACATTGTTTCCACCCCCCCCCCCATCCCCAAATTGTACCAAAGGGGACATAAGGTCGCTTAGTCACGGTGTCCTCCTCTCACATTCTGTCCAAGGAAATGTCAGACTGTCCTAGGAGAGTGTGAGTAATGTCCAAACACATGGTTGACGTGTTTCGGGATGCACTCTGTACCTGTCCAGCTGTGCATCGGACCAAAGACCCCAGGAGAGGGTCTAATTGTGTCCATTATTGATTGACGGGACAGATCACTCCTTTCCAGAGAAAAAAAAAAGATTGATGGACTTGTCATTTTGTCATTGTGTGGATCTCTTTTTTTGACAACACACTTCCTGGCGTGTTGACACGATTTGGCTTGACACCAAAGTGTAAAGAAAGCCACTTCAAATTTATGTCTGTGGTAGATTTAGAAAATCAGCATTGTGGTGGGGGAGGGTGTGGGTGGGTGTGTGTGTGTGTGCGTGTGTGTGTCTTGTGAGATTAAAGGTAGCAAAGTGACAGTACGAGACTGACTCTGAAATGACCTATCAGAAGGAAGCATTCTTACAAGGACGCTTTTCACAAGATTTGCGTCTGTTTCGGCAGAATTCCGATTTTAGAAAACAATGGAAAATAAATCTCCAAAAAGACTCTAGTTTGCATAAAAAAAATGGGGGAAAAAAGCACGCTTGTGTGCTCGTTTAAAATTCAAATATTTATCCATGTTTAGGGGTTTAGGTAGAACATGACAAATGTTTTATTTGGCAGCCAGCACCGTTGGAGTAGCATAGATACCATGGTAGATTCAGGGGGTCCAGCACTTTACAAAAGGCCTTGCATATGTTAAACATATTTGATGGTGGGGCCCAAGGTGACATTTTGTCAGGGGCCCCCAAATTTCTATGTGTGGCCCTTTTGATGACCGTTCAGCATAATGATTAAGTCTTAGGGTCTCTCTCTTTATTCACATCTATTACCTGAAGCGAGATCAGTATTCCACAATATTTTGCTTTACACACTGTTTTTTTCCCAGCTGCTAATGTGCCATTTATTCAGCCTAAAATATAATTGTACACCTGACAGAAGAATTGAAAGTTAACGGATTATGTTTACTCCCAGAAAAGAGCTTATCAAAGCATCATTAAGCCGGGCGATGCGCTGCGTTTATATCTGGAGGTAATGATCCTTGTAATGTCAGTAATTTTCCCTCAGGATGCGGCGTGTTCTTCAGAAGAAGGACTTTCTGGCGCACGCTCTCCGGAGCGTACGCTGTGAGACGGACGCTGCCTTTCCCGCACCCGGGTGTTTGGAGGAGAGCGGGCCGAGGCCACGGCACAGCAGAACCGTTAAACTTTGGCCTCGGGACCTGCGAGCGACAGCAGCGCTCAGCGGTCCCCGACTGGGGAGGAATGGCGCGCGGCAATCGTGAACGATTTAGCCTAATGAAACACTGCATATGGCGGAGATCAAGCAATTAACCTTGGATCATAATTACTCCTATGTCTGAGGTGCCGTAATTCCTCAAGTTAAACAGTAAAGGGTGTGTCGGAACGCAGCTAACTGCGGTATGCTCATATTTGGCCAGAAACTGGCTTGTTTTGCTAGATAGACCATAATGCTTTGCTGCTGAAAAGCAAACAAATGAACATAAAAATATCCACACTTACAGACACTGAGATTTTCTACATTTTCATGTTACTCACTTAACATTTACTAAAAATACACTCAATATTCTTTGCTAAATTTACAGTATGTTCAATATTTGAGTACCTTTGTTAACAGGATAATGTCATATCTTTGATTCATCTTAGTAACCTCCTCTATCAGTTATAACAGCAGAGAAAATTCGAGGCATTCTTTCTGCAAGGGACATTAATACTGCTCTGTTTCGTGGGATGAAGCAGTTGACCACTGCATTTACAGTGAAAGGACGGCATTAATTTTCCACATCCAGCTGTCATATGCAGGGTCATTGGGGGGGGTCTGGAGTTTGTCCCAGAAGCTATTGGCACAAGGTGGAGAAAAACCCAGGACGAAGCGCCAACCCATCGCAGGAATCAAATAAATAGATAAATAAATAAGTAGACGTTCGTTTGTCAATAATCTTCAGCTTCGGGGTTGTTTTGAAAAGCCATTAAACAGGGACGAGGCAGCTGGCTGTTTTATTGTACTGAAAGGTGTTGTTAATGCACCAGGACTGTTGCTGGAGATAAGGCCCACTCCGCTCGATGCCTGCTCAAATCGCAGAGATGAACTTTCTCCCGCCTTCCCCGGGCCACCCTACCCACTGCAGGTATTTGTTCGCGATCGTTCCCTAATTTTCCAGGGGGGCTAAGTCGGGGTTACTGGAATCTGTTTGTGGCAGCACAGTTAACTGGTCGTTTGCATTTATTTGTTCTAAAATCTATGGAAAATGTTTATACCTGTTAGCCTCACTGCTATTCCAACGCCCGCCCCTTATCCGCCAGCTCAGCGCCCAATCAGGCGAGACCAGCTCATTCCCTCCCCGCCTACGCTCATAGCCAATCCCGCTAACCTCTCATCCGGCTCACACCGACCTCCTGATTGCAGAGGCCTTTACCACTCAAGTTTAAATAATTACATTAATTGTTAAATAAATCACCGTCATTATGATGAAGGCTGTGTGGTGAAAGTGTAATGTGTTCACACTGGGTGTTAAGGGGAGGGAACCAAAATGGCGTTTCTGAAGGAAATGCCCACAGCGGGCATTCAGATCACACCCCCTAACACTCTGCATGCATATTTTCTTTGCCAACCTGTCATGAATAAACCTTAAACGTGCTCAATTATTATATTTTCCCCAGCTGATGGGCTGTCAGCATGTCCAGAAACTCTGCATATGATCAGAAGGTTGCTGGGTCAGATCCCAAGGTTGGATGAGTGGTTTTACCAATTGACCCCTAGGCAAGGCCCATAACCTCTGATTGTCCCAAGGACTGGCAGTACCCTGCTTTCTCAATTCTGCTATTCTTTTTCTTACAGAAGTGTGTCGGTTAAACGTAATACTTTTCCACAGTTCTTAACATACGTTATTAAAAAATATGGAAGATCTGTTTCATTTCAGGCTCAGGATAATCAACAGGATGCACCACAACTAGACAAGCGCGCAGACCAACAGCGCGTAATAAAGCTCAATTCATTAACTCTGCCTGCTGTTCTTTGTTTTAAGTCATTATGCCGTTTGGCTTTGGGGTCTCACTGGACTTGGCAGAAATAATATTCAATGAAATGTTGTGTGGAAACCTTTGGCTTATTTGAACACTGTGTGAAAAAATAAATACATGATTAATGTCCACTAATATTAATTTTGAAAGATGAGCTTACCATATATATATATATATATATATATGTGTAACGCTATATTTGGTTCAGAGCGACCAAAGGCTTTTCGCAGAACAGCGGAGTTGTGAATTATTTCAGGATTACTGCTGCCAACTTGTGCTGGATAATAGGAGACCTGGCAGCTTTTTAAAAGTTAACTTTCATGATAAATGTGATAACGAAATGGAGCTGAAAATGCATATGCATTATGATTTAATACAGATATTACATGGTACTAATGCCGACAGACTGCCTAATCAATACTTCCTGTTTGTGTAAATAGGGCCGGGTATGTTATTTCTGGGCCCCCAAGTGCAGTGAGCGTTTGTGGTCAGCAGGGGTCCCGTAATTTCTGGGACCTCATGCAAATGCATAAGTTGAGTGGGGGTATACACCGCTGGTATTGTCAGAGCAGGGGAGGTCTGATTGTCCTGGGGCGTGACAGAGTCTCTGACTTTCTAGAACTTTCTCCAACAACATGACCCTTCACTTCCTGTAGAGCCGACTGTCCATATGATGACTCCCTGGTTCGCTAAAACTGCAGCGAATATTACACATGGTTACATGTCGTGTGCTTATTTTCACTGTAATTTCTTGCCTTCGCTGTTCAGTTAAAATTTCACGCCCAGTTGCGATGAGACCTCATGGTGTTTTGGTCTGAATTAGCTCTTTGCTAGCCTCTTCCTTTGAGTAGTAATGTGCTTGAATAGGCTCTGGCTAACATGCTAACCAGCACTTATTACTGGCCGAAAGCATCTGTTAAATAAATAACCGAGCCTGTTAAGGTCAGATATAAACACATGAACTCTCACCAGCTCCTCTGACCCTTTCCATTAAGGTTACTGCTGCCTCTTACAAACACATGGCTACATATTAGATGCACGTACATTTTGACTTGGAAAAAAAGCATCCTATGAACATTGTAAGTTATGCTATCTGTCCATCCATCCATTTTTTGGCAGCTTATCCTGCTCTGGGTCACATGGAGCCTATCCCAGGCAGCAGGTCCTTAGCCAGAAATAAATTAATAAAAAGTGTTATTATTAAATTATTAGCACTCTACGTGCAAAATTAATTTGTGTAGCAACCATACCGATAGGTCTCTCGTGGAATTTTCCGACTGGGGCGAGGGGGCTGGTCCCCTTCCATAGATTTTGTCATAGGGCTAGGGGGGGTGAGTGGTTGTTGTGATCCTCTGTACATTTCAGTTTCCAGGAGGGTTCAAACTCGTAATTTTAGAACCTGGCTACTTGCCCGAGCGGTAACAAAAATATTGTGGGTGGGGGTTAGGGTTCGAAGCCATTTGTTTTCCTATCTGGGTCAGCGCCCACCTGTCCCTGCCCTTCGTGTCACTTCCCCACTTGACCAGCAGGAGGCGCTGGTCGTCCTGTTCCTTCCTCTCTCTTAGTACTAGCAGCTAGCGTGCTTTCCCTGTTCCCTAGACTGCTGCATGGCTTAGTGGCTTGAGCATGTAGTTCAGAATGTTAACCCACTGATCATGGGTATGAGGCTGACCAGATACCAGCCTTATCTGTTATGTCGTATTTATTGCCTTTTCTCTTTCCCTGGTGTTTATTGCATTCTTTTTGTTTCTCTCTCATCTTCTTGCCCTTCTTGTGTTTCTTTCTGGTATTTGGTTCATTCCTTTCATTCTGCATTGATTAGCTTTGGGCCGTCTTATTAGTGCCCGGTTTTGATGTCTGTTAAGCTTTCTAGTTCTGTTAATTAGCCGCACCTGTTCCTTGTTGTCCTGTGCTTTCATCGATTGGTTTCTTGATTGATTCTCACCTGTCCTGCATCATGTCTTGCGCACCTTGTGTGTATTTAAGTATACCTGCCTCTGCTCTGTCCCCTGGTCAGTTGTTGTACTCATGTCACTGTGTATCATCGCCTTGATTGTTTCCAAAGTTTTGTTCCCTGAGTTGCCGTTTTCCGTTAGTAGGTTTATTTATGGTTCTGTTTGTAGCGTTTAGTTCTGACCCCTCGCGGTCCTGTAATTTTCTGGTTTTCTCTTTGTTCTGTTTTCTTAATATAACCTTTGTCTCTGAACCGCAAGGGGATCATCACCCTCTTTCCCTGCGCACCACGCCACACTGTCGTGACATTTACCTATGTGGCCACGTGTCCACCAGGTCACATGGGGCACAAGGCTGTGTTACACACACTTACGGTTTCGCACATCACATGTGCCGCAGAGTAATTTAACCTAATGAAACTGTGCATAAGTACAAACCTTTGAATGGCAGGGGAAATCAGACTACCCAGAGAGAACCTGTGTAAGACTGGGAGAACATGCAAACAAGAGGGACTGAGAATCAATCCCCCCCCCCCCTGAAGTGCAAGGCAGCACCACAACCCACTAACCCACCGTGGCGCCTTCCAGCAGTATACGACAAATAATTATTAATCATCTTTCCAGCCAGAACAGCTTTGTAAGCAAATGTGAGCAAATGCGCTTTACTATCTTCTGGGTTTAGTCGAATCGAAGTGTTTGTTAAGCTGTCTAGCGGCTCATATAATTGTTTGCCTGCTGCGATTGTATTTAAATCGCGCCGATCGATATGAGAATGTATTTTCGATAATGTTTAGAGGCGCATTTATTGACCGAATTCCACTCGGTATTGGAGCCATGGCTGCGACAGGCCATTTCTTAGCCCCGAGTGCGTGTGTGTGTGTGTGTGTGTGTGTGTGTGTACCAGGGGCTGCCACTTATACTTTATTATATGAAGATTATCGTGAGGATTTACCTGCAGTTACTTTCTGGCCCTTATCTTCTTTTCTAATACCATTATGTTATATTGTTATATATATATATATATATATATAGCCACATGGGCTCTACAGTAGTTTGAACTGCTTATTGAATGTAACATAATTCTTATTTTCCCTGGTTACACTTCTCTACTGCTTATTTTCTCTAATTACATTTCTTTGTTGTTTTTCTCCTTTTACAGGAATTATTAGAAACATCACTTATTTATATATCTCTCGCTTTTTTCCCCCACTTTTGGCCAGATATTTAAAAGCCTTGTGCTTAGAATTGGCACACGTTTTCCCTTAAATTATGAAATATAAGTTATCAACCAATTTTATGAAGTATTTTGAGTATATTATCTGACCTTGATTTGTGGTAACTTTAATTAATTTAACTTAAATTAGCTTTAAATAAAAAATGCAAGCTCTGGTGCTTTTTCCAACTAATTTCAACTAATTTGGTGTCTTTGCTAACAGGGTCAGTGCACAGGACAAGCATGGACTGAAAATGGATGAATGAATGAACGAATGAATGACTCATTGAATGAATGAATCAATGAATGAATTATTGAATAAATGAATCAATGACTGAATGAATCAATGACTGAATCGAAGAATGGATAAATCGATCAATCAATAAATTGATTGAACGATTAATTGATTCTTTTACTTAATTGGTGAGTCTGAGGCTTTATGGATGATTTGTGAAGGATATGGCCATATCTTATCTTCTACATCCCCACAATGGTTAGCTCACCAGTACAGGAAAACAAATCAATGCTGTCCTCTCTTTGCCCTCTTTTGGACCATTTTAGCTCCATTCCTGCTTGGTCTGATAATAACTAAAAAGGTAGCTTTGAAAACCCTCTCCAAGACCTGGCAGGGCGGCTGTTCGCTGCCGATTCTCTCATAAACACAGGGAGCTGGTAGGAAGAGTCTGAGCTTAATGCAGCCTCTGTACGTACACGGCCATGACTGAGGCGATGGACCTGAGAACATCCAGACATCTGCATGGGTGTATGCAGAACCATGTGGCTGGTAAGTTGCTTCTCAGAGCGAGGTTATAATGAAGGATTCCTGAGAAGGGGCGATTCCAGGACTTTTTAAGGCGGGATAAGAAGGCCCATAATACATAGAGGCGGCCAACCTTATTATTAGCCAATGATATGTTTTGAATCGATGAGTGACACGGGAGTGGGCACTCTGGGGACCAATCATCTTTCAGCGGGGATCAGTGACCCTGTGGCCCCACCCCTGTATACACCCCTCACCTGTTGCAAGTTGTGTCATTTTATGTTGTAGTGACTATGCGATTATGTTGCTGAGGTTTTTTTCGGTTCCCACAATGTACTCCCCATTGGAGTACAGTCTGGGGGCTGTTTTTTTTATTCTCCTCCTCTCTCC
>JAODJX010000051.1:3092608-3109957 GCA_026776945.1 Isichthys henryi
GAGGCTAATTGGAGTTGCTAAATTGCCCGTAGGTGTGCATGTGTGAGTGAATGGTGTGTGAGTGTGTCCTGCGATGGACTGGCCCCCCCATCCTGGGTTGTTCCCTGCCTTGTGTATTTTACTTAAGGGCATTTAAAAATAAATACAAGCTCATATTAATGTTGTGCATTAAAAGAAGCTTTTTTTGCAGTTCTGGGGTGTGCAGGTTTGCCATAAGCTAGAGCACTGGTGCATTACTGTGCTCGACATGCCGTCCCTTGATCTCCTCCTGCTATCTCTCCGTCATCTCTTGGGTTTTAGCGATTATTATTCCTGCTCCGATAATCACTTTCACAGACACACTCGCTACCTCCGCAATCCCGAGTGCTATTCTATTATTCTGTGTGTGTTATTGTGTGTATTTGAGCTACTGGATGTCTAAATTTCCTTCGGGATCAATAAAGTATATATCCATCCATCCATCCATCCATCTATCTATCTTGCATACTGTCGAATTTGTGGCAAGGGGCAGAAAACGAAAGTAATGACTAGTGGAGATTGTAAACTCGGGTCTGTCCAGAAAGGGTTTTATGAAGGTGAGTCCTTTGCTTGCACTTCATGTGGTGGAAGGGGCCATTTTTCGGGCAAAATTGAGCACAACGCACGTTCTGATTGACCCTCTTTTTGATGAAAGGGGTCGGGGGGGGTGGGGGGAGGGGAGACAGAGAGGCACAGTGAGATAAAAGGTTCCTGAAACCTGAAGGCCTGTTTGTCGTTATGTTTTTTTTTTCCCGAAAGCCAAATCGACAAAAAAAATTACGGTTTATCATATGCAGTTGCTGTTTTTTGGGAAACAAAGACCGTGGCATTAGTGCTCTTCGTGTCACAAGTGACGGTGACAAAAGGAGGAAGGAAAGTTGGTTAAAAATGAGGCCCAGTTAACCAACCTCGCTACCAGAGACAAGCTCCCTGGGATCTTTAAAGTCCCAGCCGATCGATTCATATTTGCACCATTAAGACGTGATGAATCACCTTCTCCTGGGCGCCCACAGTGCTTCTGTCCGGCGCATAGCAAACGGACGGGATGGTGTTGGTTTTATGAATAGATCCGGCACGCCCCTGTCAATATCTGCGGTGGGAGCAACGTCTGCCTGGACCAATGGGCACGTCTGTGCGTGCGTCACATGGGGGGAAACGGTTTCAAACAAAAAAAAAAATGAAAAGAACAAGCCATCCAGGTTTCATTACGCCTGAGAGCTACTTTGCCCGTTGGATGCGTGATAGTCATTGATGTTTGTCAAAGCGTCGATGCATTTTTTAACACGTCGAAGGCTAAATGGATTCCTGTTACAGCTGTACCTCTTTCTGTATTTTTTTTCTTTTTGCTGAGTCTTTTATATTTTGCGTTGAAGGGAAGTGAATCAAAGTTGAAGCACATGCCGCATGAACAAGAATCTAGTCTGGTTTCTAAGCCTCCGCTGCTAGGATGACAGGTAAACATCATCTCCGTCCCTTTACTTTGCCACTTATATTCCCTCTTGATCAGCAGAGACGGTGTTTCCGCTCTCGTACTTGTTATTCCCAAACAATCCCTGCTGTTACTGCTGTGAACTGTGAAGCAAGTGCATCTTTCACTTCTCACCTCATAATCACCTATCTGAAGTCAAAGTTTTTACGAAGAATCTATTTCTCTGTCTCTGTGAGACACATTGTACAAGGGAGCGAAAAGTTAAATAGGAAGTGATGGGACAGCGTTTGGGCACGTTCGAAACTTCTACTGGAAGGTTTTGTAGCGCAGGACCGATGTAGGAAAATAGGACGTTAAAAAGCCTTGTTAGGGCATAAAATCACAGGTATCATATATGACAAGTGGAGCATGTGGGAAAGGCTGCCACATTTTTGGGGCAATTTCATTTAATTTTACTTCAAAGCATTTTACTTCAATGATCACTGGTTCAAACAACAAAAAAAGTTTCAGTTTTTAACGATAATCAGGTTTGAAGGCAGGACTTTTTCAAATCATAAAAAACCTTACAAATATATCATGATTCCTTTGTTGTGATTCCTGCCCAAAGAAACGGAGAGAGTTGCGGGAAACGAGACAGAAAGTTAAGAACCGGGAATTTTCCCTTTATCTGTAGGTGGCGTTTGGGCCGGGGCGGGGGGGACTGGTACAATTTTAAAATTGCAATTCTCAAACTGTGCTACACCTTTCCAGATAGGGTAAGCAAGATGCACTTTTTTTTCTTTGCTTCCCAAGTGCAAACATGCAGGATCGCTAGAAGGTAGTGGAAATGATTTAGTGCATGTTAACTGCCATTATCTCACTTTATGCTTGGCTAGGCCACTTTTACGCAGTTTATTTTGGGGGAGTATTATTTTGGATATCTTGTGTTTTTCATTATGTGGTTTTATCAGGCTGTAGGCTACGACTCTAAGCACTAAATAAGCCCCCCGCAAAGCCGCTGGGGACACTCCGTTACGAAGGCTCGCCCCCCGCTGCAGGGTCGTCTCGCCCCGTGTGGGTTTAGCCATCGGCTGTGATTACTCGGAGCCTCCCGTAATCGCGCCTCTCCGACTCGCCGTACGAGACACCGGTGGCGGCGGTCGAACCGATGGGGGCGCAGTGCTGATGAAGTCCTCTTGTTCTCTTTTCTCAGAATTGTTTAATATTTAATGTCTAATGGCTTGTCTCTTCATACGTCTGTCCCCGGGTTCAGAGTTTTGGGGTTAGACGTTATACTGAGTAAAACTGCGCATGTGGCAAATGAGTCTCGGATTGATTGACTGATTGACCGTACCCATTTGTTTTGTTTGCTCATGGGAGATTTACTTACACAAATGTGTTCTGAGGGCAGAAGGAAACATGATTGGTTCAGAGAGATAATCAGATTATAGAGGAGGTAGGTCCAACCACTTAGATGTCTATGTCTCTGCCTCCTGTAGTTGCTAGTTGTTAATTGTCTTTGAACCAGTCATGTTTTTGTGTAAATAAATTTTGTGTAAATAAATCTCTCAGGAGCGTTTTTTTAAAACATTGGTATAATTTCATTATTCTTCCCTGATAAATAATTTAACATTAAGCTGCCTCGAAACAAGTTATTCTCACGTGTTTCTATTGTCACTATTTAATTAGGCAGGAAATTCATCCTGACACTCAGATTCGCTAATTTCGTACTGGCGCGTGCCTAAGCGCCGCGGAGCTCTTTAAAGTTAATGATTCAAATCATTTTAAAATATATATAGAAAGACTTTGCGAGTAAAATTAGGGAATGTCATATCACTGATTAAGGTAGTATGAGTGTGAGTAAGCGTAAGTCAGATGATACGGGCGGGGATGCCGCTCTGTGCTGCCGCTTAGAATGTCGGACGCAGTAGAATTTTCCCTTCAGCTTCCAGACTGGCATGTGACGGTTCGGCAGCTGCTCTGAAATTGATTTGATGGGTATATCTGGCCTCTGTCCACATATAATGTTAATTGCTTTAGAAAAGTAATTTATTGAAAAGGGAGGCAGAGGTTCATTTGAAATATGTCTGGTATATTTTAGCGGCCACCCTTCTGATCTTCAGGCCTTTCCTCTAGTGTAAAACAGAATATTGAGAAGGTTTCTGTATGCCGCAGGCTGGATCTCGTCAATACTAGGTTAGTTACTAATTTACCTTAGAAACTGGTCGTTAGTTGGGCGTATTGGACTTTTTATGCATAATATCTTATTCTTAGGGGAAAAAAAAAACAAAATCAAATCATTAAACCTGAGACAAGCTTTGCACAAGGGTTTTAAACCTAGTATTTGTTTAGCCTATTTACGCGTAGTAGTTATTGACATTGCGATTACTTATTTATAAATTTCATTCTCAACCGAGCGCGCGCAAATAGGCACAGGTGTCAGTTTGGGACCGGAATATGCAGATATGCTAGTAATGCAGCGTGTGACGTCAGGAGGAGTGTATAGTCTGGAGCCGCTGAAATAGGACAAGCCGGTGCGGAGTGGGGGGCAGACGCGCGAGGATGGGGTGCCGCAGCCAGTCTGAGCGCTGAAGCACGTCCCTGTTGCCAGAGCCCAGGTTTAAACCACCAGAAGTGATCGGCAAACGGAAGTAAGGCGCCCGCTTCGCATCCAGACCGAATACCTCTGCGACTCGTCTGGGTACCGGCGGTCTCACGCTTCTTCGCTGGCGGAGTACGACAGGTACGGACCACTTACAAATGATAAGCAGGCACAGTATTGTTTATGCACATACATATTATCAGTGGCAGAACACTGAATTCCTAAAAAGGTTACCTTTTCAAGTTGTTTTAAATCAGTAATTATTATATATAAATCGTTTTTATGATTAACTGGAAAATCTATTTGACATTGTTGTAGTGGAAGCACATACAGGAGGTAATATATATAAATTCTATATATATATATATATATATAACACGCATAATGAATCTTCATTCATCATTAAACACATCACGTAAACACACGCGGTGGTTTCTCCGTTTTTTAATTCCAATTTCGAGCATAATTGCTAAGAGCTGTGTGACTTGGCAACGTGACACGTATTTAAACAAAAATCCTACTTCGTAATTTTATGCGTGCTGGGGTGCAACTTTAAGAGGGAATCGCATAAATTAATCGCGAGACAAAAGCAATTTGTGGTTTGCTTGTACTGAGGCTTAGTCGCTTAAAATGGCTTGGCCAGTGCTGGTCAGTGATGTGGAATAAATCTGAATAAGCGCTCATCCTTCTTGTAGTTTGACTTCTCGCATCCAAACGGGACGGTTAAACTGGAGGCTTAACCAGTCGCAATCAAAAGACTGAAAGAATAATTCGCTAGAGAAGTTAGCGATCGGGAAATAGCATGCAGCACAAGTACGTCCCATCCCGGCTGGAAAAGCGCTCCGGCAGCCCTGTTAAATGATGCCTCGCACGTCTGCTTATAGCCAAGAAGAAAAGACCACCAGATCCACGAAAACTTCTGCGTTTTGTGCATTTTTGAAAGCAGCGATGCCCGCCGCATTTTTGATCTTAAAGCATTCCTTTCTCTGTGGATTAAACAAAGTTTACTAAAGACGTGCATCCTTATTAGGCTGTAGACGGAGCTGTCCACAAGCGTGGTGCTGAAATCCAGTAGTTTGAATACGCAACATGTGAATTCCCAGTACGTTCGAAACCCAAGTAAGCAAATAGACTGGATAAAGACGTATATAGATATATTCACGATATATCGGTAAACGTTGTTTGGACATTGTATTATGCTCATGTTTGAGATATATGTCGGCTGTTTTAGGTACTTAAGTTATGTCTTGGAAATGGCGATGGAATGTAATAGGGAGCCGCTGTAGTACAGGCAATAATGCAGTAGTCAGAATATCCTCGGTGCAGTTTTATAATCCACGGCAGGCGATTGAAGACCCACTGCATCGATGCAGATCGTCCAGTGGTCATGCTTGACTGATGTTCCTGTCATTGCAGCACCATTAGCAAATGTGTTACAGTACATTATATAAGTATTCATTTCACGTTTATTTTACAAAGTACAAGGTGACAGGGTTACATCATGTAGGCTACTAATATAGCCTTTAAATATCATTATATGCAAAAACATTTTAAATCTTATTAAATGTAAAAAAATATCTGAGTGCATTACCAAATACATTTGCAGAATCATTGTGAAAGGTTCTACAGGATGTTTTGGTAATTTATATATAATTTGAATTTCTATGATCTGTCATCCTAAGAAAATACACAAAACTAAAAAATGCCAATCAAAACAAACAGAATAAATAAATAAAAGACAATTGACGTGGATTTTGTCCTCCTGTAATACTAGTGAATTTAGATTTTATTTAGGAAATAATAAAAGTATTATTTAATTCAAATGATGATAAAGTATCAAATAAATGAAATAAATCAAATATATCTCTTGGTACTGACATATCGTGCCTGGTTTCCACTATACATTAACACACAGAATTTACATTTGCTTTTCTAAGTGTTACGTGTTAATTTAGACAGTGGTGCTGTGACTTATGGGATACTGTACATATGACATGCAGTCCTGAATCTACCTCTGGTCTGCATTGGATGTAAACACTTCATATGGGTGTCTTAACAAAGAAGTCCGTTTTAGCAGTGCAAACATGTTCTAGCTGAAAGAGGTGTAGTCTATTCTTATGTGCATGTTTGGTCATCTTCAGTTGTTTTTTCACTTTCATATGTAAACTAAAGGAGGCTGTGCATTGGTGGAAGCGACTCATGGAAACGTTTTAGCGCTAATGAGGACGACTCATTCACATTATTTGGTCTACAAATCCAGTTAGTTACAGCTGCATATAATGATGTGAGAACTCCTTGTACATGTGTTTTTGTGCAGGCCAAATATGTACATACACGTCAGACAAAAACAGCCTTATTAAATGAATATAAGTATACTGGAGGTCATTATGCTAAAACGTAAAAAAGTGTTTAAAAGCGCTTTGAGACAATGTAACAATGTAATGTTGTGAATATTCCCTATACAGACACAACTGAATTTAAACGAATAAGTACGATGGTATTAAATGGATATATACACATATTGTTTACATTATATAAATGTTATATCTTACACTATATACTAACAAAATAGGCAAAAATACATCCATCTATTCATCCATTCATCATCCAAGCACTTGTCCATATTTGTGTAATTTTTATAATCTTTTGTTTTCCTTGGCTGAGCAATATGTTACATCCATCTTGCCCCCCAAATAGCTGAGCCCCCGGTCAGGATGACTCTGATTTATTCGTTGGTAGGTTAGATATTGAGAAGGCATCCCTTCATCTCATGCAGGACAGCAGAGGCACAACACCACAAGGTCTTACTTCCTCCTGGCCGTTGCACCGTTCCTCTAAAGGGATTTAAGAAAGAAAGTCAGATGCTGATTAACATGGACGGCGGCTCGGGCGGGCCAGGAAATGTCAAGGATCTCTATATGTGTAATTTAAGGCTTTAGCTGCCCCGCGCTCACTTTGTCCCAGCATGCCTCAGGCTATATAAACACCAGTGCTCTGAGAACTAAGCTGGCTTTTTAGACGTGTGGAACATTTCAGTACGGGGACCTTGCTCCGGCCACAAAGCATCATCAAATAATCTCCTTACTCTCCGAACGAAAGAAAGAGAGAGGTCAAAGTTGTTACGCTCATCTTTATCGGGCAACTAGCTAGTAGCTTCGTGTAGGTGAACGAAAAGAAAATTGGCCTAAATGAAACCCAGGTGTCCTATAAAAAAAAAAAAGTGTAAATATAACGACGTTCCTCACAGCTGTGATAAGTACGGATGATGATCATTGAGGATGCCATTCATCTGAAGCAGGGCGGAGCTTCCCTCTTGACTTCAGGGCTTTAGGTTTTTCTCGCTTTTCAATAATAAAAAAAAAAACACGCAGAAAAATTGGAAAGGTCCTGCTCCACTACCTAAATACTAACTAGAATGTGATTTTATAAAAGTCTGAGAAATTCTAGACTCTACAGTATTGTATTGTCGAGTAGTTATGTCATAGAACAGCCTCTCTGCATGTAATTTAGAGACCTAGTAAATCTCTAATAACTCTGCTTCCTGACCTTGTTTGCACTGAACTGAACTTAGTTTCTTTGCATGAAAGCATCTGCTAAATGAATAAATGTAAATGCAGTTTCTGGTTTCTGTGCTTTTCCTGTCTCGTTCGTCTCAGTTGCACGTTTGTGGACGCATCTTCCTCTGTGTCAGGACAAAGGATGTTTCGGCAGCTTAGCTCTACAGTGGCATAGCCGTATAACTTCCGAAACACTTCAGGAGGCTGGAGATTTACCACGTAGTTTTGTCGTATAAACCTTCGGGAAGAATTCATCCCGTTAACCTGGTGTCAGAGCAATAGTGGGTGAAATACGAGTCGCTCTCTCTCCCTGACGGGCAGTTCGATTTGCTCTCTCTCGTCCAGTCCACAATGGGCGCACGGTAACCGACGGCAACGCGGCACTGGTCACGACCTCGTTAACGCAACTTGGGATGTTGGTCTGCCAGCAACCGTGTTAAAAGTTATTAAGTCTGTTAGCGAAAGTGTATGGGTACGTGTGCCGGCCGCAAGGATGGGGCATTTCGTCTCAAGTGGTTGGGGATTTTGATTAAATTAGCATAACGTTTTTGCCCATAAATTAGGCGGGTTAATTTGGGGTAACGATTTTCATTTTTCTGCTGGTATAATTTGTAGCACTTGTCGTGTCGGCTAACGCAGAGTCTTGGGAAATCAGGTCCTGGACGATCGATATATATTCATGTTTAGCAAAAGATATCTCAGTTCTCTTCGGCGTGCTTCTTGGAGACTGCCGGATGACGTTGAATCCATGGCGACGTGCGATATAGGGCTGCAAAACGAGAAGAACAGGATCCGAACCAGGCATTGTGTGCACCAGCCTACGGACGGGACAGTTGACCGTACACAGACCTGCCTGGCACTGGATGGCCACATACTCGTCACTACAGATACTCTGAAACGCATCAGATGACCTTAAACTTGATTTTCACAAAGTCTACAATGACAGTATCCATAATCAATAAGAAACAGATTGAAATGAGATTGAGCTTTTGGAGAGGGTCAGTATCCCCTTAGGTATCAAATGGAGGGAAAAAGGAACAGGAACCAAACTCGTTGCATGTTTGACTGCGCTGTTTAATTCACTGTAACCTTCCAACAGTTTTTCCTTCCTCTATCCAGTGTCTGTGATTAACCTAAATATGCGCCAGTTTCCTGTGCTATATTCCGCTCTGGAGGTGTTGACACCTACATCAGGCAATACAGGTGCATGTTATTTCTTGTTTAATGCCTTGTCAGCTGTGCTTTTCACTAGAATTCTGGGCATAAGCTATGTATAACTGTTTACAGCCTGTTAACAGCTTCCTGGATTTTGGGATCTTTTTTCCCATTTACAGTTCAATGAGAAAATAAAATTTCATATTAATTGCAGGACTAATTATGACAATTTTTTTACAGTCTATTACATTATTATTATTATTATTATTATTATTTTACATTCTACGCATAGGAAACCACATAATGAAGCTTGAAAGTTGTTGCACCTCTAGATTCTAGATTCTAGAATTCTGACCCTATCATCTTAGGTGAGTTTCTGTTTAAAAATATTAATATATTTATATATTATCAGTCACCTGATTACATAGAACATAACATCAAACACTGAATGACAGATAAAGTCAAATTATACTTAATTCTAATTTATATTATTGATTCAAACGTTTGAATCAGATAACAGAAAGACATTTAATTGATTCCACAAAGCGGTA
Source organism: Isichthys henryi (assembly GCA_026776945.1). Lineage (NCBI taxonomy): Eukaryota > Metazoa > Chordata > Actinopteri > Osteoglossiformes > Mormyridae > Isichthys > Isichthys henryi. The sequence continues at coordinate 3,101,900 of JAODJX010000051.1, forward strand.
GAAACTTGTTACTTTTAATAGATACAGCAGGTTTGTAATTATCTCATAATAAGCCGACTTCATTGTCTGGGGCCTCAGTTTGACCGGGGATGAAAATTAATAATAATATCAATGACTAAGGGCTGTTTTTCAGTGAATTTGAAGATACCGCTGATGGTGTTACAAAAACCCCAGTTACTCCACTTAATTGGGGGCCTGGCGCAGACCAGTCGTCATCAGTGGTTGGCTTGGCGTGAGCCGTTTGCGATGCGGTCGGAGAGGCAGCCGTTTGACTCCCGCTTTGTTCTCTCTGACAGATCGGCGCCAATGGCCTGGATTGGGCTATGGACAGTCTTGCTAGGGGCCTTGCTGTGGCCAGGAGAAGGATGGGCAAGCTCAGAAGGGAAGCCTGGAGCAGAAGATCTGGCAGCAGTTCTCCAGCTTAAGGTAAGCGTAGCATTCATGTATGACCCCCCACTCCCACCCCTACCACGTATTCCAGCTACAACCGACGCCATTAACGAGATTGAATAATGAATCGCAGAGGTTGCCTTGGTGCAGCTGTTGAGGTGGGCGGAGTGGGAGGGTCTGCAGTGAATCTCTGATTGGCTGTCATGTAAAAACTCATTTTCATTGGCTGACTGGAGCCTTGGAACGTGCTCGGCGACCATTAAGAAATGCTGGGTGCAGGGATCCATTAAAAGGGTGACGCCCACACGCACTGTTCCACTATTTCTCTCCTGAATACTTCTCTCTCGTGCCGGGTGCTGCTTACTCATTCACAACGTGCAGGACCCTCGAATCGATAACTCATCTCCAATAACACGCCCCAGTTGTTCGTTTGATGCATTTGGGTGGTGGGGGGGGGTTGCAGTTTGAAAAATGCTTCCGTCTGGAGGGCGGGGCACAGTGGTGACAGCCGAGGGATTCCGATGCATACATACAGCTTGGGACTGATGAAGCATCCGCCTCGGAGATTCCCAAAAAACCCCCTCCTCCTCAGACCCTAACCTTCGCTCTCACCCCTGTGTGTGCATGGCAAGCAGAGCATGATGGGATATGCAGAAAGACTCCCTGGCTGTCATCTCCCAGTTCTTAATGCAATTAAGCCTGTCCACTTTCACCCATGGGAAAGGCGACAATGTAGGAAGATGGTCGCCCCTCCTTCTTTCTGGGGCAATTCTGTCCCCCGAAACTCTCCAGTGCAAACAGAGCACCTGCCAGGCTTACAGAGAACGGAGGTAAAAATAAGATAAAATAAATTAAAAAGGTGGTCCCATTTTTTTTTTTTTGCAATTTTTACCACTGAGGGTACTGAAGGATAAGCTTTGCTAGCCTACATTGGACATGTAGTACCAGAAAGCACGTAAAAGTGGGGTGGGTTCCCTTCAATATGTGTTTCAGTTGGGGAATTGGGAGGAATTATTTACAAATCAGATAAAATGACTGTCTTACCGTGCTATCTTGGCTCTGGGCTTTCATTTGTTGGTGCTTATAAGGGTGCGCTAATCTCTCTGTTTAAAGGCAGAGCACACTCTGGCTAACAGTATCGTGTTTTCCCATTTTTACCGCATACTTCTGTCAAATTACTTCACTTACCCAATAATTGGTCATATTTAATCACGACCCCACTGCTAACTCTATGCGATCAGCATACATCCACGGTTGCACTCCAATAGCGTGTGCGTGCACTGACCCAGCTGGTACGTTATCAACCCAATTTCCAAGTTTATAATTTTTTTTTAGCACCAGAAACCGGGTTCAGAAGCCACTGAAGGGGACACGTCCTGCAGACTCGGCGACGTAGGTCTTGATATAAGTTGTACAGCAGTCAGTGAGGATGAGAGGTGCGGAGAGACTGTCTGGCATGTGACAGGTCCCGGTCTGTGTCGTAAGCTCTCCAGCAACTGTACTACCGGCCAATGTGGCCACCTAGCTAAGCATCATCTAGTACCAGCGCCTATGTCCAAGGCAAAGTGAAATTGGCTGGTAAATCGCCACCCCCTCAGAAGTCGGAGCCCTATGCCGCCTGTTAGAGTGATCGCCCCTGTTGTTCACCATATAGCTACCATACCGTACCCCTCGGGTGTAAATTACACGTACATTGTTGATTATTATTATCAACAACTAGGCCTATATATTTAGTTTCACGTGTCTTGTCGTACTTATTGCATTAATTAGGATTAGATTTGTATCTCTTTGTCAATAATATAAACATTTAGTCATTTTTAAATGTAACACGTGAGGTTCGTATTCATTTGCCTCCGGCCGTAGATTCCCAGTCACACCTGTCCACGTAGATTATTCCGTGCTTCTGGCTATGATGCTGTTTAAGTGAACGCAGTTTCACCATAACCGTGTGGAGGCGGCAAGTGTCACTCACGTCAGAGAAAAAAATGAATACTAATAACGCCTTTAGTTAAGCCCTCGTTTTTTTTCCACGACTTTGCGTCTGAGAGGTTAGCATGGCATGCAGATAATTTATAATTATAAACGGCATGGCCACACACATCGGGGCTGTCCTGTGAAATAAAAAGAATCATTCTGATAGGGCCGTTTAAACTATCCTGAGTTATTAAACCAATTACGAGAATCCTGGGACGTAAATATTGAAATACCACTCACTTATTTTGAGTTTGCTAGTCATAGAAACATATATTTGGGTCTGGTCTTTGACTGTGACCGCAGTTTGCGGGTTCTGCGAGCCCGTTTGCCGGCATCCCATCCATCATAATTTAGCCCCCCACTCCGAGCTATGTTTTCTGTCTGTAATGTGCGGGTGGCACGACTTTAAGCACAGCCTTTCAATCGTGACAATTCAGTGTTAATCTTTCCCAAAAATACCCCCTCCCCCCCCCTCCCCCGATTAAGCGGCAGATCGCTGCAATCCTCAGAAGTCGTTATTTAAAAACTCGATTCGGTAACGTCGGGCACTAGCTAGCTGCGAGCGATCAGGGGAAGTGTAATTTCTGACGTAGCCTCAGAATGTGCGCATGTTCTCGTGTTGTATATATGAAGGCGTGCAGCATGCTTGCTTCCATGTTTGATCCTGTTAAACTTGGCGGAGCGGGATGAGAGAACTTCCTTACGCATTTTATTTTTTTTGCATTAATGAAATTAATCATTTTTAACACGATTTCACCTGCCTACTCTCTGTTTATTCCATTAAAATTGTGCTGACCTGGGTTTTACGAAATACCATCAGTCTTTGTGTTTATTCCAATTACTTAAGAACTCATAAAATCGGCAGCTGTACAATACCAGCCTGTTTATGCATGAACTCTATATATTAGCTGCAGAGAGTTATAGGAAAATTATAAATTAACCAACAGAGCTTGACTTTTAAGATGAAGCCGCACTACAGTACGTGAAGTGAAGGGGAAAAAACGGTAGGGCTGTAATTTATTATGGAGTCTGTGACAATAGTTTGGCTTTATTTGCTAAAGCCTGTCAGAGGAGAGAGAGATATATTCTCTGCTTATAGCACCTGCTTGTGAAAAATACTTACATCTCTATATGGATTTGCATTCACCCAGACGAAAGTCTGGTAATTTAAAATGTTTATTGGGTTTATATTGCGATTCATACGGGTGACACAGTGTTATAAGCAGAACCAAAACAACTGGGTTGATTTATTGCCTCATTCCAACAAACGGGGTGGGTGTGTGTGTGGGGGACGACGACAAGGTGCTTTCAATGTTTGTACCGTAGTTAAAATTACGAGAGCAGGTAGTAAGCGGTAGAGGTGGATTGTTCATGGCCAGTAAGTAAAAAATCCAGATCGTGGTTTTGTTACAACCAACCAGTAGTTGAGCATAAAGAGTCACAGTCACAGAGGACTCAGCTGGTTGGCTGGAACAAAATGTTGGTCTGGATTTTAACTTTCTGGGCCTGAACTATCCACTTCTGGTAAGTGGTAACACTGGGACGAGTTGGTGGGTGGTCTTCATGTGTGACGTGGTATGTCAAGTAGGGTTAGTTTGTTTTAGAATGTAAGGACACATTTAAGAACATTTCTGTCTAATTTTAGTATGTTAATTCAGCTTTTCAGATTATCTGCTACCGTGAGACAGAACTTGCAAAGATGACTGCTCCTCTCCAAGATGTGCGAATATAAATCGAACAAACCCTTCACGACGGGGTGAGGAGGTGTCTCTGTGCTAATGTCAAAAGCTCAGATGCTCTACTTGTGACACTGAGAAGTGGATTCAAACGTACAGCTGTCTTTAGTATGGATGTATCATGAAATTCAGATGACAACTTAAAGATCTGTCATTGAATATTGCTGTCTAACTAGTAGTATGTATTACAGTAAGATTATCAAATTCATTGCATTCCTTCATCCATCCATCCGTCCATCCACCCATCGCCTGTCCGTCTGTCCATTCATTCATCCATCCATCCATCCATCCATCCACCCACCCACTTATCCAGTGGTTATGGGGGGTCCCATTAATATAGATTTAGTTTGTATTTCAGGTTTACTTCCCATAACTTCCATATTCAGAATGTCTTCTGCATCATGTGTCATTTGGTGGTTAATCTGGTAGTTATTCTCCGCGCTTAAATTCATGCACCTTCAGCAGATTTATCAGTCCTAGACCCCCAAAGTTTATTTATTATAAAATGGGCTCAGCAGCGGTTCGAGATCCACTAGATATCGTGGCCCTGTAATGCATGCCATTTAGAGCAGAGATAAATTTGGGGTTGGAGTTTGGGCAGATAAAGGATTTTATGTCCATTGTATTTGATGAAATGTGGTTTTTGTGGTCACATGGTATGGGTTAGACCTTTTAAAACGATTCTAATGCCAATTTCTAGACAAGCTCAAGCTTTTTAGGGTTTTCAAAGATGAGCTTCATCCGAAAATATACTTTAGATAAGAAAAGAGTTTGTCTAGTCTTATGTCTTTCGGCAAACAAAATTTCATTACAGTTTCATCATCGAGGCATTGTTCACAAAATACTCTCCACAGCCAAGATAGCTGTTCTCATTTAAATTATATTACTGCGCAACTGTTTCTCTTTTAAATGCCTTTTTTAATTTACCCGATAAGCCCATTTCTTGTTTGGATGCAGAGAAGAAAGGGAAAGGAAGAGGGAAAGAGTAAATAACGAAAAAGAAGAGCAGAGTGAATAGAGGAAAACGAGTAAAAAAAAAAAAAAAAAAAACGATCGCACCTCTCCCAAAACAAAAGTATTTGACAAGATCGTTTACGTTTAATAATTTACAATGAATGAATTCAAATGAATCGCTCGCGTACGTGAATGATCCCCTTGGGTGCTGTTTACATGAACCGGCAGTCACTGCAAAGTTTGTAATGTAACTGACTGCAATCCAGGAATAGGCATGACAGTGAGTAAGCAATATAAAAATCATTCGTCACCGTACCGTGTGTCACCTGCGTACACAGAGGCATATTTAGCGTATGAGCCTCACTTTCCCCACCTTTCAACTCGCACCGCACCCTCTGAATACCACCCAGCGCCCGCCATCCTCCAAAAAAGTATGTGCTATGAATTTAAGAAGTTTTCAGTTTTTCAGTCCTTAATAGTCTTGGAGGAACAATACAAACTTGCCGCTCATTTAATCGTTTTTAAGACACAAAATACACAGCATTTATGAGTCCAGTTAGGCGATAAATATCTCATATCCTGAGACGTATAAGGATGAGCTTGCGATATTCATTTTGGTGTTCTGCGGATTAACATATGCTTCGTGCGGAGACCAGATCTTTGGATTGTTTGATAATGCTGGTTTGGTGATAAAAGAGAGTGGCTGTGAGCTTTTCCAAAGCAGCTGTTCCCTGTCCCGCTTTGTAGGGCGTATTCTGCGAAAACGCCTTCTGTGCTGTCTGGTGTCGAGGATGAGGCCGCTAACCAGAGTGTTCGCCCTGGACATGTGATCCACGTGAAAGGCCTGCCCTGCCCTCATTTTGCGCACCAATTAGCACTCTAATTACCATAATATTCCTAATATTATGGCCACGCACGTCAAATAAAATCCCTATATCCGTGAAGCATGTGTTTGTAATAGATGTAGTGTGTGCTTCTATTAGTCAATCATACCACTAAGGATAACTTAAAACAGCAGTTTTTTTTTTTTTTTTTTTTAAGTATAATTTATGTAGGTCGTTAATTTCACACTTGGACTATGATGAATTTTTCAAAGCCTATTTTGTTTTGGTTTTCTGATTACCCATTATTAGCATTTTTTTGCCTATTCAACAATAAATAGAATACTTTTACATTGTTTAATTTCATCTATCCATCTTACAACCAATTGCCCAGTTTAGGGTCACGGGTCACGATATGGTATATTTATTTATTTGTAAATACTTTCGATGCAAAAAAAAAAAAAGTCTTTATAAACACTAATAGTTAAGGACCAGCTTGTTGTGGGATGGATGTGGGCAACAAGGCAGGTCAGAGGTCAAAGGCAGCATTTAAACACTGACAGGAGGCCCCTCCGGCCTCAATGACCGCTGGTGTGTCTGCTCCTGGAACAGCTGATCAATCACCATGGAAACGCAGCTGATCGGGCTAACCTGGACTCCATCGCGCATGTTTACGGGAATGCGAGAATATGAGAAATCCATAAAATGCGTTTAACTGCTTCAAACAGCTTAATTTGTCGTCCTTGGCCCCGCTGTGGCTCTTTTGTGAAGTTGCAGTGTGATGAAAGAAAATTTCAGCGGAGATAGACGTGCGGACGGACGGAGAACTCCAAGACAGACCTAATTATAAAATGGGGACAGTGTATTCCTACAGTCGTTTTGTACACAGCCAGGAGATTATCAGCTGCATAATGCTAAATAACTCATCTGAAATGCATAATTTAATACCTCACAGTGCCTCCTTTTATATTTTAGCCCTCAAAGTAATAGGATCCAAAGCATCACCACAGCGTCTTGCCGCGCTTCTGTAACTGTGGCTAATTTGCTAATATATTTCTGAACTAGGATGAGCAGAAAGTTGGCAGGAGGGTTTTATTCTCAGGGAACTTTATGCGGTACGATGCTGCGTAACTCTGAGGTAGTGCGAGTGTTTGTTTGTGTGTGAAAGATAAGACGGAGGTCTATGGTTTGACGAGGGCCTCGGAGACATAGCTGGTTTTATCAGAATAACTTGATATCTGTAGAAGAGATCAGGATGTGCTTCGGGGATGGACAGAATGTTAATGTTTGTGCTTTAGAAAGCCCGTCGGCGTTATCAGACACAAAGGAGCACGTTTTAACAAAAGTGTTATTACGCCTAGAGAGGCAAACCGTCTAGTGGGATTTTCCTGTGCGTCTCTGAGACTAATCTCAGGATCTGAACAGCTTAAGGACTCTTTAAGAAATTTACTTTGGACATAAAATAAGACGAAATTATGTCTTGTTTGTCATTTTTATAGAAATTCCCGAATGTGTTAAGGATTCACCTTTTAATCCACTCAGCCCCCCCCCTAACTGCTCAGAGAGTACAGCGTGATGGTGTGTTTTGGAATTTGTTTCAATAATAAGGGGATTCCTCAAACGAATTCCGCAAAAATCCGAACGCTTCCGGAACCACGGTGTTTTCACGCCCGCCATGCGTTAGGGACAGCCGACAGCTGACTTGGGAGTCGACAGGCTTCAAGAACAGCCAAGTGACTTGTCATCTGATGCACTTTTGCTGGCAGGTCTCTCCCCCTTCACACCTTTCCATCGTGTGCACTTCATATTTTTACAGCATGCGATGGCAATATTGACAAAGAAATTAAGTTAACGTTGTCATATAGGATTTTTATGAATGGATATTTGCTCAGAGAACTGAATGATACGCACTCAGGTAACCCACTTGAAGTTAAGCAGGTTTGGGCCTGGGAACTTGGATGGGAGACCAGCTAGGGATGCTGCTGGAAGAGGTGTTGGTGTGGCCAATAGGGGGAGCCCATCCTGGTGTCTATGTGGATCCCAATTCTGCAGTACAGTGACACGGTAGCCCATCCTGTTGTCTGTGTGGATCCCAGTGACCCAGTGCAGTGACACGGTAGCCCATCCTGTTGTCTGTGTGGATCCCAGTGACCCAGTGCAGTGACACGGTAGCCCATCCTGTT
>JAODJX010000051.1:3131741-3141844 GCA_026776945.1 Isichthys henryi
TCCCTGCTGAGGCTACTGCCCCCGCGACCCGATCCCGGACCAAGCGGCAGATGATGGATGGATGGATGGATGGGATGTTTTATAGTTTTTTTACAGTTCATTTTATGTTGCAGGTCTACTGCAACAGATTTACAAACTTCAGTGTTCCAAAAGCACATTATGTTTCTCATACAATATATGTCTATTCACTCCGTCCGTAACTGTCTGAAATGCTGTCAGAGCTTTTAAGCCCCACCCACCCCCGATGAGCTCAGTGTGCTCCGATTGCTCAGCTTGGCCTCCACTTTCCACCCCCGTCTTGCAGTCTGTAGGCACATCCTTGCAGGTAGGTGGCCAATAAGGATCGTGTTACGAGGTGACCTCACCATGTCATGGGAGTGAGGGCTGGAATTCCCACGAGGCGTTTCAGGCAGATTAGAGAAGAGTTTCTGTGGTGGGAGTTACTCCCTTTGGCGTGTACTTTGTGTAATTTGCAGACCGCTTACATGCATGTAAAGCTGTACGACACACTAAGGGAAAGGGGAAAACCAGAAAAGCATAATCGGCCCCCTTAAAGTAATGACGCGTTTCCCCCTGTTTTACACTCCTTATTACCTTTCTGAAAGAGTTGCCTGAACAGATGTAGATCCTTAGCATTTATTTTTACGATATTCCTGTTTTAGGCCAAGTCAGCGATAAAGTGGCTCTAGCACACCTGTTTTTATGTGCCAACATGAACAATACGCAGGGATTTCGCCACAGGAAACCTTCCAAAGGTAGATATCCTCAAGGTGCAGGTAAAATCTGCTTGGAAAAAATGCCTGTGTAATGGGTTTGAACATGCTTTCGTACCTTGTTGTGAGTCAGGACTGGCAAATTTGCACAATAAGAAGTGTACCAGTTAAACACCAAAGCCAGTATACATAGTTCTAGATAATTCTAAGGAGCGACACTTTATTCATCGCTGTATGGAAATTCTCTTTTCACCTACCTCATCTTGTTCTCTATGAGTCACACAAACATGTGACATTGCTCACTGCCCCCAAAAGCTCATGACTCTGGTGGGATTTGAACCCACAACCTTTGAATGGCCTCATGCTGTTAAAGCCTATAAGTCCAATGCGCTATCCATTACGCCACAGAGCCCCCACCATGCTGTGACCTCTGCCTGTTTTGTGTGGTTTGCACCATAGAGCCCCCCCCCGTCCAGTATTCAATAAATTACATGACATATTCTACACTTTATTATGAAATAGACTTTGTGTTAATGATTTTACCCAACTGTAGACTAATGTAAGTGCTTTAAGCATGTTTAAGGTAGGCTTAGGTTAGGTGTAGTGTATTAAAATGCATTTTCGCCTTACGATAGCCTTATCGGAACGTAACCCGGGGAATGTCTGTGTAGTGATCCTTCATTCATTCCTTTGGGAAAATTCTCTGTTTTACATATCCTGTCTTATTCTTTGTGAGACACACAGACGCACATACAGGTGAGAGCAAGTTTGGGGATCACAGCGCAGGGTCGTAATCACAGTCCTGCTTAATTTCAGTCCTGGTCCACGTTGATTTCTCAAGCAATGAGAACGAAAGAGCTTTTAGGTGTAAATGAAGACGGCTGTGCCTTCTCGAAGGAAAAACAAAACAACTGTAGGAAGTTCTGATGAGTAAAGGTTGTATTGTGGCTATTACCCGAAAGGGCAATCTGATTTTTGTAGAGCAGAAAGACAATGATGGATTGTTTTGATGAAGACCGTCTAAAGCCAGACTTTTTGTGACTCAGACTATTGGCATTTAAAAGTACCTCAGTCTGGCCACAGATAAAACACAAAAATCGATGGGATTTTCTTTGTTCCGGCTAAGCATTTCTACCTTTTTTCTGACTGCAGTGTGTTTTGTATTGGGTGATGGTCTTATTTCAGACTACAGACATGCTGTTTTGTAATCGGGACAATATAAAAACCCCCTTTAGCAGGGTTTCTCTCTGCAGAATGATTACTGAGTGCCAACCATTATTGAGAGGCTCAGCAACAAGATTCCAACTGTGACTTTGGACGTATATAATGCATTGCTACTTATGCTCGACACATTTATCGACAGATACAATTTAAAGCTGCAAGTGAAATTCATATCGGAACAGAAAGCAAAGCTGATATTAATCCATTGTAGAAAATGGTTCTATTTAAGAATTCTTAACACAATTAAACAAAACAAATTATAATCCCACTATTATGGCAAATACCTGAAATGTGGACACTGGGCTAAATATGAGTGTGTGTAGATCTACAGATAAGTTAGGGTATGAATTCTGTTTTGTCCGGCTCATACAGGTATCTGTTGACTTGCCGAGTCACGTCTGATTGCATTTGCATCCGAGGTTCATAGTGAATAATATACGCTGATCGAGACACGTCTGAAGGCGGATGCAATCGGACGTCAGCGGCTGTATCACTTAGTGTAACATTGCGGGGCAGTGGGCAGCGCTGCCAGCCGTATAAGGACCCCCTGCCCATATCTAACCTGTAATGCAGCATGCATTCAGTAATGTATATATGATGGAGAGCTACAATGAACAGAAATGATACAGATACAATAGCTGTACTGTGCTGATTTGTTACATAAAAAGAAACTTACTGTGTAATATTTTGTCTTCTTTCTCAGCTCCCATTGTTTGGTCCCGCGCACATTTTAATACCGCAGTGCAATTCGCGCCTTATTTTTTGTGAAATTTAAGTGCTATCTTTTTATTATGAAGTGTTGTGATTTTACGTTTACCTTATTATTTGCTGTAGAGTGCCCATATCACACTATTGTACTTAATGTCTTGCCCCTCCCCTATAACTCTCGCCCAAATTGATGTGCATCTAGTGAACCTGGTCCCAAATGCGGATGCCAATTGATGGATACCTGTATATTTAAACCCAGCCATCAGGTTTCCATAACCATTTGTCCCGTCAGTGAGGTCAGAAGTTCACTAGGGGGTGATGTGTGGCCCATTGGTTTAAGACACTAAGGCCATGATCAGGAGGTTGCTGGTTCAAATCCCAGTCTCTGTAGAGTGACATCACCATTGGATACTTGAACGAAGCCCTTAATCTGCAATTTCCTCAGGGGCTGGCTGACCCTGCTTCGCCACAGACGCAGTTTTGAATGCAAATAAATAAAATATAAATGATTCCATGCTCTCTCAGTCCTGGTCTTCAGCTGCATACATTTTAGTTTTCTAACACAAACTAAAGTTCAGTGGTCAGAGTCAGGCGTGTAAACTACTGGGCTTGAGGGCCAGAAAGTTACCAGGGTAGTTTAAGGCTCAGCGGAGGGGTTCCCAGAATATTTCATGAGCAGATTTAAAGGCTGTGTGGGTGCAGAAACGGGGGCGTCAGAGAAGGTTCAATCCCAGCCACCCATGGCGTCAGGGTAGAGAAGAGGCCCAGGGGAGGGGTTCCTATCCTGGGCTTTTCCCATTAGGGCTGATCTCAGCTCTCCCCAAACACACTGCATTCCCTTCTCTTGTTTATTTCCTCCGGGCGGGATCAGGGACGGGGGCCTTCGCTTTCGCCTCGTACGCTGATCACTCGCCATGGCGCGGTCCCGCTTAGAAACCACCACATGAAAGCTATGAAGCTGCTGACAGTAAACACAGAGATGAACGCGGGGGCCTGGCGGACCCCGCCTTAGCAGCCATTGTCTGAAGGGCATCCTCAGGCCCCCAAGCACAGATAAACAATATTAATAACATAGACATTTGCAGCAACCTAGAGTGCGCACTCCTATGGCAAGGCGTTTGCAGGTAATATGTGGCTCTTCCTAACTAGATTTTTAAAAATAGAGTAACTAAGGTCTGCTGCTTCACTATTAATAAACCGTCACTCATCCTTTGATAATTTATTTATAAATAAAATTATTCACTTACAGTAAAATTTATAAATGTATTACATACTGTAGATATTCGGTAACGCTTTATATTACAACTTCATAATGCATTCATAGAACATTAAGTGCACCTTCATAATGCTTATTAAACATTCATAAGCAGCATGTAAGTATACCCTAATATCCTAATGCCTTAATAGCTTTAACATACCTTAATAAGAAACATTATATGATTATAGAATTATAATTTTTATTGTTATAATGTACAACTAATTATAATGTTTGTCACATAAATGTCAATAATAAAGTATACATACATGATGCTTATGAATGTTCTGTAAATGCAACATGAAGGTACACTGAATGTTCTATGAATGCATTATGAAGGTGCACTGAATGTTCTATGAATGCATTATGAATGTGCAGTAAATGTTCTATGAATGCATTATGAAGGTGCACTGAATGTTTTATGAATGCATCATGAAGGTGCACTGAATGTTTTATGAATGCATCATGAAGGTGCACTGAATGTTCTATGAATGCATCATGAAGGTGCACTGAATGTTCTATGAATGCATTATGAATGTGCAGTAAATGTTCTATGAATGCATCATGAAGGTGCACTGAATGTTCTATGAGTGCATCATGAAGGTGCACTGAATGTTCTATGAATGCATCATGAAGGTGCACTGAATGCTCTATGAATGCATCATGAAGGTGCACTGAATGCTCTATGAGTGCATCATGAAGGTGCACTGAATGCTCTATGAGTGCATCATGAAGGTGCACTGAATGTTCTATGAGTGCATCATGAAGGTGCACTGAATGTTCTATGAGTGCATCATGAAGGTGCACTGAATGTTCTATGAGTGCATCATGAAGGTGCACTGAATGCTCTATGAGTGCATCATGAAGGCACTATGAAGGTGCAGTTAATCTAAAGTATTACAAGATATTTTGAGTTCTAAGGAGCATGTCAATGCTCAATTATAACTCATTTCTGAATATGCTTACTTACCCATTGTTCTATATTTGCGGGTGATTTACAAGCTGTTCTGTAAATACCAGGCGCAGGATATGATTGTAATACCTTTCTAAGGACGTTTGTAAATGAATCTTTTTATCTATTAATATATCATCAAATGATTCCTAACATTAATAGTTAGGGAGCACACCTTAAACTAGTTACGAAAATGATTTTACAAAAAAATCTGGTGTCCTAATGAATATCATCTTTCGCCTTTAGGGCGTAAGTGTTGCACTAATTGTTACTAACATAGGCCGAGGCTTTTAAGGTAGTGCCTCCCCAGCACAGAGCTCCTCTCCAGCACAGGTTCAGGGGACCCACTCGGGGAGTCGAAGAGGGTGGTTAGATATGTAATTATGGAGCTGAAAGGGACACTGCACCTCCATGAAGCCAGAGTGGTGAGAAAAGGGACCGCAGCTGCTCTCGAGCGCGTTGGACGAATGCGAATGAGCCGAGATGTCAGAGAACATTTACATAACGGGCTTCATCTGAGGATCATGTGAGGATGCTCGGGGGTGAAGAGGAACACCAGGCCGTACGTCTCACCCCTGCCAGTGCCCCCCTCCCCCATGTATCAGCCAATCTGCGGACCTCACTGTTCAATAGCCGTTAGACGTGCTGGATCGCCGCACATTTCATCGGATTAGGATTTACGCCACCAAGATGCCCTGCCTGACCAAGGGAGCTGGCAGTGCCCCGACAAGAGGATTGCCACAGAATATTCCAGAATCAGCCAGGGAAGGCTTGCAGGCCGCCCCCTTTCCTCAGCCACTCATTTGTTTTCCATAAACGCTTATTCAGTACAGCGTTGTGGTAATGGGGGACGAGGCAGAGGACATCAAGGAGAGGATACCAGTGTACCATAGGGCGAGCACCCACATAACACACACATTACAGAATACCTTTTTTTTTTCCCAAAATGCAGGACGCAGCTGGAATCCCTTGAAAACCCCAGAGGTGGGTAGTTCAGGTCCAATAAGTAAAAATCCAGACCAGGATTTTGTTACAACCAACCAGCTGAGCATAAAGAGTCACAGTCACATAGTACTCAGAGGATTGGTTGAAACAAAATCTTGGTCTGGATTTATGCTTTCTGGAGCTGATCCATCTACCTCTGGGAAAGCCATGTGGATAGAATAGAGAACTTGCAACAATTCACAAACCCTGTATCAACAATAGCAAAGTAACGAATGAAAAATTCAACATGGAGGGCACATCTGAGGTCACCTCCTCACCGGCGACAGTAAAGGACCAGGCTGATCTCCGTTCTGCAGTTTGTTTCATGGTGTAGTATCGCTGGCGATCATACTGGGCCCCGTTTGTCTTAATCAGACAGGTGTCATATTTTTATGATTCTTTATTTGTGCCATAGATTGGTGTGAAACTGAAACGCAATATTCGAATCAGCCTCAAGGTGGCGCCTGTTAAAACTACAGAGTACATAACCCAGAACTGAACCGTCACCGTCAGCTAACCTTGGAATGAACTGTCTCTGGCGGTTTGCCATGATGTGCTGCTGCTCCTGCTCCTCAGCAGAGACAACTGACGTGGATGAGTTTCTCCTTAGCTGATCGCCATCCGCTAAAAGCCATGGTCTGGGAGGGAGCTTGCGTGACTGTATGCCTCACAGTCTTGGGCTCTGCACCATGACGTGAATTGCGCTGATGGATTCTGTGTGTGCATGTGCGTTACACCCGCGCATGTTCATATATATCGCAAGCGAAAGACCACTCAAGCGCCGTTTAGCTTTAGCATTGCGCGATGGATTTGTCGTCCCGCATGCTAATTGCTAACTGGCGGCCAGTCGCTCAAGCCCTTGATCTAACCCCCTCGGCTTTGCCATCATCGCTAATAAACGAGTCCCCCGTCCACCGTAAACCAGCAAAACGGCCGGAACTCAACGATCTGACGCAGGTTAATTTCCGACGCAGGTGCGCGTTTTGGCAACGTTACGCAAAAAAGGTCGCGAGACCGAATACTCGGCATTCCGGTGGAATGGGTCTGCCGGAGAATATGGCGGTTAAGGACCCGCTGAAACGTTTCCCCGTGGGGATTGGTCAGATGATGGTAACATCTGCTTTTATGACCAATCGCATGGTTGGCTGCGGCTCGCTGTTCGGAGCAGAGCAGGCTATTTATCTCCATTCCCCTTTTATGGAGAACACTATGAATCATGGGAAATACCACTGGGACAAAATGTCATGGTAATTTGCTCGAAATGGGCATTATAGTTTTCTGCTTTGCAAGCTTAATTGTTTTTTTTCTTCTATCTTTCAGTAGGTGTTATGCTCTATGCTAATATGCACAGAGGGTAGTTAAGTAGGGCAATATTCAGAGATGTGGTAGTGATTCGCTTGACTTGCTGTGTCTGCGATCAGATTCAGAATGATGTCAGTGTCCAATCATCCATCCATTTTCCAGACACTTTGCTGGACAGGGTCACTGATAATATCATTCTCAGAATTACAATTCGTGCCATAGGAGGGCTATGTAAGAACAGCTACCCTCTCAAAAATAGTAAGGGACTGAAAAAGTCATCGGTAATGTGGCTACAGATGAACTACTGTATTCCTGGGGGGGCTATGAAAAAGACAGAAGCCCCTCCTGCTGTTGGCAAAGCCCGAGTGCCTGGAACGGCCGTCGGATTTAATATGCTAATGGCGGCCAAGTACATGCAAGCAATTTCATCCATCGGTGAGATCACTCTCACCGAAACTCACCAGAGGTCGGTTAAAGCCGTCTCAAGGCACGCGTCGAGCCAACCTCAGCGTAAATCACGTCCGGTCGAAGGTTTAATAGGAAACAGAGCAGCATAATAAATAACACAAGTCAAGCGTTTAATATTACTAATGATCTTTAGATTGCCCATTATGTAACAGAATGGACTAAAAGTGCCGTGAGTCAGTTAATTATTCCCTGCATAGGCTGCTGTAAAACTACATTTGCTGAGGAAAAAGAGAAGTCGCAATGCAATGAGGAGTTATGGGCTGTATCTGTCAATGGTGTCATGACCTAAAAATACGTCTGTCTCTATACCCTTTTGATAAATGCTTCAACACTGCCAAGAATTCAAGGTTATTTCCACTCTACTTTAATTCTCTAATCCCTGATTCGAGGTTTTTTTTTTTAAAAAAAAAATCACCATTAATTTACCTGTACGCGTGAGTATGTTTGTGCGTACATACCGTTTTCTTTGCGATAGACTATATATAGTGCATCATAATTTGTATTCTGCAGTTACCTTACGTAGCTAAACAATAGCAGATTGCAGTGATCGCTGAAAAAAAATCAATTGAACTGATTAAATTCGAGCCAATGAAACAGCAGTCAACGCCAGAGAGGGATGTTTCTTTACTGACTTTTATTGGCGTTGCATAAATGGACTTGAGTTAACTGAATAGAGAATACAGTATTCATGAGCCTGTCTCATTAATGAAAACATGTCCGAAGTAATGTATGAGTTATCAACTGCCTATTCCCTTTGTGGTGGGGGTCTGCTGTACCTCTGTTGAGTTTGATCAAACTCAGTTGCTAGTCTGCATTTTTTAATTGCAAATGAGTTCTATTAAGAACTCCATACAGTCAGCTAAGATGTCACTGTCAGAAAGACTAAAACACATGTCGACTCCTTAGGTCAATATAGTCAAGGTAAAAAATTCACATTGTGACTTTGGATTCAATGACCATACAAGGGCTTTTTCAGCCCGACATGAAATTTTTGAACTTTGATATGAATGCCCTTTATACGTTAAACACATCGGCAGAATTTTAAACAGGCCAAGGATGCTGGATGAGCTCCTCACAGATCGCTCCATCGCTTTTCTCCTTCGTTCTCCAGAGAATATGCTTCCTCACTATTCATGAATCTACTCTCGGCCACTTAAATTAAGCGGCGAAATTGGTAATGTTACCAAAATGTCCAGCAACAAAACATTCCAGCCCTGGCCTTGTCTGAGAATTAAACACTGCAGCAAGCGATCCAGATCGCAGATGTAGAGTCTGATTGAATCATTTCCATATTGCCACTACTCTTGCGATTGGCTCAAGGGAATCAATTGCTTTTAACTCTGTTTATGCAGGTAGAGAAATGTGTTGCTTCTTATTAGATGCGTAGTTCTAGCGTTCCTTATTGTCCTGTCAGATCGGCGTTCCACCTACATGTATAATGACGATATGCAATCCATAACACATAATCTGCCAAAGACATACACCTCGCACATGAGCGAAACATCATTAAACTCATGTAGCTACGTTTTCAAGGATCAACAACAGTATAAATGATGCTACATTTCCACAATAACCTTCCTTTGTTGCACTTTGGGGTAAAAATAAACTCCCGTTCTCCTACAGGAAAAAGGAATGACATATGTGAGTTACGATAACCGAAAAGCTTCTGTCAGATGTGTTAGAGTGACGTTTTCACTCATTACAACATCACTCCACCAAGCCGAGAACAGCGTCGTGCATATAAGACCACTGATTTGGAGCCAAGTCATTTTGGATTTGCTTTTTCTATTTCCCCCCATTGCTGATTGAAAATAATGTCAATAAACATGGCTAAATACACCATTAGCTAGTTAGCAGAGTCACAATATTACCACGAGCCAGCCTGTACAGTTCAAACACATTAATTGACCCCAGTAAGAATAATCATTGTTATATAATTTGTCCACTCCATTTTTCAAGGCAATACTTAAACTACTGCTTTATATCTTTATCATCACATGGATTTAACAGATATTTAAAATGTCTTACTGTATAAAGAAGTACAGCACTCTGCTTTGCACCCAGCGTAACAACCGTCCTCAGCCGTGATTGTATTTGCATGTTTTTTGCCTCCGACCACTTGCATTTTCCTGTCCGGCGAGACCGACACCTGCTGCCAAATGCACTCTTACTGCACTCTTCATTTTCTGTTTGTATGTACTTGTGCTTTCATCTAATTGTGCTGAGATTTCCCAGTTTAAGCAACTTGTACGCACTGTCTCATCAATCCCTTTCAGCATGTCTATGCGCAGAACGGGGCATAACCCACATTAAAGGGATTTACGGGAACGATGTGCATATCTGGCAAGTGCTGAGAGAACGCAAATCTGCAAGAGACACCTAAGTCGGCCCCCCCCCCCCCAAGCCCCCGGGCCCCGGGGGGGAGACGAACGGTTTGTAAAAGTCCAGAGAAATAGAAAGAACCCAGAAAAAAGACCTTAAAAATAAAAGGAAAGCGTAG
>JAODJX010000051.1:3179786-3200346 GCA_026776945.1 Isichthys henryi
GTGATAGGCCTTTAAGTGCTTTATATGTGAGTAGGAGAACTTTGAAGTCAATCCTGAACCTCACAGGAAGCCAGTGCCTATGTTGAAGTCCTTTGCATTTATTTATTATTACCACAAAGTAACACTTGCTGTTAGACGCAGAAAAAAACAATAACCAGACTAATAATTTCTGTAACCACGGAATATACCTATAATTAGAAATCTAAACTTTACTAGCCAGGGTCACAGCAGAGATCCCCCCCCTCCGCATGTGTTTTTAACCCAGAAATTAAAGCAGAGAGGCTAAAGAGGGGGGCATATATTTTTTTATGTGTATCCGGGAGAGATGGCATCGATCCAATACCCACTATCAGTATCGTCTGATACCGGTTGGGGGGGCAGGGAGAAGGATTAAGAAACCGATTCCAGTTTCCAGTCAGAGGCAGACATAGTAAATCAGAAAAATGCTTGTCGCCTTAGTGTGACAGATGTGAGGGTCACGTGACGCACGTGTGTCAGAACTGTCGTGTTATCCGTGTACGGAAGACAGTTACTGTACTTTACACTGTAGGAAGAAAAAAGGTAAACTGCAGAGTACATCAATGTAAGGCCAGCACTGACTTTTCTAAAATCTCAACACAGTAAAATGTAAACAAACCAGATATTTTCAGAATCGGTTAAGTTTTGTCTGTTTTACTTCTTTTCGACTAGAAATGGTTAGTCGTGGATGTAGAGTGATGCTGCTATGATAGATTTCTTATTTATCGTATTTAATTTGGCAACAGATCGCACAATTAACACAAGAAGAATTTCTGTTTCATTTTTGCAAAAGTTATTACTGAATGAAACAAAGAATCCGAGCCGTAAGTCACGTTTGTCGCGGATTCCTTCCTGCAGCATAACGGTTCAGCTTTTGTTTGATCAGCATGGTCCTTAAACTTCCCTGTTCTTAGCAAACCCAAACAATGGCGCTATGACAACCAAATGCAGTTTGCCATGCTAATTGAGACATATTGATGCAAATATCTCATTTCATGCTTAGTATTCGATAAAGGAGAAAAAGATAGGATAGGATTTTAATATTAGTACTGGGACTGGACCAGAAAAAATATTGTGCTATTTCACACACACACACACACACACACACACACACACACACACACACACACTACCTGAGGGCTCCATTTTGATTTTCCTGTAAAAAAAGCAGTAATATTTTTGATAGCTGGGCCACTCACCCAATCAAAAGCATCTCCTAGGAATCAAAGCAATTTGCCGCACGCTAATGGGAAAAGGTTAGGAGGTGGTGGGAACCAAAAACAAGCACTGGAGAAATGGCACAGGAAAGGAGAGGAGATGGAGGGAAAAGAGTGAATGAATATAAATAAATAAGCTGGCTTGCTGAAATGTAGTGCCGATGCTTAAGTAAAAGCGACAGCATGCATGAGATGTCTGAGGGTGTTGTGTCGATGAAGGATCGACTGGGTGATATCTGACATTTTGCAGTCATCACATGCCGTACAAGAACATGGTTTAACAACAAAATAAAAACATCACTGTAAAGTGTCTTCTGTCAGCCTAGAAGAGCGTGTGTAAGTATAAGATTACCAGTTACTTATTTTGACTTCCATGGGAGATGTTGGGGTTTGTCTCCTGCCAAGTTGACCCCCAGAGTAGCTACACCATATTTGAGAAGTCATCGGCAAAATTCCACTGGGGGGGCCATCCGTGAAATCTTGAAAGACATTGCGACAACCGAGCCCACAAGTGCCTTGCGCCCTGGAAGTCATCGGCAAACTTTTCTCAAGGACCTCGCCCTGGTCAGATGCTCTAAGTCACTTTCACCTCTGTAATTCTCGCAGGATAGACTTATAAGTCCAGGCCACGAGCCAGAAGCGAAGAACTTATTTTTGAATCAATGTAGAGCTCCCAGCTAAATTTAGCCAAGGCACAAAAGCAGGAAAAATGTTTAGAAAACTTAAAAGCCCTAAAATGAATATTACTTTTGGCATTTGGTGTCCTTCATGCTTTGGTAAAACCCTACTAATGTGTCGTATTCATCTAAGGAGCCCATCACATGTGTTTTTGGAGTTCTAGCTTATCTTCGGCCTGATTTGCTATGCACATTCACTGCCAGTGAATGTGAGGATTTAGGGGAAGAGTTTGCATCTGCCCTATTGACTGCTCTCTGGTGCATGGACACAGCATTGGGGTGGGAAGAGATTCACATACAGTACCAGTCAAAACCTGGACAGATGTATTGAAAATCGTTTGTTTTTCAACAAGAAATCAACTCTAAGTGCACCTCGAGGTTATGTAAGCACTGTATTATCTTGGGTACAAGGAAAGAGATGGAGTGCTGTGACAGATGAGCTGCCCTCCCTACAATCCCCCCAACCTAAACCCTATAGAGCTGGTTTGGGGTGAGTTGGATCAAAGAGTAAGAGCAAAGTTGCCAACTTGTGCCCAGAACTTGTGGAAACTCCTTCAGGCCTGTTGGAGAAGCATCCCAGGTAGTTACATCTGGGATCTGGTTGAAAGAATGTCAAGAGTCTGCAACGCTGTCATCGAAGCAAAAGGGGGCTATTTTGAAGAGTCTAACATTTGAAATGTTGGGCACTTCTCTTGGTCAGTGAAATAGTTTATATGTACTACCTCACTGTCTCAAGGCCTGTTACTATAAAGAGAATAACATGAAAGAGAGACAAATGGATTAAAAGCAGGTGTGTCCGGACTTTTGACTGGTACTGTACCTGAAGATGCCCAGTAACCTTGCGGTACCATCTGCAGTTCCGAGGGAATATATTTCAGATGGGTCAGTCTTTGGGTTTTTCCCTGTTAAATATGAAAAATGAGTTAGAGGTTTACAGAAAA
The DNA here is from genome assembly GCA_026776945.1 of Isichthys henryi. Classification (NCBI taxonomy): domain Eukaryota; kingdom Metazoa; phylum Chordata; class Actinopteri; order Osteoglossiformes; family Mormyridae; genus Isichthys; species Isichthys henryi. The sequence continues at coordinate 3,182,640 of JAODJX010000051.1, forward strand.
ACACCATCAATCCAGGGATGTAAGAATGTACAAGTGAACTTCAGGTACCTCCTGGAAAATGATAGATCATAGAGTTTTATAACCTGCACTGTCTAGAACAGCATTCTGAACTTTGTCGGGAAATTCGTCAAAAAATTTAGCGGAGGTATTGTCATGATTACTGGCTTTATTTACCTTGGTTGCTTATCCTTGTGTGAGAATATGAGACCTTTCAAAAATCAGAGGTAATTGAGGGACTCGGATTAATGGCATGTCATAACAACTTGTTCCGAATCACCACTGACCTTTCCTGTACGACTCAAGCTTGATAGATGTACTTCATTAGGGAGTTTTGACTGGAAAATAGAATCTCTCCCCACCTCTGTGACAGGCTCATCAATGATTGATCATCTGAAGTATGAAAAAGGAAGAGGGGGAGGGGAACAGGTGCAGGAAATAGCCTAATATTATACTCATGAGCATGAAACTGATCAAGACATCTTAGAAATGGCACTGAAAATGAATTTAGCTATTCCCGGAAGGAAGAGGACAGGTAATAGAAGAGGGGAAAAAAAGCAACACCTTCTGAAGATGTTTTGATGTAAACCCAAAACCAATAACAGAACAGAACATGGCACAGGAACACACCCCCTAGGAGGTCCGCAGTATTCCGTAGCTAAACCCAGCCTTATTGTGTAGCTGGAGATTAAAATGTCGAGCTTCAAACGAGGGATAACATCTCCGAGATAGCAGGGAAGGGAACTACAAGAACTTCAAAATGATTCGAGAAAAACATCGGGGCAAACCTCCATTTCATGAAGGTTACGGAGTGTATTATCTTAATAAAGATTTGTCTGTTATATTAATTAGCATTGACTAATGCTAAGTCTCGGAATTGATTATTAAATCTCAGGTAGGTCTTCGCTGGAGGTGGGTCTTCCCCACAGACTGGACCACAGGCTTATTTGTCTCAATAAACTGCTCATTACCGCACACTCGTCGCCACTCCGAAACATATACCTCGTTTAGTCGACACTCGCGCCTCCGTGCCTCAAAAACAAAAGAATGATTTTCTTAATTTAAACCAGGCCTGAAAGCGCAGCACGGTGCGTGGGTTCTGTTTGCATAATGTCATTTCGAATAAGAAATAATCACTTCCTCCCCTTGATTAATCATGGTTGCTTTCACCTTCCATTTATTTACTGGAGGTAGCGTAGTACAGCAACGCAGAATTAGATAAATTAGAGGCATGTAAGGTTTGAATATGTGCAATGATTCCGGGGCATAAAAAGGAAATGCACGGTTAACCAAACACAGCATTTAGCATTTGTTATATACATCATAGGCTTGTATAAGTATTCACTCCCCCACCACGTTATTCACACATTAAATATCTTACTTGGAGCTCTTCGCAACAATGCCGTCAACAAGCTGCCAACCCTGACCAGGCTCAGCTCCAGTTTTGAAATCTTGGGCGGGTCATAGGATTATCCAAGAGCCAAGCTTATGATTGGTTGGACCAAGCCTATGACGGGACAATCCAAGCTTGTGATTGATTGGGCCAAACCTATGATGAGATAATCCAAGCTTATGATTGGTTGGGCTAAGCCCATGACGGGGTGGGTCATACCTGCTCAAGATTTACTTATACAAAAATGTTCTGAGGGCAGATGGAAGAAACGATTTGTTCAGTGAGATGACTAAACAGATTATAGAGGAGATGGATCCAAGCAACTAGAGGAGGCAGGACCAACCAATCAGATGTCTCAGTCCCGCCTCCTCTAGTTGCTTGGACCCACCTTATTGGTTATCTCTTTTCATTCTGTCCTCAGACCACATTTGTGTAAGTAAAATTCCCATGAACGCCATACCTATGACAGGGGAGGCCATGCTTATGATTGGCTGGGCCTGATGACTCCCATCTACCGTCACGTGCCAGCATCCTGAGAAGGACATCTTTACCCTTGTCACACCACAGGTGACACGTGCACAATGGCAGATTACAACAAGCTGAAGGGTATGCTGCTGGACATGCATCCCAAAAACCTGAGCGCCGAGGCACAGGTTCAGGAGAAGAGAATGGACCAGAAGAGAGAGCTGGTGGATGGCATGTTCAAGTACTTGGACACAGATGGCGACGGCCACCTGGGCAAGGAGGAGCTGGCACAGGTGGGCGTTTCCCATGCTGCAACACTGAAGAACTCATGCCTACCATGATGGATCAGGACGAAATCCCATACATTCAGTATAGTCATGTTCTCTGTAGTAGTAGAAGTCACTGCAGATATTAGTTGTAAAATAGAGTTGTTGAAATTCTATCAATGCTAGTAATAATTGAAATGCATATGGGTGTCTAGGTACCAGTGCTCCACTGTAGATCTATGCTGTTTGGCCACACCTGAATAATCTAGATCAGTCTTTCCCAATCCGGTGCTCAAGGACCCATAGCCAATGTATTGAGAACATACAGATTCAGAATATCTGCCTGAGATCTGTTGCTGCTCTGGTCATATCCTGGTGCCGATATCTATTGAAGATCCATGGCTGACTGAGATCTTTTGCTGCTCTGGTCTCATCCTGGTGTAGATATCTATGAAGGTCCATGGCTGACTGAGATCTTTTGCTGCTCTGGTCTCATCCTGGTGTAGATATCTATGAAGGTCCACCTGGAGGATAGCTCGTTGGACTGCACCACGCAAGACCTGCTCCGGTACGATGACTACAACAACGACGGGTACCTCACCCTGCAGGAGTTCTACACCGCCTTCCGTGAGTCACCCTCCTGGGGTCATGTGACATGGGTGGGGTTATGGGGGGTTGGACCTTTCAGCATAGAATGGGATTTTGGTGCCAATTTTACAGAGGAATCATGTCAGCGAACCTTTTCTGGCTGCACCATGCTCATATATCAAGTACTGCCAGTCATCATTTCCAGAATCATCAGATTGATAACCTAACATATGGTGCCGTTTGGAAGAGTACAGCCTAACCCTGGATATAAATATGCCACTGAAGTTATGGATGGAGGAGAACTGTGAGGTGTAGGTCTGAGTTCGTGAATCAATGACTGGGAAAGAAGAACATTCACCACAATTTCACTGCTCTGTTTTCATTTTATTTGCTCATTTGTGATTCCCAAATTAATGATCTGACAGCCAAAGAAACACAGTTTGACCCAATCTAATTAAATCCATAAATCAACCCATTAGAAATGGCGCTTGGCCATTTCCAAAGTTCCAGCTCTAGGGCCCGCAAACCGGCCCCATTAAGTCCGACTGGTCATTAACCATCGTAATGACTGGTTTTAGTGGAGTCACTGTTGTCATTGCGCAGTTATGTTGCTTTTAACATCCAAATGGGCCGCATTAACACTTTCGCTGTTTCGCGGCGAATGAAAAGAAGACTAGTAAACAAAAAAGTTTAGGTTGTTAAGCTACCAGACCATGATTAACTGCCCTTCTGCTTGTACACAAACCGCGTTACTGGTGACCTGGAATCCGGATCCCAATCGGACCGGCTCTGGGATTAGCCGGGGACCTCAGCGCAGTACCAGCCTGACTAAAAAGCTAGCCTTGCAATGCTAGAAGCCCCTGGGCCTTATATGTGATAGAGCTGTAATGGATTCATTATTCACTGTCTCAGCAAGTAAGAAAGGGGGGAAAAAGGATTGATGAGAGGTAATCTGCACTTTTTTTTAAAGCTGTCCTGCTTTCAGACAGGTAAATCTTCACTTAATTGTGTCTGATTAATTTAGTTGCTTGACTGATGCATTTTGTCCTCAGTAAGTCACAGTTTTTGCCCATTTATACAGACAGATGTTTTACCAGAAGGGTTCAGGTTAAGTACGTCGCCAGCAGGTACAACGACAGGGACCTTCTCGTGGGATTTGAACCAGAAACCAGCAAGATACCAGTTGGCTTTCTTATATGCCACTGGCTGCAGCGCACACTGCTTGAAACAGTGAGACATTAGCGTTAGCATTAGCGTTAGCATTAGCGTTAGCATTAGCGTTAGCAGCGCATCCTGTGTGCCACCAGTGTCCAACAGTTGCAAACAAATGACATAAGAGAGACGAGGTCTATCCATTTTGTTATTTGTAAGAATAGCTGTTTTTGTGCAGCCACGTAGCATGTTGTATATTACTTTAAATTGGCTGCAGAGGATCATTGGAGTTGCCCGATTGCCCGTAGGTGTGCATGTGTGAGTAAATGGTGTTGTGTGTGCCCTGCGATGGGTTGGCGTGTCATCCTGGGTTGATCCCCTTGCTCCCGTAGCCTCCAGGATAGGCTCCGAGACCCCCCCGCGACCCTGAATAGGATAAGCGGTTTCAGAAAATGGATAGATGGATCAATGGAATTTGCGGGTTTAGATTAGCGCAATATTCTTATTTGTTTATAGTAGAGCAATATACTCAAGCAATAAAATTTTCTGCTGCCATATTAATGTAGATAGATAAATATCTCTGTGAAAAGCACCCCAGCTGCTGTATATATCGTAGAGAAACAAAGCCGAACGGCTTGAGTTTCGCAGGGGCGATATGCGAACCCCAAGGGCCACTGAAGCAGAGCACATGAATCTGATGCCTGGCAGACAGGGGGCAGCATGAGAGACAAATGGGGGAGGCAGGAGTGAGGCAGGGGTGATCTCCTGGGGGCGGGGCCCAGTGGAGGGTGGCCACGCCCCCGTCCGCTCACCTGCTCACACGCGCAGGGCACTCTGTTTGCTTCCCATCGCCGAAGTCAGCAGATCATCTGCTTAATTAATTGAGGAGGTGGGGGGCGGGGCTACAAACGTGACTGGCCCCCACTGAAATGCAATGCTGTGAAGGTCAGGCAACCCCCATGTACCAGTCTCTGTATTTTTCTCATAATGTCCTTCCCCCTAAGATTACACAGGCCAAAACCCGGGGGGGTATTTCAGGGATGTAAATTAGCCATTAGGTAGGGATAGTTAATTTAACTCACCGTGCAAAAAAATAAATAATCTGGCTTTGAGTTCTTTGGGAATAAAATGTTTACATTTCCCAGTTTACCCAAAACATTACAGTATTGCTGTTGTGGGAGAAAGAACAAAAAAACAATATATGTATATAACTTTCTTAAAATGTAGTGTAACAATACAAAGTTGGTTTACTTTAGTCTCCAAAGAACTAGTCTAGTTATTATTTATGGTATTCCGTAGGAATATTATGAGCAACCAGAAATAATATTTTATTCTCCAGCACAACATGTACATCCAAATTTAGTCACATTGTAAAATATTCATGCATATAGAGTACGTAAGCGAATGATTCCAGAACAATTAGTTTGTTATCCGAAGATCCGCTTTCAATTTGCATCCAGAATTGCAAGGAATTAATTAATTAAAGGTGGATCATTTCTTCTGAACTTTGAGTGTATAGATAGTGGTGGCTGAACTTTCATTTGCCTCCAAAACCGTTAACTGAGTTTGACTACCATGCCCTACAAAAACAACTTTGTGTTGCATGCAGAAATGCCCCATAAGAAATATTGCCGTCCCAGATGGTCCTCAGCAGTGGTAAATTTATATTAGCAATTAACGACGGGAGCATTTCAGGCTGTCCCTCTGCAGTGTCGGACCTTCCATCTGCAGTACACCATTTACATGTGAAAAACGGCCGAATACGCCTCGCATTACAATCAGCCACTGGCCCGCTACGTGCGCGGTGCTGCTCGCTCTCCGTCTCTTGCTTCCTGGCCACTTATTCTACGGCGGCATCGATCGGACCAGACACCTTCGCTTGGATGCCGCAAGCGCTATCCACGGCGACCGAAGGGACCAGGTCCGTGAAGCTGTTTTGAATCCGGCCCGAACAGTCTGGACGCGGGGTCTCTGTTTAAAACAAGACTTTCTGGGTAGTGCTCTCATCTCATACTGTAGGTCCACGGTCATGGGTTTGAATCCCCGCCCACGTTATGTGTAAATAGAATTCGTTCTTTGTGTTGTGCGGATTTCTTCTGGCTTACTTCCATAGTTCATGTAGTTGACAACCAGTTTGGATACCTGCCAATCCTACATTGGCACAAACTGTATGTGTGCCCTTTGATGGATTGGCACCCCGTCTTGGGTATCCCCTGCTTCTTGTCCAGTGCTATTTCAGATATGCTTCACGCTCCACAAGACCCCGCAGTGGGTTAACAGGTGGAAGACAGATTGATGTTTTAATGTTCTACAACTATAGTGCTTTTGTGTCACAGCTAATGCATTCTTATTGGCCTGTTTGTCAGTAAAACAGGTTGTCCTTTCATATCTAAGTAATAAATTCACATAAAGGACTTGGCATATTAAACCATTTGTTGCTTTTTAGTTTTAAAATCCATTTTTATTTGCCTTTATTACTTATTTCCAAGAAAACAGAAGCCCTCTGCGACGAGGCCCTGTCTGACTGCGCAGTTAACTACAGACGTCTGCGCAGTCTCCATGGCATCCACCGTGATTCCGGACTGGCAGGGAGGCGTGGCGACCGGTTCGGCGCCCGAGTTCATTTGACAGGAATAGGACCCGCATCTCACGAGCGTCCACGCATCCCTGCCCCCCACGTCCGCCGCGACGCTGTCACACGCCACGCCGCATGGGGGTGGGGGTGAAAATGATCTCCATGGAAACAGTAAGCGCTCTCCAGTCATGCTCTGGAGTTTTTCCCTGTCGTACTGCTTTGCAGTGATGCCACACTGCACTGGTGCCGAGCGGGTCAGAGAAGCAATGTGGAGTGAAGACGTGCATTTCATGCACTGAATGTGCTGCACTTTTATCTCAGCGTGAAAATGCCGTTTCACCTAAATTCATAATAAAAAGCACTAAAGGAGGCGCAGCATTGCTGCATCACTCCTGCAAGGTTAGGGTTCGAATCCTGCTCTGTTTATGCGGAGTTTGCACATCTCCCATCACACAGGTCTCCTCTTGCTACTCTGGTTGAATGAATGTAACATTTGTATTTATATAGCATTTTCAAGACACCCAAAGTGCTTTACAGAAGCAATGGGGAGCCACTTCAACCCCCACCACTGTGTAGCCCCCACCTGGATAAATGTGACGGCAGCCGTTCTGCACCAGTACGCTCACCATGCAGTAGCTAAGGTGGTGAAGGGGCAGTGGAGAATTTACCAATTAGATACTGGGGATGATTAGGAGGCCAGACTTGATAGGACCACTGTGGGTAATTTTGGTTAACTTCCCAAGTCATGTATTTAGGTGGGTTTGCATCATATAAGCAGACATGGGGGGGGGAGGTGACCCCCTTTAAAAGTTCTAAGCGCTCCTTTTCGATAACTGACAATCATGTAAAATCTACACCCCCGTTGGAAAAATTTACCGAGGAGGACTCCTACCTCAGTGGTCAACACTTACCCTAAGCCACACCCCCAACCTTGTCCCCATACAAGCACCTACCTCTTGAAAATTCTGTGCATGTCACTGCTAGTTGTGTTTATCTTTGCCCTTCTATGGGCTGCTCTCCCATGCTGACTATCCTGTGCTGGGAATCCCATACAGAGTATCCCATGCTGAGTATCCCATGCTGAGTATCTCGTGCTGAGTATCCCATGCTGAGTATCCTGTGCTGAGTATGCTGTGCTGAGTATCCCATGCTGAATATCCCATGCTGAGTATTCCGTACTGAATATCCCATGCTGAGTATCCCGTGCTGAGTATCCCATACAGAGTATCCCGTGCTGAGTATCCTGTGTTGAATATCCCGTGCTGAGTATCCCATGCTGAGTATCCCATACTGAGTATCCCGTGTTGAGTATCCTATGCTGAGTATCCCGTACTGAATATCTCATGCTGAATATCATGTGTTGAATATCCCGTGCTGAGTATCCCATGCTGAGTATCCCATACAGAGTATCCCGTGCTGAGTATCCCGTGCTGTGTATTTCGTGCTGTGTATCCCATACAGAGTATCCCGTGCTGAGTATCCCATACAGAGTATCCCGTGCTGTGTATCCCATGCTGAGTATCCCGTGCTGAGAATCCCATACAGGGTATCCCGTGCTGGGTATCCCGTGCTGAGTATCCCATGCTGAGTATCCCATGCAGAGTATCCCGTGCTGAGTATCCCGTGCTGTGTATCCCATGCTGAGTATCCCGTGCTGAGTATCCCATGCTGAATATCCCATACAGAGTATCCCGTGCTGAGTATCCCATGCTGAATATCCCATGCTGAGTATCTCGTGCTGAGTATCCCGTGCTGAGTACCCTGTGTTGAATATCCCATGCTGAGTATCCTGTGTTGAATATCCCATGCTGAGTATCCTGTGTTGAATATCCCATGCTGAGTATCCCGTGCTGAGTATCCCGTGCTGAGTATCCCGTGCTGAGTATCCCCTGCTGACTGTCCCGTGCCTTTTACCTTCTGATTCCTCTGAGAGCAGGATGGATGGATGAAAAATACTGGATTTTTTTTTTCATGCAGCTGCATTAAAGCTTGAACTATCACAAGAAAGCAGAGGCAGAAATGTCAGAATTTTTACTTTCTGGACCTGAATTTTCCACCTCAGCAAGAAAAACCCTTAAAGTGCACCTGTCCTTCTGAGCAGCTCATGAAAAGTTATATGATGACATCGTCGTCGACTACGTGGAAACGCAAACGGTGAAGCGGTAACTGTAAGCCTCACGACAGCTTGCCATCCAATGCACGTCAGCTTCACAATCCGCAATCCACATGCGAGCCCATGCAGCTGCAACAAGAGGATCGGCGGGCCCCGTCCGGAGAACATGCAGCCAACACCTCCGGCACAGCGGGTACTGGTGCAAGCACAACCAGTGGCTCTGCTTCACAACTCGGTTACCGAAAACGACCCTTAATGAGAATCTCGAGCGAGTTTTGGAGCATGAGCTCCAGGCTTGGAACGGCGCTCATGGCATGCACTTACGCCCAAAGACACCAACCTTGTGTAATTATTACCAAATAAAGTTCGCGCACAGGTATAAAAAAATTCCAGGATTCTCATTAAATGCGGTCATGGTTTCTGTCAACACCAGGGATGAAAGAGACCTGGAGGCTCCTCGATTTGCGAGAAACGAGAAAGCCATTAGATAGGAGGTATAAAGGGCATCTGAAGTACATTTTGACAAACCGTGCACGTGAGCGCACGGCGAACCTGGAAATGCGGCTGTGCGAAGCGTAAACACCCTGCGATGCGCTCGTGACAGCGTTACGGGAGATATGCCCTGGAATCTGAGGTCCCGCCGTCACGTCCTGTGCAGTGACACTGAATTTAACGTGACTTGTCATTTTGCATGACGTTCCGATCACGGCCGCTTAATCCGGCACTTCTAATATGACTTCAGTGTACTTATAAGTTTTTTTTAAAAAAATAGAACTTTTTAAAGAACAGCCTACTCTCTGTCAAGGATGGGAGGAAGGTGTTGATGCCCCTCTTTTACATTAAAATGACATAACTGGTGGAGTGTGTCCAGGCCGGATAAATGTCTCAGTGATCGTTACTCTGCAAGACTCAATGTCATTAGCTTTAGAAAATTTGCATCACAGGTGAGAGTGTGGGGTGATTTAAATATCCTGAGAGAGGGCAAGATATTAGCCAAGAACCTGTCAAAGGGGCGGGTGCTGAATTTGTCCAGCATTTTAGCATTTTAGGCCTTTTTCTTCACAAGCTAGAGCCAGCGATAATGGTTGAGCCCCTACAGCGCAGTGATGGCACAGAACTCACACAGTCCTTAAACCTTCAACACCTCCATTTTCACTGACTTGTGAGGTTAGTCCTGGAGGACTTCGGCAGGATGGATCCATTAATAGTCAGTTCCCCGATGTGCTTAGACTCGAGCAGCACACCATCAAATCAGATTTCATAAGTACATTAGAAGTTTAAGCTAAATTTAATATCCCAGCAATTAACTGTGTTTAATATTATTTTAGACATCATCTGCATTTAAATGAAATTGCTATATCAGTACAGTGACAGCGGTGCATAATTGATTAACAGAATGACTTTATTGTCATTGAAATAATACAGCTTAAGCTGCAATTATACTATTATTCGTTAAGGCTAATTACATGGTCTGTTCATTTCATTGCAGCGCTATCATTCTGTTAATTAAATGGGGATGTGTTTCTGTCCACTTGAAATTGGGGAACTTTGCCTATATGCATTTATGGCAGCTGGACATCTCTGGGGTCCTCGCTTTGGCTCACTTTCCTGTCTTCCTTTATTTGTCCACGTGTTCCATGCTCTGGGTTTCATTCCCGATTTCATCCTGGTCCATCTGGTTTAGCTGTTTGTTTTTGACGATTCTCTCTAGTTCGCGTCCTGGCGTCCTTCTAAACCACGTGCCCGCAGGGTCACGTGTACGATGGCACGTTTTCGCTGGGGGTGGGGGAGGGAGGTACAGCTGGATCCAGAAGGCCGAATGCCACAAACGGGATTCCTGCTGCTTCTGGTGCCGTGGCCTAATGATGGTCTGGGCCCTGCCTCGCATGTGCCCATCAGGACGACCACAGATGACTGCCGATCAGCCCCATTAACCTCCCTGATGTTTGATTGTGTGCAGGACCTACCTTTGTTCCTTGGCCGTCCCAGCGCTGGAATTAGTCAGATTAATTTATGTTGGTGTTCCCTCTGCCCCCCTCCCATCCCCCCACATAGCCTAATGATTGGGTCTTCTGTTTTACGAAAACATTTGTACAAATGCCTGAGATGAAAAAGGGTTGTCCATTAGGCAAGCCCTCTAGAATCATATTAAAATGCTAATTTACTCTACAAAATATTTTTCTCTCCTTTATTTGTCCTGTATATATAGGCCAGACCCTCAAGAACTCAATACTGTACTTTGAGAACGTTTCTTAGCGTATAGATAAGTCAATTTGTTTAATAAAGTGCACATAAACAGTTAGTGCACTGTGGTGTGAGCCCAGCATGCTTAATGTTCTCAGTGGGACACGTGGCTTCGCGGTAATTCGGTAACCTATTTCTGTCAGTTGTTTATGCAAAGAATGCATTACTCCATGCTAAAATGAGTGCACGCACGTTCAGAGCACACCATTTGTACTTGGCCGCAGTAGGTATGCATGTAGATGGCATGGCATGATTCTGTCACATGTCTAAATCTGTTCCCATGACAACGGCGCAAACACTACAGCTATCGCAGGTAGAACGGCAGACTTTTCTACAATATATCATTTCAGCCACTTGTCGAGATGTCTTATTTAGCCTTACAATACTTGCGAGAGTTTTCCCCGTTTCGTAACTATAGCAGTAGCCAGTGAGTTGCTAAACAGTATTATAAATTTTGAATAACATAGATATTTATTTAAATAACATTAAATAAATATAATAATGTAACAAATAAAATATAACCGCCTGGAAAGTTAAATTGAAAATAAATTTCCTCACCTACCTGTTACTACCTGATCAAGCTAGGATTTTTTTGCTACTGAAATTAATGCACCAAGTTGTCTAGACTTTTATACACAATTACCCAGTGTAATGGCAAAATTTTCCACCGAATTCTCAAGCCGTTGCATTGGCATGCATCTCTACTCAAATAAGCTTTCTAGCATTATAGATTAATTTTAATTCCTTTACGAAGAATATAAAACAATCAGTAATTTCGCTAATAGAATGGGATGTTCAAAGTAACAGGATGATTGCTCCTAACTATCTGGAAAAAAAAATCAATAATTCCTGATTGTATCATTTGTGGGCTTTGTGTAATCATCTTGAGAACATCATCTTGAGAACATCATCTTGAGATCTGGAAGATTTTCTCAAACAATATAAAGAATTGCGTCAGGCAATTTCCACTTAAGTTTCTGAAACCATATTTGGCGTGAATTTGTCTGAAAGTTTCTTCCTAAAGTGTAACTTTTTAAAAAATATATACCCTGAAAATTGTGCTGTACGTGACGAATTTCACTGCACGTATCTTTTGCATATATGCATCTATGCAAGACATAAACGTAAAAAATAACATAAAATAATTAGATTTTTTGGATGAAGAAAATATCTATCCTGCTAACAAAAGTATTATGGATAGTTGCTATAAATGTAGCAAGCAAAGTAGTCATACGGCTTGTAATATGTGATATATTGTTAATAAGCTAACTCGACATTTTGACATCACAATTTGGTTTAGCTTATGCTTACAATGGATGTTTACTGTTTAATGGATGTTTACTCTGGTAACCTTGTCGAGAACATTAGAAAGGAAAGGTTGAACTGCAGACTCACGCAGGCTTGCCAACTTGAATCAGTTGGTTGAAGTGAGATTTTCATTGGGTGTGAATTATGGGGGGATGGGGGTGTAAACCCTCCCCCAATAACCAAAACCAGGCAATAAAATCCTCTCAACCCCCTTAAATGGGTGGAGACCTCGACACCCCCAACGCTCAACCCAAAGTATTGCCCTTGATTCGAGACAAGTCTGCATACGCGCGCATTTACATGTATGTAAAAGTTTTATTACCTTGTACATAATCTGTAGGGTTTGCAAACTACCCTCTTTTTTTGCTTTCGATGTAGTTAATTTTAGGTTTATAATGGAATACAATAGATTTGCTGTAAGATTTGTTGCGTGAGAGTGAGAGTGTAAAAGCGTGAGTGTCACGCCGGATGGATGAGACTTGGCAGCCCTGTGATTTTCAGACCCCCGCCCTCCATGACTCGCTTGAGTGCGCTCTGACGTTAACATCGCTTGGTAACATCAGGCTGTCCTCTCTCTCACCCCCCAGCAGCATGGCGGGGGGGGGGGGGCAGGTCCTATGCGTCCCCATTCTCTACCGAGCGTCTGCGATCCTTTCCTTGTGCATCGTCACCTCTGGCGCCGACAATAAGCACCCCCATGCTGGGCGGCTGGCACTCATCTCGCGGGGTAACGGGGTGCGACTGCCCCGGCTGCATGATCCGACCCAGCCCGGTAGGGGGGCGGGGGGATGTCGCTCCTCTTATTTCGTTTCTTTGAATGTGGCACAGATGTGTAGCCGCTCACATCTTCAGTCCCTAAATGGAGTTCAAGTTCTACAGACGGGCAGATTAAGCCGATGCAAGAAAAAAAAAACTACAGTTATAATACACATGTGCGTTTTTATTTCCGATGCCATAATAAGTGCAATGCACGTGGCATTGCGGGAGTTTTTGAAGTTATTCATCGTTGATTCTGATTGAAACAGCGCATTCGTAGACATTTAAGGTGTCCCCATATGCATTTTGCTTCACGTCGTATTAAAACGCCGTAAAGCTCTGCCGGGACAGCTCCACTTCCTGTCCCCATTAAGCCGTAGCGGTGATGCTTGAGCAGCACCCAGCATAAATCTCCCCTAACCGCAGATCATGTCCGCTCGCTTTGTATCACCATTCACGGGAAATAAATCCGCTAATCGGAGCATAAGGCAGGTCTGCGGGACACCCCAGAAACCGATAAATACTCACACCTCATCCCAGTCAGCAACAGCGCTCATTAGCACCCATAAAAACCACTGTATTTATCTACGAGGCTGCTAAAGACGTTTATTAATCCTGCAACACTCGATTAGGACCGGTATTATTATTATCGGGCGCACATATGTTGCAGATTCCCCTCATAAGTCAAATGTCAAACTTTAGATCCAATACTTAAAGGGACACCAAAGGTAAGGGAGGTAACTTTATACTACTTATTTATTACAAAAGGGGAAAACGCGACCAATTCTTTTAGGAAACAGTGTCTGGGGTGCGGTGTCTTATTCCCTCTGTCGTTTCTGTTGGGTTTTGGGGTAATAAAACACTTTGATCGCGGTCCGCTTGTTAGGTTCAGCACTCGCCTCACAGCTTTCAACCAGAAAATACGTTCGTCTTTGATTCCGTTCCCCCGCGACGCACATTTTTATGATCTGAATGAGACACTTTGATTTTCCTCCAGTTATGATCGCTGCGATCCCAGCCTGGCATGTGGTCGTCATGCACTTCTTAGTACGGATCTCAGCTTTGACTAGGCAGCGATGAGCACAACCCAGCAGGGCACCAATATCTGCTTTGGTTTCGTTTTTTTCCAGTCTAATCTAATTTCCTGTGCTTCGATTTCTAGCGGAATGACTTCTTTTGCTAGGTTTGGAGCCTTAAAATGCGAAAATGGTCATTGATATATCAGAAACAGCGATCCTGTCTTATGGGTGCTTATTTTCATTACAAAGTACAGAAATAAAAGCAAAAGCCCTTTGTTTAATGTTACTTTCTTTGAAACGTTCTATTTCTTTGAAATCTCAAGAGGTGGAAAGAGTTCTGGTATCTTTGAACTGGTATCTTTGTTCTGTTTTACAGCATTAATGGGCGTAACAGACCCGTGAGTTTGGACGCTATCCCACAAGGCAAGGAAACCAACGGAAGTTATTGATGCTGCCGTAATTAACTGATAATATATTAAGGTTTATCTTGAGGGCCGGTGGTTTTGATTATGGCGCTAAATAATATGCAAAATCGTTAGTATTTTGCTGGCCATACATGGACCTTGAAAATAAACAGACAAGCAGATAAATTAATTAAAAGGCTCTCTGGCTGCGGCCCTGTATTGAACTGCTATGTGATTTTAATTATCGGATTACCAGATTGATTACCAATAGGTCTGTACCCCGAGCAAAGGGACGGTTTTAGCTGTAAATATTTGACTGTCCATTATAACCTCTGTGAATATAAGCATTGAGAGCATTTGTAAAAGTCAGGTTAATGGTGTCAGTTTTTAATAACACAAAGCCTAAATATACAACGGCTGTTCCCCTTTTCTCTTGTTTCAGTAAACATTTCTTTAACCCTCAGGCTGGCAATTAATCGCATTAGCTGCCCCTTTTGCCCCTCTCGCGTTAATGCCCTCCCCTGGGACTCTGGTAGCCGTGGGCAGAGATTCGCACCGTGCTTCTGGAGAATTCAGTCGGCCGCGTTACGTTCTCCGATGGAACAGTGTTCCTTTCAAAGCGTCTTCTGCAGTGTTTGCTCCTTGGTGAAGCCAGACACCACTCTCACTAAGAGGAGCCTGGGAAATCTTAGCGTCTCACTGCCCGAGGTGCCAGATTGTGTCAGCGATGCCCTACGAAGCAGGAAGACTGGGAAATAATGATGGTTATGGACACTGTTCAGGAGGGAAATCCCCGATTAGCTGCCATTTATGAATTTCTGCTACGTCTAGTGACAGACAGATTCTGGCTATGCAAACTGGAGAAATCAATCCATCCATCCGTAACCTTTTATCCTGTAAATGGTCAGAGAGATTCTGAAGTCTGTCCCAAGCATCATAAGTGCACAAGGTTGCGGACATTCTGAGCAAGATGCCAATCCATCGCAAAATACACACACACACACACAAACGATCATGCACTAACGCAATTCAGAAACGGCACATGTTCTGTGACTGTGGCAGGATCTGGAGTGCCCAGAGGAAACGCAAGCGGATGGAAAACATGCAAGTTCCACAGAATCAGGAATGCATAAAAAAATACCAGCTTGCGCTAAACAGCTAATTTTAAGCTATATACTAATACCATAGAAAATCATTTAGGACGTGGCCTTTTTGGTTTTCCAAGCACTTATAGGATGATGACAGAGCCGATGACAGAGCCAATGACAGGCTGATGAGGCCACAGACATCGGTGTGTGTCCAACCACAGCATCTGCAGTCCTTCCCGTCTTCCACAAAAAAATGCACTGAGCATTTCACCCAAAAAGACACAGTCACATTACATACGGCAAAAAACTTCAGTTCCAAAAGAGGGAATTACCACACTGAGCAGTTTTTTTCCTCTTTTTTTTGGCTGTCTAGCGATACTGTAATAACATAATTCTGCCAATACGGTGAGGGTGTCTTGTCGCCCACGCGAGATATTTCCCAGAATCCTCTCCTTCACAGAGTCTCCCTAACCATTCCAAAAGCTGACCTCTGTCTTGGCTTCTGTCTGTATAATCCTTTGTATTACTTTTTGAAAGGATTTAAGTTGGAGGTGTATGAGGGTGCCAATTGTGTGACGTGTAGTTACCGTTATTTTTACCGTTAAAATGTTTTTTAAAAACCGTGTGGTGAACAGCGGGGAGAAGAATGTGAGAAACAGTCGGCATGGTCTCGCCCAGCGAGCAGCGGAGTGACTCCACATTAGGTCTTATTTTAGACTGGCATGATTTTAGGCAACCGTGGCTCCAACAGAGCAGGAGAAAGTGGGCCCAGCATGATGGCAAGGTTCCTCCTCCATGTGTTAATGAGACTTTCGTAAACATGGTTTCCAACCCTAAGGGCTTTTAAGCTTGTTTTGTGAACTTCGGTAGTTTGCGATCTCCCTCCTGCTCTCCGTAACGACGCCATGAAAGCCACACGGAACTCTTCTGCGCCCACAGAGATTCAGGAGAAATCGCCTGCCTCGTTACAAATGAGCTTACAAGTAAGAAATTAGAGCATAGATCATTTTGTTGCAGTGGGGTGTTTCATCCTGATTCCCAAAATATTTAGTCTTGTGTGGCTCCCCTTGCCGACGATTGATTACCGTGTTTAAAACCGGCTGCCGAGTGTGCAGGGCAAATTGTCTCTTTCTTAATCTGAGATCTCCATTACTGCTGAACAGACTGGTCGCTTTCACGGCGTTCGGGCCGCTAACAGAAACGCCTACTACGCCGCGCTCGATGACTCGCACACCTGGATTCCATTCAGTCGAATGAGCATAAGTAACTTCAATTTGAAGTCCCGCATATCCAGGATCGTGAAAAGAACTAACCGACGGAGTGCGGAGTGACAAACCGGCGTCACAGCGCCGTCTGTTTTCCACAAGCAAGTCTAGTTTATAAAGAAATATGATATTTCAAGAGATTTTCATTGTCAGCCCATATATACACAGGACTGGCTCTACCTTTTTAGGGGCCCCAAACAAATCTTTACTTTGGAGGCCCCCTACCAAGAAACCCAATGGTCATTTCAAGGTCATTCGGGTGCCCTCAGCAACTGCCTGTTCCACCTATAGTTAGCTGGCCTTGTTTCTGCCTGCACATAAATATTTTGATTTGACAATTTTTTTATGACTTCATAGGGCACCCTTGTGTCATTTGGGCCCTAGGTAGCTGCCTAGTTTCCCTGTGCTTGTGTACGGCCTTGCTTGTACATCCAGGATGAAATATTGTCTCCCTCTGCCCCATGATGCAACATTTACTAGACGATATAGCACAACGTACGACATTTACACAGTGACTCGACAATATGCTACATATTGCACATACTGTACTTGTTTTATCTGCTAAAGTCTTTCAAAGTCACCTTATGTCATCTCACTGAAATTCCTGTAAGA
Organism: Isichthys henryi; assembly: GCA_026776945.1. Taxonomy (NCBI): domain Eukaryota; kingdom Metazoa; phylum Chordata; class Actinopteri; order Osteoglossiformes; family Mormyridae; genus Isichthys; species Isichthys henryi. Next base: position 3,199,885 of record JAODJX010000051.1, read on the forward strand.
AGCACTCAAGGTCAGCTAAGGGAATGGTCGGGGATTTTATCGCAGTCGGCGTACGTACAGGGTTAGCCTTAACAGCAGGAAGTGGACAAAGAAAGGCACTGTAATGTGAACTGGGCAACTGGCGTGTGCGAAAGGAGGGGCGCTGGGGGCTTTGGAGGATGACTGGGGGCAAGAGAAAAGGAAGAGTGCCAGATTTTCCAGTCACCTGACCTTCTCTCCTCCCAAGAAGGCCCCGCCTCCTCATCTGGCAACATCCAATAATAATGGACAGGTACAATTATCCGAGCTACTCAAAGCCCATGTGGAGCCCTAGGCAAGTCTTGGGGGTGGGGGGGAGCCGGCAATGAAAATGCTCCGGGGAGGCGACGCCAGCCGGGCGGGGGGGGGCGGCCGGCCGGGGGGGGGGGCGCGCGGGGGGGGGGGGGGGCGGGGGGGGGGGGGGGGGGGGGGGGGGGGGGGGGG
>JAODJX010000051.1:3200446-3210459 GCA_026776945.1 Isichthys henryi
CGGAAAACTTCACCGCCCCACCCAACCCCCTTGGGGCGCCCTCGGCACGGGTGGGGGGGGGGGGGGCGCCGGCAATGAAATGGCTCCGGGGAGGCGAAGCCAACACCCCCCCCCCCCCCCCGCCCGGAAAATCACGCTCTAGGAGGCCGGCTGTATCGCCTAAAGGGTTGGCTGACACTGATACAAGAACTAAGATTATTTGGCCAGGCATGTTCTCACATACGGGGTGTTTGTCTCCCCTTGTCAGTGCTCACATGCATGAAGGAACTCAAGACGACAATGGCTACATTGAATTCTGATTATATACATGTTACTCAATTCAATTGCAAATGGAACAGGAAAGGGGAGGACAGAAAGAATGAATGAAGGAACGTAAGGCTGAAGACGATGGAGGAGAGGAACCAAAAACTCATGTAGGGAGGGAAAAAAACCTGTGGGACTGAAGGTCACCTGGCTAACCCCCCCCCCCCGCCCTCCGCCCCAGGCATGCTAAGATAATAGGAAAAGAGAGAGCAGGCCTGCTTTAATCAAAGAAAGGTGTAAACGGTCAAAGCCACACCCCGTCAATGAATCAGGCAGATTGAAGGCTGCACCTATGATGATGTCACAGTTCGTCAGCCGCTTCCACAATGACGCACTTCCATTCACCGTTATTTGAGAACGTCACATACCCTGCCATCCAGCTAGCCTGCCGCATGGTTACCTTTTCCAAAAGCGATCAATTTCTCCTTAAAAACCACCATCATTCATGTCAAGAGAGAATTCCACAAAGGAACCACTGACTAGGCTGACAATGATGTACGCGGATGTAAATTAAATTACAATATGGCCAATTAAGTGCTACATGAGCTTTGTGTCTGTCTAATTCCCCTTAAACCATGCGTTTAGTCGCATAAGAGGGCTGGGGAATGGTGCTCCCCAGAGCTGAGCCTCGGAAGCAGCGAGCGCCCCAGTCGATAACGCCGGGCCGTCCCAGAGGCTCCTGCCTAAGTGCAGAGCTTAACACTTCAGATCTGCCTGGACGGCCCTACTGTTCCGAGAGCTAAAAAGGACAAGGGGGAGGAGGGGGAGCCTGTCCGCAGATGGTCCCAGAGGGGGGGGGGCGTCAATGATGCGAAGTGTCAGAGTAGCTGAGTCACGGCACTGAAAACTTCATTAGAACGCTATTTGCATCGCATAGGCATCCATCTTGGGAAAGTTCTCCTTCTTCTTTAGCTATTCTGCCACGGCCCACAATCAGCCATGTCTGCCTTTTTACTTCTCTATTTTATCACTTGGATTCTTGAGCTATGATAGGAAGCTAATGTCCGAGCCAGAGCTGGAACTCAAGGCCCGGCCACCAGTGATCCAGTGGGTTAGCAGGCAGGCGAAATTCATCGTGGGCGACTCCCCCACTAAAATGAATTTATCATAGAGGACCCCAGGGCTGATTTTTAATCCCTATGCAGCCCCACTACTAGCCATCTGGGCTTCTTCAGTTAAAAAATGTAATCTGACATGCTATTTTTTTTTTTGCTAGCCAGCAAGTGTTCTGTATTTTTTTTGTATTCGCCCTTTGTCTGAATCACCTGCCTCAGGCGAGCGGCCGAGCTTAATTTCCAGCCGTGCCCTTAACCCCGAAAATTGCACCAGGGGTGCCGGATAAATGGCTGACCGTGCACTCAGACCCAAAGCTTTACTCTCACCTGTATATGAGTGTGGGTGTCTCATAGGAGAACAAGGTCGTATATCTGAAAACCAGTGCATTCCTATGCAGCTGTACCTTTGTTTGCAGACATGGCAAATAAAGTATCATTATTTTTATTATTAAAAATGTAACCAAACGGGGTTCGTGCACTGCCTGCTGTGAACAAAGGGGGCATTCAAGGCTGTTGTCCACTATCGAAGAAGAGTCTGAATCATATTCAGTTTTATGAGTTTGTTTGTTTGGTTTATATGAAAGAGGAAGCGAGGTCAGCTCTCAGCAAGGAATATCAGCCTTTCACAGCATTAAAATATCGGAAACTCGCCTGTCGAAAAGCTGAAATTTCAGTTCAGACGGCCTTAGGTATAAACTGCACGCCGACTGATTCTCAGAAAGTAATCCTCGTATCAGTTACACATCCAGGGATGATGCGATTTTCCAGATTCGCGGCACAGTCGGACATACATCCGCAGCGCGATTCCTTAATCAAATTTCTCCATTTCCAACATGCACCGAAATTTTTTATACAGCAGAATATAAAAACATTGTTAGGAAAAAAATTGGATGAAAATACGCTGTTTACCATGTGAGATCGACACCTGAAGGACCATACTGGTCATGCTATCGCAGTGAGTTGTGACTGGTACCACAATCCGTGGACCACGGAGCATACCTGAACAAGAGGGGGCCACAAGACGCGGGGGGGGCAGGGACATATAATTATTCTGCTTATCTATTTGCTTTGTAATAAGTCAGATATAACCTGACGTTTTAAAAACACAGATAAAATTCAAGCTCTTACTAATAACGTTTAATCGATACACGTTATTTATCGGTACTTATTTTTTGTGACTGTTCATTACGGCATTTTTAACGATGCTCCTAAAATGACCCCAGCCCCTGTAGAGGTAACTGGACCAACTGAAATCAGAGCACATTTAATGCTGGTTCCGGGCCAGCTTATGTTGGGACTGTGCGCCAGACTGGGTCTCGTGTGTGACGCCTCTCCACGCTACGTCAAATCTATGTGCTCCGTGGAGGAGCCTGGAGGTCTGTCCTTCACCCCCACTGCATATTCCTGTCCCCCCGTGGAATTTAAGCCCCAGCCGTGACTGCGGGAGACACCGCTAAGTAACATGTTAATCAGACGCTGGTGGGGACAGCAACAGTGCTGCACCAAGACGGCACTGTAACTCACTGCGTGCTGACGGTACCGCACAGCTGACCACGCGAAGCTAATCAAAAGATGTAGGGAAAGCAGAATGCTGGGACTCCACAGTTTTTCTCATTCTACAATAGGCTCACCACTGTAAATATAGTAAAAATAATAGTACTTTTTATTAATAGGGACCTTTCAAAACGCTCAAGGACACCTTACAAACACAAAATCAACAGTCATGATATAGAATAAAAGAAAATATTACAGTTACAATAAAACCAGTGTTAATATAACACTGAATTAATATATCATGCAGAATAAGCGAGTTTAAGAAGGTGTGTTTTAAGGCGGGATTGAAAGGTAGGAAGTGTTACGAATGTCTTGTGGGAGACAGATCCGGAGGCGAGAGCCCGCTTAGCTGAATGCTGTGAACCCCATGGTGATCTACTATAAATATATATATTAGATAAATATACCAGCAGTCTGATTGACGTAAGTCATCCGTTCCACAAACCCTCAAGTAAGTCAAGTCTTACTTAAGTCGGGTTTACCTTCCTACACCATGCAAGACAATTTAAGGCCAAACACATTAAGTCAAAAAACATACTAGTAATACGTACTAAAGAATACAGATTAAATAAATGAAAAGACAAAGTGTAAATTTACTGAGTCGTATGTTGCCTGTTTGTGTTAACAGATTTGTAAATTACGTATCGCTGATATTTTATTGCATAAGTCCATATTTTCGTACATCGACAGCTGTCCGTGTATGAAACGGTGGGTAGTGCAGTTGCCTCGCATGTGCCGGGTTCCAGGTCTGAATCCCGCCACCTGGGGGTGTGGGGTCCGCATGTTCATTGTGTGTCATGTGACTTTCCTCCGGGTACTCTGGGTAACATATTGGTGATTATGAGCAGACCTGCGCAGAGATTTTGAGGGGGCAGGTGCTTAACAGCAAAATTCACCAACTGCATTGGGGGTGGGGGGGCAATATTGCCCACGCTTGTGTAATGTGTCATAAGGATAATTAGCAGTTAATATTCTCCATTTTCCAACCATCCATCCTCTAGCAGTTTCTCACAATACAATTTGGGGGCCACTATCAGCTTAACGTTGAGAACAGCTTAATAGGAATGAACGACAATCAAGGCAATTTTCCAAACACACTGTTTATTCATTAAAAAGAACGGCCTCCCTTCCTGTCCACGTAGTACATTTCAGATACACCAATAAAAACCTTGAAAGTGTTTATGACACGCTGTAAAATATCAATATGCTGGAAGTACCCACTCTCTGGGATTTTATGGTTCATGGATTCAAAGGACTAACAGTTGGAATCAAATTTATTTCGGGGCGTGGGTAAGGACTCACTCGGAGCTCACGCTTGGCTTGTCCCTCTAAATTTCACTCAGCCACTGAGGATCATTATTTACTTGGCTAGTCGGGCGCTTTTCAATAGACCTGTGCCTTTATTCATCTAGGGTCATTCAGGCCTATTTACTACAATTACGAGCCAATCAGAGGCACCCTAGAGCTTTCCTCCTATTCTATATGCGGTCCAAAAAGATTTGCGGAGGACAACTGCATGGTTCAAGAACGGGAGCAGGCTGTTGAGTGCAGACGAATGTTCCCACGTTTCCTGTACATGTGACCTTTTATTCAGTCCATATAATGACTTTTTTTTGTCTTCCTCAGAAGCAATAGCTTAATTTGATTAGAGGTAAATGCAAACGTTTTTAAAAATAATTCTTTATTTGTTTCCGTAGAGGTCATACAGCTCACTCTCCCAGAAGATCAAAGAGTGAGCATCTCAACGGTTACCGTGGGCCTCAGTACCGTGCTGTCCTGCGCCATCCAAGGGACACTGCGGCCACCAGTCATTTGGAAGAGAAATGGAATCGTCCTCAATTTCCTGGACCTGGAGGACATCAATGTAGGTTCTAGAATCTCTAATGCCACTCGTTGTCGCAATTGTCAGCCACATGCACTAATGTAACGCTTTTCCTGATAGCTTGCCTTGCACGTATCACAGTCTTCGGGGATTACTAATTAAGGCATTCCCCGAAGATGGTACCAAAGCGGAGTTTCAAGTTGGGGTTTTGATTCTAACAAATACTTGTTTAATTCACTTTAATTTCTTAAATGAACTTGTTATTCTTTCGTTGCTTGCCTAACAAAAGCACTCTTAGGTTTGTGCATCAGAGATTCATCTTATTAAATGTAAACTGTATAGATGCAGTAAATATATATACATATAAAATATAATTACACAAAACATTAAGTTCTTTATCGCCATTTACAATAGATTCTGAAGACACTTTTGTATAATTTGTGAAGTTATACTATACTAGTCTATCTCCCAGCTGTCTAGCCATGATTTTAAGATTTGTTTCAACAGTTGGCTGTTTTAATTTCGCCTTTCTCGTAAACAACAATGCAGGATCCTGCCTGGCACCCGAACCTACAACATTCAGGTTAAAAAGTCTTTGCCACTAGGTACCGTGGCATCTGCTTATCGTCCGAAGTTACACCACAGTGACAGAAGCAATTTAATTTAAAATTAATATCAATATGTGAGAAGTCAGAGAGTGATATTCAACTATTCAACTAAGTCAACAACATAGGAAATGCGTCGGTTTCGATATACAGACCGCGCGTGGTAATTGCGATATTCGGAGCCATGCTGTTTTCAGAAGGCCGCAGACACACGTAACAGACGACTAATGAATCTGTGCGCGCTGCAGCCACTAATCAGCCCGAGTTAACGAAGCGTGTCCCGCTGGCAAGGCACTCACCTGCACACCTGACAGTGCGAGCCTGTGATTGCCTGATAAAAAAAAAAACGCTTTAATCGCCTGTTAATGAATGGCCCTTTCGAGCACGGCCACCGAAGCCTCAAACGACGGCACGTGTTGGTAAACAAGTGTGTCAGCAGGAGGAATGAATAAACGACTCGGTTTTTCGTTTAATGCAACAATCAGGGAGCGTCCTTATCGATAGCCAATCACATGTTTAGAATTTGTGAGTGACAGGGGAGCAAGCCAATCAGCTATCAGCTGGGGTCAATGCCTCTGTGGCCCTGCCGCTAAATATATATGCGCCTCAGTGCAACATCAACGCTAATGGGCTGTTTATATTTTCATGGATTTTACTGCAGCTTCATTTTAGGTTCACACGAGCAGCTCCACCACGGATATCTGAACAGAGTTTTGACTGAGAGGCTGTGCCGTCCTTGACAGCTCCTGTGGAGTGGTTATCTACTGTAAGCTGGCTCAAGCCCAGTTCGGCGGTTTGATGCGGTCGGACAAACACGCTCTCACTCAATAATCTCCCCAGACGTCCGAGTACCCAGATAGTGGTTTGTTCATCCAGTTCGTTGAAGGGAAGGCAGCACATGATGCAAGGAACGCTGCACAGTGCACCAGCTTGAACCTTCACAGTGCTGAAATGAAAAAATAGCAACAGAACGACTGTCTTATCATTAACCAATGATGTGTTTTTAATTGGTGAGTGACAGGGGCGGGGCACTCCACTGGGGCCAGTGGCCCCGCCCTGTACACGCCCCTGGTACACAGTGAAGCCACAAATACCATTCCTCCATGGCCCTGGTAGAGGACCTTTTACTTCCTCTCCTGGAGATCCGAAGTGTCTTTCATTCAGCCCTGCACCTCAGTCGCATTTTACTACTATAATGTTTATAACTCTCTCTATGTAGTTTACAACTATATAGAAATGTATAATTTACTTATACATTTAAAAAAAGCATTACTGATGATGTATTAATATTGCACTAATGCTGTTCATTTCTAAGTAAATCAATCTGCTTTATTTAAGTGGCTGAAAATGACAGATTTGCTCGGTGGCCGTAATGCAGGCATGTCTAAGCGATGGCCTATAACGCCGAGCAGAGCCAGCCACCCCTATGGGCATTTCAACACCTTTGGTGTTAAGGTGCCTGCCGCGGATGGCTGACTCCCACGCATTTAAGCACGATCTCATCCCTTAATCCCTTTAAAGCCCCAGTCGGAAACCCCCGGGTGAGTTGTGCATCCCGAAAAACAACAACTGGCCTCATTAATCACGCTAATGCGCTTTTTATTTTTAACTCTTCCTATATATCAGGATGATTGAGCTGGATGTCAGGGCTCAAATCTCCCTACCATTCCGCTGGGGTCACACGGCAAAGCGTGGTGATTGATTGGCTGGCAGTCACATGATTTTCCCGCTGCCCCTCCCCTCCCCCTTCTCTTCATTAGGACTTTGGTGATGATGGCTCCTTGTACATTACCAAAGTGACGACCATCCACATGGGCAATTACAGCTGCCACGCATATGGATACGAGGACCTTTTCCAGATACATGTGCTGCAGGTGAATGGTTAGTAATGGAAGACGTGGGACTCCATGTTCAATCCAGTCACAACCAGGCACAAAGTTACGAGGAATCTCAAGGCTTTAAGACAGAATACCAAAACGCAGACCTACCTTTACGTGTTTCTTAATTCCACCATTACGTTAGGCGTTTTCTTGGCAACACTTAATATACTAGTACACGCTTACTTAATGTATTAATTAACCAGAAACTAAGTGTTAATTATGTATTGATCTTATGTTCGTTCATCATCAATCAATCATAACGGTTCAGACAGTCACTGCATTTGTTCATAATTTGTACTTGAGTAGTAACTGAGTTAGTAAGTTACTTGTGGGCGTGAAGTAAATTACTTTTTTTAAAATTTGATTTATTTTTTTGATATTATGCTAAGGAACCTGAAGTATGAAAACGAGTCTAGACGACTGTTTTCCACTCAAATTTGTGATCTTTTATGCATTTTTCACCTTTTATCCCCAGTGCACCTCTCCGAATGAAATTGACACTCTCTTCTCATATGTTCGCGCGAAGGCAAATTTGTTACAGAACACCCATAACCTCGCTCACAGCTCTCTGTCCTGCACAGCATAGCATCACATTATAGTCGGACACAAGACTAGAAGACGCAGAGTCAACTCCTGTTACGCTGAAGTGAGACGAACGACATTGCTTAGCTACATCGGATGGCTAGTGGCTAGTGGAACGTGGGAGGCTTTAGAAAATGATTTGCGTAAGACTTCGGGCTGAACCGCGCAATTACCAGAATTTCCCCGTTGTCGGAGGCTCAGGAACAGTTTCTTGCCTGTAGAAAATCGATGATAATGATCCAAAATTACCACCTTCACTATTCACCATCAAATACACAATGCAAGCGAGCATCTTCCAATAGCGGAAATATTTGAAATTAGCTGGCATGAAAAGGTGAAATTATTCCCGTTTATGAAGTGTTTTTTTTTTTTTTTTGCTAATTGAAAAACTCTAAAGCTACAAGAGAAAAAAAAGCCCTTCAGCCAATAAGTTAAGAAAATATAATTGTTCCAAAAAACAGGTTATCTAACTTCATGATTACCGGGCCTCGATCCATGGGTTTACAGCATTTTCATATGTAAATAATGCAAAAATATTTGCAAGCAATTATGCAGATTAGGTAGGGTTGCCCCTAGCTCACAGTTTGGCTCTAGTTTTATAGTATATTTTTGTTTCTCACTCATCACACAATATTACCATTTTCATGTATTAATTTAACCAAGTTCTGCAGTCCCAGTGAAAGTGCGTGAACTCAGTGGTGGGTGAACCAACCAGTTGAGTATAAAGAGTCACAGTCACCAAGAACTCAACTGGTTGGCTGAAACGAAATCTTGGTCTGGACTTTTATTATTCTCTGGACCTGGACTACCCACCTCTGGTGGTAATATTAGTTGAGGTGGGTGCTGGTGGGTTGGGTCACTGACGCCCGCTTCCTGTGTGTGCCCAGTGCCCCCAGTCATCCTGGTGTACCCAGAGACGCAGGCACAAGAACCCGGGGTAGCAGCTAGTCTGCACTGCTATGCCGACGGAATCCCAAATCCCAGCATCGTGTGGCTCAAGAACGGCATGGATCTGCAGCCCAGACTTTCCAAGCAGCTCTCCGTCATAGGTAAGGCAGCCAACCTGAAGCCTCTGAAGAACATCTTTGAAGGTTCAGTCCAGGTGGTTTGACGCCAAGAGCAAATCTATAGCTGTGTTACATAACATTGTGCATCTTCGTTTTGCTTTTGGCTTGTGAGAGTTAACAGCTGCCCCGGTGTTAACAAAAGAGTCAAAAATACACCATAAGTCCAGAATCAGGTATTAGAGAGGTTATGGCCTTATATGCTGAAGGTTTCTGGTGCGAGTTCCGGGGTGGACCCTTCTGTTAAAGCTTTGAGTAAACATTCCCCCCATGACCTGCATCAGAGGGCAGTTTATGGGCTGTGCGTGGGATCATTACCTACTCTAATAGCCTGTTATCTTCTACGAAGTTTATCACTTAAGTGTCTTAGAAAAGCTTTATAAGACGCCATGTTACAGATATGGACCTCCACACACCCCAACAATGATATAGTTTTTTTGCTGAGAGTAACTTCTTTTTCAATCGCGCCCAGGACAAGAATTATCACCTCCGTCACTGTTATTTACATGAGTTATCATGACCCTGCAGTGGATAAGCAGTTACGGGGAATGGATGAATGAGCGCTGATTGGAAGTGTAACAGTTCCTCAGTATTAATGTGGTGGCCTGGCGCAAACAAATACATTGAAATAACAGCTTAACACTATCTTATTAAACCATTTCTCTTAGGCGGATTCATTCACTATGCATGCAAACGGAGAGAAACCGGAGCCGTGTATCTAAACAACGTTCTTCTGCAAAATGAGCGGAGAGATGATAAGCATTAGAGATAGACACCATCTTGGGTATTTAATTAGAAGTGTTTTTTTTTTTCTTTCCTGCCGAGATAGCATCACTTTACAGTTAGCGCTATTTATTTGCTTCCCTCCAAGGGTATTTCTGACAAAAAGTGTATGAATATTTATGGGGAATCGTGACGAACGCGGCGGACGATGCCGGCGGAGCGGTGGCAGAACCGGCGAGCGTTACCTGCCGTCCCCGGCGTCACGGCTCGGTGCCACACTCAGTTTTTGAAGTTCGAGGCGGCGGGGGGGGGGGGGGTTGCCAGCCCCGGGTGTTGTTAAAGCATAATCTGCGGGGTTTGGGGGATGGGCCCCCATAGCCAATGGCCGGCGGATGTAAATTTGCCGCACAAGGTTAAGGTGTAGT
>JAODJX010000051.1:3216177-3227575 GCA_026776945.1 Isichthys henryi
CCCCCCCTACCTGCCCCCCCTTGTCTCTTTTTTTTTTTTTAACCCCGGTGGGGGGGGGGGGGGGGGGGGGAGAGACAGCTATCTTCACCATGGACCACTGGCGGAGGACAAATTACACCTTCACCACCAAGGACCGAGTTGCACTTCCACTAGACGACACACCCCTCCTTTTCTCCTAAGGAAGAATTCCGTTAACATACCATAAAGTCCCCACTCAACACATTGTAATGGAGAACCTCCTATTAACAAGGGAGTCTGCCTCAGTGCTTAGCCAAATTCTCCCCATTCCGTGACCTTAATCTGCCAGCTGTTCCTTACTTTCAATGGGGGGGGGGGGGCACCAAGCCTCACAAAACAGGAGGCAGGAGGAGAAGGCTATGAATAGGTCCTCCATCAAACAAGGAGGATTTTATCCTTGTTTTACTTCTTTTTAGGGGCTAGAAGTTCCTCAGGCAGCTTTTGAGGATGACCGACATGCACTTGAGGTCACCAGATGACCCATCCTGGAAAGCTTATTTGGGCTCGCAGGCAGTGAATAATTATTTACGGGATATGAATCGCCCTCAGACGCAATAAAGCAATATCTGGAGAAGCACGTAATAGAGTGTAGGGCAAATGGTTCACACCACAAATAAATGACTCGATAATGTCATTATCGTTTGCAATACAAATAATTGACCTGAGCATTGAGAATTCATCTATGCTAGAGGAACCATTTTGCTCGAGCGGTGAAATATCAAACCTCGCCTTGTCTCTCTGTTTTTCCTCTTTCAAATAGCTCAATATCATTCTGCAAACATGAGGGTTTGACCGTCTTTTCATTAAACACAAAACGAGGGAAGGCAGGAAGATAGCAGAGAACCTGCATTTTATTCACGTTCAGAGACTGTCCTGTTCCCAGACAGGTTGGTAGTGGAGAGTTAAAAAAAAAAAAACAAAACAAAAAATCGTGCTTTTTCATCAGACTAGCTACCCATCAAGGAACTCGCGAGAAAAGGAGGAAATCACACTGGAAAATGCCGTCTGTGCCATCCAGCATACTTCCTAATTAAAACGTTATGAATATGCGTGTCGGGAAAACCGATAGCATCAACATTACAGTAAGTGAATAAAATAGATTTGCGGAACAATTGCGATAAAACAATTAGCATAAAATGATTTAATTATAGTAAAATTAATAAATTAAGCGTGGTAGAAGTGTAACATTTTGCACTACCATTGTTCGCTCGAAAAAACTAAAAACATAAATGCAACCTCATTATGTTATCCATTGTTTTTACAGGTTTTTTTTTTTTTGTCCTTTAATGTTTCGCGCCAAAGCTTGTTTCAGTTCAATGAATATGTACGTTACAATTCTTACTAAGCCTAAAAATATGACAGCGAAATAGAAAAGCAGTCGGTAAGTGATTAAAAATGGCAGCTGGCGTTATAATTTACATAACCGGGCATTCTGGCTAAGTGGGGCGAGTCTCTCGTTTGTAATACATCTTGTGTTCTGGAACTGCACTTGAGCTCTAATTAATGAAGGCACTCATTTCTAATAATCGGCCTGTATAGGAAATGTTTGTGGGGAAGCACCCCCCCCCACTCCCCACCCTGGGAGAATCATGTATTGATGTCTTTCGCTTATAGAAACAAAGGCCCTGGCGTGTAAGTCTAGCAATGATTAGTGTGCGTATGCCAAACTGATGAGTTAGTGACAGCACTATAATTCTCGGCTGCCGCCGCCAGCTGCTCGCGGTGTAATCCCTGTCCTTCAGGAGAGCAGAACAAAGCCGGCATGCCAGGCGATGCAGGGTGGAGTAGCAGATACTCTAACCTGACAGAAAGCCAGCTGACATCACCTGAATGGGGTGTTCCCCCCCCCCCATGCCGTTTAACACTAAATACATATATTGTGACTCATCCTGTATCGAATAATCTGTATGAAAGATTGATGTATTTATTTATTTTGTGATTTCATTTATATTTCTCTAAAGCAACATTCATTTGAGAAGATAGAATCAGCCAAACCCTGGAGCAACTGGGGTTAAGGACTATTCTCAGGGGCGATACGGTGACATCACTCTGTTGACCGTGGGATTTGAACCAGTGACCTTCCGATCGCAGGCACATGCAAACTCCTCAAACACAGAGTCAAGGCGTGATTCGAACCCACAACATTGAAGATGCGACATGCCTGAATATATTTATGCCAACATCTAGTTTTCCACTTTATGAGGACTATTCTCAAGGTTCTGCATAGCGGTCTGTCCATTACAGTCCAAGGTTAGTTTGCTTGCTGCATTTTATTCACATCAAACTGGAAGGTCGTTTAGGGCAAAGATAAAATGTGTAGGAATTAATTCATATCCACCTGTGAGGTCACTATCGCAGTGCTGATCTGTTAACGTCACACCTAGTGTCAAGATAAACCCCTGAAGAGAAGCCCCCTGTACAAACCGTTTTTGATACATCGTAAACACAGCGTAGCGTAGATAAATCAGTTGTCTGCTATGTAACAACGACTACGGAACATTTTGTAAATTTCATGAAACCTTAATGCATTAACAGAATGTTAGCATGCAATGTTCGTGACAATCATACAATGGCTATTATAATTAAATCGTTATTTTATGCAAAAATTCCGAATATCTGTACATGATGTATTCTGATTTCGTGCCGAGCCATCTGTTCCCTTACCTGTGATAAGACTCAGTTTAAATCCACCCCCTCCACCCCACCCTGTTTGCATTTTACTTTTATGAGAAGTGCATTGAAGATTAGCATCTCTTCAGTTTATTGTAATTTGAACTGCACTCACTATGTAAGGTTTAAAGCTGGATGGTTTTAATCCAAGCAGTGATTCAACCCAAATTGAATGAGTGAGGGAGATGGAAGCTGGCACTCTTGATAAAACATAGATTTCTGTAAACTGCAGTTGGCGTGGGACTGATGAGGGACTTAATGTAGATGCTGGCTCTTGTGAAGACATTTAGGGATGCCCTGTTGCTCAAAGCATAAACGACTCTGTGCTTTTGCTTGCTGCGGTTCTGCAGGTCGTCTCCCAGGCAAGTATCGGAGAGGAGCATCACGCAGTCCGAACAAAGTTCCAGAGAGTGGACGACTTCTACATCCCTCCCACCAATCTCATCATCACCCATGTAAGGTACGTGGCTCCAGCTGCCCTCGAAATTTCAGCCAGGCCTGTTTTCCAGTCCTGTTAATCTTAGAGGTTCAAATTTCGAGTGGAGTTTCTGTGACAAAGTCAACGCCAAAGCTGGAAATACCACAACATTCTAGGTCAAGCTCAAAACTCTTGACTTTTTCCTCGATTTTTTTTTTTTGTACCAAGGTTTGGCTTCATATTCCTCAAGTCGGAATCCGCCGTGCACAAAATCGACCTGGAGACTTTCCATCGCATCAAGACCATCAGCCTCAAGAACTACAGCTGCGTCCCGCTCAACATGGCCTACACGCACTTGAGTAGCTACTACTTTGTCGAGTGCCTGGGTAAGAACTCATCCTCACTCCTACCCCAACTCATAATCGACGGCGTCACCGACTCGGTCATCGGGCAGAACCGCGACATCACGGGCAAGCCCTACGTGTCTGCAGACGGTCGCTACGTGGTCACGCCAGACCATCTACACGGAAAGGTCATGGTGCAGACAGTCACCTTCCAGGGGGTCCTGCAGCAGAGTCACGAGTTTGAGGCTGTCCTGAACGTTTCAGACCTGGCTTTCCAGCCTTCCTTCACAGAAGCCAACCAATACACCATCTTTGCTACCTCCCGGTCAGGAACGGACTTGTTCCTCTCTGACCTGTCCACGGGGAGGAGAGAGGTTCTACAGAACATCAAAGAACCCATCCCTTCCAACTCTTGGCCCTGGAGTAGCATCAACAGGGTGGTGGTTTCTAGCGGCCTGTTTGGCCAGTACCTGGTCACACCCTCGACAGAGTCCATCTTCGTGCTGAACGGGAAACAGAACAGGCCACACTGCGAGGTGTCAGACATCAAGAAGGGTAACACAGTGGTTTGGGTTGGGGAGGTATGAGCACAGGGAAACTGCAGGATTTCAGAAGACGGCAAGAGTTTAGGCCAAAATACGCTAGAATATTCAACTCGATGTACATGGACTCAACCCTGGACTGAGCTAGTATCAATATGTGCGGTTAATGTGGTAGAGGAGATTTGAATACAAAAAGAAAAAAAACAAATAAAATATTTTTATTTGAAGATGATGGAAGTTTCCAGTGCAACAGTGATCTATGCGCACTAGAGAAAGTATCTAATCTCATCACCTTTTCACTCTGCAGACAAGCATTAAAAGAAAGGATAAATGATTTATTAAAAAAAAAAACAAACTATGCACAACGCTCTCTTTTTTAGCGTAACGCTTTTCGGGTTTGTTTGTCATATTCCAGTGCTACAAATAGTCACTCCATCGAATCATCTGCCTATCTGTGTGTCCATTCCCCTTTTCATGACCCTCTTTCGACAGTAACGATACAGTGGATGTTTATGCCATCATATAACGTACTCTGTGAAGCCTTTCATCTGAACCAGAACAGGCCGGGTTTCAAATATTCGAAGTGTCTTCGGGAAAAAATAGCTATTTAACCTCCTGGACCTCCTGACGATTTCGATTAAGCTTCTCTTTCTGCAGCCACTAGAGCAACAAGAACACTGAATACATCCATCGTTGATATTCAGTTTTGTTCAAATGCCACGGGTGATTCTTGTTGATCGGTTGTTCCTCTTCGTCCTGGCACCTGGCCTCATTTTGTCCTTTAAACGGTCTTACAAATTCATTTTCCTTTTCACCAGGCAGCGCGCCATGTGGGTTTGAGGCCTAGATAGCCACTAAAGTCACTTTGTCGGGATGCCGATCGGTCGCGTCCTCGCACCGAAAGCCCTAAGTCCACGGAGAGCGCTCGCTTTGTTTCAGGCCGCCGGGGAAGTCGTGCTTCACCCCCGTTGTCGAGAAGATACTCGTTTGCTGAAAACCAGGAGGTCCACCAGGAGCTGCGCCGAGTGTCTTAGTGAGGGTGGAATAATGGAGAAAAAAAAACTGGGAAGATTGCGGATTCCATCCTCAGCTGTGGCGTGGGGGAGGAGGTCTCATGTGCGCTAAGCCATCGGTGCCGGTCCTGTCTCTGCCTGTCTAACTTTGCCCGAAAATCAAAGCACTCAAAATTGTCTATCAAGTTCAGTTCATCTTTTTATCCATCTTTATTTCATTTTTTCATTTGGCTTCGTTGCTACTGGATCATGGTGGCAGTGAAGCCGATTCTTCATGCTTTCCACATACGGAATTACGGCTTTAGTGTCAGGACTATTTCAAGTCGACAGTAGAAACATTAGATTCAACATCTCCCGTAACTGACTGTTAGGAGGAAGAACATTTAATGTTAAAGTGATTTTGTTTTAAATAAGACATTTATTTTTTTTTATCTTCTATGTAATTAATCTTATTTTTGAATGCGTAGATGGAATTTAAGAAATATCACCTTCGTAATTGAAATTCATCAGAGTCACATTTTCCCTAACTTTATATTGTATTGCAAAAATAAACAACACCTGTTTTACAAGCATAATCAAATAAATGTTAAATTTAAGCTACTGATGGAAGGAATTATAGCTACCATACATTTTTTATTACTTAAACTGCTATTTTGAAAATGAAACCATATTCCTGTAACTTAACATGGATTCTCTCTCGGCAAATTAAACATGACTGTTTTAAGCCATTATAAAACCAGATCATGCGTAGACATACTATTTTTGCAGGAACTTAAATGATTCCCCGCCAGTTATTTAAATAGCTTTCGTGAGCTAATCTGTCTATTAGAGCATGTGTCCTTAATATTGACAAACACGTTACGGTGATTTTTGCTGTTGATCAGTAGGTGTTCTAGAGGTTAGAAGGTGTAGAGTTATTGGGGTTGTTATCACTACAGTAGGTCTACAGGTTCAAATCCCCAATAGAGGCAGAGAGGAATTATTCTGTAAGAAAGAAAAAAAAAATCAATCTGTTAAAAAAGATCAGCGAAGGGTAAATGTCCATGAATGCGCTCCTTGTGGAGATTTCTGTAAAGATGAAAACTTACATAGATCAGATTTAAGAACAAAGATTGAAATACTACTGATCCACTAAAAACAAAATTCCTGTTTTTTTTCCTCTCTTAATTCATGTTAAAAGATGTTTATACAGCAGTTTACTGTATATACCGAGACATGCTGAATTGTAAATTTAAAATTTTAAAGAATTAAGGATAAGAGATATTCCTGCAGGTTACACACAGATGAATGCTCATATTAGCCATCTTCTTCTCTGGGATGGAACTGATTGAAAATTACTGGTTGACAGTTTGGGTTCCAGAACTGAATATGCATTTAATCCAATTTACCCTCAGAATTATGAATACCTATAAAAAGTCTAAATGGCTACAATTAGAGCGATTAAAGCGGTTTCCTCAAAATCAGTGTAGCAATGTTACAAAAAAAGGTTTTTTAAAAAGGTCCACAGGTGTAGTATTGGTGTGATAGATCCCAGGCACTGCTGTTGATAAATATAGTTCTGTAGAACACGGAGATGAATAAAATGTACAGATGTAATTATAAGCTTTGTGTTTTGATTTGTGAGGGAAATGTTTTCTATAAAACATTAAAAAAAAGCAGAAAATTGAGAAATGTACAGCTTATGAAATATAAATATTCAGGGACAGATTTCTCGAAACATTTAAATGAGTAGCTTAAGTTTGGCGTACCGCTTTTCCTTAATCGTAAGTCACTTTTTACTCTAAGCAGATTATTTCTTTCATATTTTTATTTTTTTCCTTAAATGGAAATCCATCGTCATTCACATTGTGACATCACTGTTTATGATCCACGTCGGTATGCATGGCGCGTTCCACAGCGTAAAATCTAGAAGGTGGCACATTTTGTGGGAGTTAAATGTGAGACTGTGACCGAGTCCTCGTGCCACACGGGACCCACCGTTCATTTGTCTTCATTACGGACCTTCGCTTCCGGACAAAGTTCACTTTGTTGTCCTACCACAGGACACTGAGTGTCTTTAAAATAAACAAAGTCAGTTCCTGATACACCGAAGGACATTTGGAACAATGATGATTAATACTGCAGTCCTGCCTAGTGTTTGCAGGTCAGTCACACACTGTGTACCAATCACCAGCTTCAAACCACAGATATACAAGTAACTACCAGGCACATGGTGAAATTACAAAATGTTTTGTTAACCAAACAGATACTAGCCCATTGCAAATATTGCAAGTTTGAACCCCACTTGAGATTTGCTTCTGACCTGGAAAAAATGTACCCTGGGGGACTCCCACAAAAAAATTCATTTCCGGCTACAAGTCTGGCAACTACTACTAATTGCTATTAATCTCAATCATGTGTGAACTGGATATGTTTAGTGTATTTGAAATTTACACAAGGGGCCTAAATAAACTCATTTGTTTGTGTCTGTGTGTGTGTGTGTGGCATGTTGGGATCTACAACAACTTCTGTGACCTGTAGGGGCTTCTACTGTAGATGTATTTGTGATGGTTAATCTCTATGCAACACATTCTCAGCATCAAGGCAATAATTGTCGTTTTGAGAACAGTCATTCATCATTGTCATTCCTTTCTCCAAGCCTTTCCCATTTAAGGAATTGCCATTTTATGTAAGATTTAAGTCAAAGACAAGACGGTTTAGAGATTTGACAAATGTGACGTAGGGACCCTTAGTCCAAAAAAGAAGGCTCATGTCATTTTTCAGCTTTAATAGGTCATTTTTAATCCTTTCAAACACGTCCGAATACCTGCATTTTCTGTGTAGTAATGTAAATTTTAATGTTATGTACATTCAGAGAATCGGTGATAATGTTTCTTTAATAAATGTGATTATTTTGGAATTTGTTAAAAAAAAACTGCATCGTTTAGACTGGTTTGTTTTTGCTCTCCACTGGAATGTCTTTTCAATGTTTACACGCCCCTTTATCCCGGTAAACAGAAATAAAATGTCCTTACCTCATGCCTTCCTGTGATACTGAAGTCACCAGTGATGTGTTTGAATTAGCATTGACTGTAAAGATCAGTTCTTCGAAAATGTACTGTACAGTGTTTCCTGAGTTGTACATTTTTCCTCAGTTTTGTAATAAAAACCTTAAAAAATCAAGCCGCTCTCTTTTGCTTCTTATAACGTTATTCCAAGACAAATAGCCGGTGGCACCAGGTGCTGCTATATCCGGAGATGGTAATCAGTAAATCTCTGGCAGTGGGCCAAGTCATTGTTTGGCCACAGAATAGAAGATTTAAACCACTATCTCTGCCGGTTGCACCATAAATCTCCTGGCCGCCTGTCAATGCCCCTACAACTTACCGGTGATATGCCTGTATCATTCCTAAATCTCATATAAAAATTACCGAAATACAAACTCCAGACAGTAAACAGTGGCACTATATTCCACCACGTCGATAGAGTACAGACTTGTGAAATGTATTATAGCGTTACGCTGCAAAAATTATATGCTGCGAACCAATGTGTCTAAATCATAATATTAATAAAAACAGCCATAAATGTGTATCCTATGGGAAGACCGATAACCACTATAATAATATAGATTTATAATCTAGAATAATATCAGACAAATAATAGTATTTCCCTTTAAAGGTTTATTTAGAACCAAACTTAGCAAAATGGGCATTCCTGTGCTGCATCACATTTTTAAATTAAATTAATTAAATTAACGTACATCTGAGAAAGTACAGCATTCCAGTGTCCCTGGAACTACCACCCAATGGCCCTATGGTGACATCAGTCTGCCAGTCATAGGATTCGAACCAATGTCCTTCTGGTCACTGGCATAGACTTTTATGCAAAGTAATGTACATCTGAAAAAGCACAGCATTCCAGTGTCCCTGGAACTACCGCCCAGGGGCCCGATGGTGACACAAGTCTGCCAGTCGTGGGATTCGAACCAATGTCCTTCTGATCACTGGCATAGACTTTGCTGACTTAGCTTTTAGTAAGCAAACGCGTGCTTGAACTTTGCCTTCTCATTTTAAAACTTCCCCAAAGCCACTACACTGGCCCAGTCACACTCACCTGGTGGCTGTTCGCTACTGCGCAGATAGGCTGGGATGCCTGAGGAGAGAGTAAGGGAGTTTTTTTTTTATCTAACGTGCTAAATCAAACTGTGCAGCAGCGTTGACGTCTCACACAACCGCTGCTGTTGGCGATGCTCGGCAGGCTTGATATCTCTTCAGCTGGACTGTGGGGCAGCACGCATCGTGTTGAAAGTTCCAACCCTTAGAGGTCATATTCAGGAGACAACCTGGGGGGGGGGGGGGGGTGGTTTCATCTACAGGGGAGCAAAGGGGTCAGAAGTGGGGCCAGTAAGGTTCTGTCAGAGGGATGCTTCCTCCCATCATCCTGAACATCCTTTATGTCTGAAACAGGCAGCTGCACAGGAGTGGGGGCTGGGAGAAGATGGGTCATGTGATCAGGAGAGTGTCGTTTTAAAAAGAAAAGGCAGAAAATTAGTGCCTGCATTCTCCATATTGTTCTGGCTCAGTGGAAACACACAGCGCTCACAGGAGTCTGGGGACGTTTGCTTAATCCTGTAATAACGTTGCAAATTTACTAGTTTCATTACAAAAGTCCATTGGCAAGCGATGTTTAAGGTATCCGTACATATTTTCTTCACAGACATTTTCTTAATAATTGTCATCATTTTTTGACTGACTCATTCAGTTCTATTCTCTCCATTTTGTGATTAACTGCAGTTGTAGTCACTGGCTCCCAAAGGGACACTAAACACAAATGTTTGGTGTTTTATGTTGTTGCGAAGGTGTCACTAATCAAAACCCCCCCAATGAGACTGCTTGTTAAACTTTTTAACTCATAACGACTCTTTTAGAACTATAATTTGGGATTCAATTTAGTACTATTTGAAATTACAGTTGTTTCTAATGCGATATGTATCTTTTATAAACGAATGAAAGTCATCATGATTCCAATGAATCCAATAAATCAGCATTATTTTTACTGAATTAAGCAAGCACCCCAACGCCTTTCAGTGAGCACTGTATGCGTCTCTCCCACTCATTTCATATTGGCACTTCCTGTGTATTTTGCTGTACGCAGAGCACACGGCACGTCTGAGCGTTGGAACGGCGTGCATAAAGGTTACAGCAAAGAGGTGGACAGTAAGATATCTGTAGGTTAGAAGCCTAGATGGCCACCGATTAAGTTCTGAAACCTTCAGGGCTGTGGGCAATGAGAACTGCAGCTGCCAACCTAAACTTTGCTCAATCCTCCACCTCAAGACCTGAACGGACCAGGACACTTATTTCCTTGCCTTCTGAGATCAGCTCCCATAGGTTGATGTCACCATTAGGCTGTCAGGTTCACAACTGAGTGCTGAGTACCAGTCCACTCTATAATCCAGTTCCATTATTCAGAGCCACATGTGTTTGAAGGGCGATGTCAGCGTCCCTTTACTGCTGTCAAGACTCCCCTGTCAGCCGATGTGGCTGTAAAGTGCGGGTTTTCAGCAGCAGTGAGATGTGAAGGCCATGTGGTTCAGAGTTTCCAGGACTGTGGGGTGAAATTCTCCTGAATCTGCACATGTGGAATTCTGCATTTCCACACTTTGCAGATTTCCTGGAGGGGCACTGAATATATAAATGAATGAATGTTATATTTATATAGCGCTTTGCAAGACACCCGAAGTGCTTTACAGAACCAATGGGGAGCCACTTCAACCCCCCCCCCACTGTGTAGCCCCCACCTGTATGATGCGACAGCAGTCATTCTGCGCCAGTACGCTCACCACACTGTAGCTAAGGTGGTGAAGAGGCAGGAGAGAATTCACCATGTAGATACAGGGGATGATTAGGAGGCCAGATTTGAAAAGAGCCCAGTGGATAATTTCACCTACGACATCGGGGTACCATCCCTACTTTTTTGAAAGATGACCAGGGATCTTTTATGACGTCAAAAAGTCGGGACCTTGGTTTCACATCTCAGCTAAAAGATGGTGCCATTTTTACAGAGCAGGGTCCCTGTCACTGCACTGGGGTATTGGGATCCACACAGACAACAGGATGGGCTACTGTGTCACTGCACTGGGTCATTGGGATCCACACAGACAACAGGATGGGCAACCGAGTCACTGCACTGGGTCATTGGGATCCACACAGACAACAGGATGGGCTAACCTGCTGGCCAGTGTCCCCATCATTGCACTGGGTCACTGAGATTCACACAGACCACAGGATGGGCTAACCTGCTGGCCAGTGTCCCCATCATTGCACTGGGTCACTGGGATTCACACAGACCACAGGATGGGCTAACCTGCTGGCCAGTGTCCCCATCATTGCACTGGGTCACTGGGATTCACAC
>JAODJX010000051.1:3238070-3259377 GCA_026776945.1 Isichthys henryi
CGCGAGCGCGGCCTGCGATGGCGTGCGAGCGCAGCCTGCGATGGCGTGCGAGCGCGGCCTGCGATGGGTTGGCGCCCCATCCTGGGTTAATCCCTGCCTCGCACACCCGTGGCTTCTGGAACAGGCTATAGTCCCCTACAACCCTGCACAGGACAAGCAGGTATAGACACTTTATGAATATGTATCAAAATAGAAATTTTGGTTTTAGGATACGCACAAGATATGTGAAGTCTGAACAGTTAAGTGAATAAAAAAGGAAATAAATAACTCTGAAGCCTAACAAACGGCTAACCAACAAGTTTTCCTGCACAGAATTCCTCGTGAAGGCTTGTTAAATTTATAATGAACATCTTTGTTTCCGAAAATCAACCCCCTCGCCGGCTGCGATCTGATTTCATTTCTTTGATGGCTTCTTAGGGAGTACAGTACGGTTACTGAATGACGTATGTCAGAACAATCTTATCATTCAAGCACTGTCAAGACAAAGAGACACTGTAAGACAGCAAATCAGTAGTTATTAAAGTCAAGCGCCCACAAAAAAACAAATGCTTCCATTTGACATAAAAGCAAACTGATAAAATATACCCAGGCTCAAACTTCCGAGTTCACATGAAGCTGTCGTACGTTAGTAACAAAAAAAGCTTTTTAAAAATAGTTTTTAACACTGTGTAATAAGAGTCTCTCTGCGTGTGACAAAAAAAGGATTAGTATATCTTGTCAAGCTCATTTTTCACAACGTTTCATAGTTTTATCATGCAGACGCGAAAGAGGAGAGTGTTAATTAGGTTTACAAATGTGGCATTCATGTAGCCGTCTGCTTAAGATTCTGGAATTAAACCACAAATAAAGAGGAATTAACCAGTAACGTGATGCGTAACGCTACAGAAAGTCAAACAATAAATCGCCTGCTGTTTTAATTTAAGGTTGTTTGTACAGAACCGTCGGCTCCGGAAGGCAGTTCAAATTTATATCACGTCAACATCGACAGATTATGGCTGGCATCTGTTCAGAAAGTCTCACAAAGCCGGTGTAGGAGTCGCCTTTTCACTCCCGATTTTATTTTTCCAACAAAATACCGTTTTACTGGCACATGAGGTACTCGCTGGTCTAAGGAGAGAGAGAAGGTTAGGCCAAGGACTTCCGGACCACAACGCACACCATCTCTGGGAGAAGGAAACTCGCAGCGATCTGATGAGAGCGGTCTCCCACACCGTTTCCTGTTAACTCTGCCCGGCAGCAATTAATCTTATATGTACCGTGCTCCCTGTCTGGTCAAGCATGTCATGGGTGAGGGAGGGGGAGAGTGTGACGGTGCCAGTAGGCATAAGCTCCGTGCGGTGCGTGGCGGAGTGAAGGGCAGGCCCGTAGACGCCTTAGCGCAGTTAGCACCGCCTCTAGCCACGAGTCACGCGGCCGGCTAACAAGAGTAGCGGAGACCAGATGGCTGATTGTATCAGGAACTTGGGGGGGGGGGGAATTTCCCTAAATTTCAGACCTCCAAGTTAAGTTTGGGTTTAATGGTTACTATCTACGCTTATAGATGCTACACCACCGATTATCTTTGGCGTGTGTATTTTTGTCGGTAGAGTTACGCAAAGTCATAACGTTATTCTCTTGGCGTAGATATCCGACGGTCAAGCTCAGCCGTTCCCCAGTGTTGAAGTCTGTCAGCAACATCTCAAAGATCTTTACATTTCATCCCCGGGTAACAACCTATTACAATAAAAATAATACAAATCCATACATGGCAGACTTGCCGCACTTTCGGAAAAGAGAAAAAAAGAACAAAGACAAAAAGTTCTTCAAAGCATGTTTGTAGAAAGTTAAACAAATTAAAAACCCAGCTTAAAAAGTGGTTATGCTGCAGTGGTGGGGTGGGGCTGGGTGGGGGGGATTGTGGGAAAATTAGACATGGTAACACAGGGGTTAAAAAAAAATACAGGTGTGTTTATGTAGGTTTAACATCAACTCTTACAGGCTGCTGTGACGGGATGTTTGATATTCTTTCCAGTAAAGGAAACATCGCGACCCAGGACCTTAATACGACCCATATTTACTCTCCCCCAGGCCATTAAATCCTTAATCCTAACCTTTTTGGGATGTCTGATTCATGGCAGAGTTAGTGATGGTGTTCATTTTACAGCAAGAGATGAAAGCGAAGATTGGGGCTAACTTAATCCCTATAAATAATTTAGCCTCACGCCTACAGACAGAGACGCATAAAATACGTCAGGTAGGAAGGAGGTAGAAGTGACGCAACACGGGGCACTCTGGTATTCTCTTTGGGACTGAACCTTTCTGACCAATCAGACGTTCTTCATGAATGCGTGCTGGGGTGGGGCTAAGAATGACATCAGTTTTAAAGAGATATGGAAGTTTGGCAACGATTTAATGATAAAAACGTAATCATCTTTGGGCCAAGAAGATTTCATATAAAGTTGTTTATTCCCTTGTCCATTAGCATTTTCAGTTACTTTGTAATAGACAAAGTATTCTTGAATTTTGAATAAAAAATAGCTGAATTTACAAATCTGTCTGCCCCTGCTGAAGGTCGGTTGGTTTCTTCCTGATCACGTGACTGCGGAGCGATCCATTAGCGATCGCGGGGGCAACTCTTACTCTTTCTGGCGGTTCATTAGCAAGCATATAATGGGGAATTAGCACTAAATGGTCAATTAATTACATCATGTCAGACTGGGAGCCAAACTGCAGGGAAAATATTTATTGAATGTAATATGTCTTGCGACGCTTCGAGATGCTGGATGTGGAATCAGGAAATTATACCCACAGACAAGGTCCAATGATGCAAAACAGCCCATTAGAGTGGAATATTTTTTGAATGACTGGGTGGGCATTTTATACAGACAAAAGCAGAAAATGAAGGTGCATTTATTAGATGCAATACAGCTTCTTTTTGTAACCTAAGTGCACATGTATTCTGCTGTTTCCTGTGGGTGTGATGGTTCTATATCTTGTTGTTTTTAACCTAGAGTCATAATACAATAGCTAAATATCCCAAAGGACTTTCCCAGATTGAAAAGCCAGTTATCCACAACTGAATCCCATCTACAGCACCTTCCGCACGTGAACCCAGCGTGGGCATGCAAGAGGGAGGCGTGCGAGGCAAGGTGTGAACATGCGCCCTGTTTCCCTGACAGGTGAAAATGTATCCATGTGATTACAAGAGGATCCCTGACGTGCAATGACAGACGTGTGGTGAAGGATCCCGAGGAGATGAGGCCTGCCCCCAGCCTCATGCAAACAGACCTCGACCTTTTGAATGGAGAGAGGCCAGATTGGACCTATAGGGGGCACTTTTCTGCGATAGATTTAAGGTCATGGGCACAGTAAATGGTCTAGTCCCCAAGAGAAATGAGACAAAAATCAGAAAATAGATTTAAAATAGTAATTTTTCAGGGTGGCTGAGACAAAAAAAAAAAATAGGGGGAGAATCGTCTATGCATTCCAGCGACT
The DNA here is from genome assembly GCA_026776945.1 of Isichthys henryi. NCBI lineage: Eukaryota > Metazoa > Chordata > Actinopteri > Osteoglossiformes > Mormyridae > Isichthys > Isichthys henryi. The sequence continues at coordinate 3,241,545 of JAODJX010000051.1, forward strand.
GGTAAACACAACTTCAGCACGGATCCGAATTAAGTCCCATCTTCATGCAACAGCCAGACAAGACACACCTTTTTTCCCAACTTTTTACGGATGTCCCCCGCACAATGGCAGTGAGACATTTCCGACAGTTGGCCCATGACTGCCCATCTGGAACAGCGTGTGAAAACAACGGGGGAATGAATGGGTGTGTGTGGGGGGGGGGGGGGGGGTGTCCCAACAAAAAAACATTCCTGTTGCCCGAGGCATGAGTCACCAACCAGCAAAACCGGCAACTTAACAGCTTCCGCTTAGTGTCTGTGCTGCGCCTGACCATTCGGTTGATAACATGTCAGAGAGCGGGGCGGTGCCTTGCGGGAAAGCCTGGAAACATACAGGCATCCTGTCTCGTTGCCATGACAAAGCGTCAGGCGTAGGGTGGAGAGAGAGAGCAGATTCATTGAAAATGAGAATGCGGCGCGCGTGACGGGATGAGCGAGAGTGACAAGGCGATGTAGCGCGGCGCGGATCAAAGGGACAAGCGCATCGACGGCGACGCGACTCGTGGCCGGCAAACACTGACAGCTGCTTAGCGTCACGTCCATGAGGCCCTTTCCCAGCCCGGATCTTTGGGGCAGCACTGTCACCCACAAAAAACCCATCACACCAGTGACTGGCGTGGTCACTTACTGGTGAGACACGCATGCATTCTGGGTAATTAGATTGATGGAATCAGTTTTTCTCAGAGCCCATTTTCAGGCAGGGATGTACCATTATGGAGGGCGGGGATGCGGAAAATTATTGCCGTGACATTTTAAGGTAGCGTTTCTCAACCCAGTCCTGGGGGACCCCCCAGACAGTCCACATTTTTGCACCATCCCAGCTCCCAGTCAATCAAAAACATCTGGCTTGGGTGTGTTGAGAGCTGGGAGGGAGCAAAAACGTGAACTGTCTGGGGGCTCCACAGGACTGGGTTGAGAAACAACGATTTAATGGTTTCTCTGGCTTTGTTTTTCACAGCCAGGTGTGACATATGGGCAAAGAGGTATCTAGGTCTTTGTGGGGGCCTCGCAATTCTCTCCCAAACCCACCCAAAGTCACGTCCTCTCGATTAAAGACAGAGGAAGACTTGTGAAGCTATTTCTTTCTCTATCGTATTTGGCAGGATCTCTCTCCGGCAGACAAGGGCATAGCTAGAATTTCTGGTCCCCATGACAAAATTTCACCTTGGGTCCCCTGCTAGAGCTGCCACCCCCTGGTTAAAAAAAATTGTTGGCTGGGGAGGGGAAGTCCCCCACAGTAAAATTTTCCATTTATTCCATAATGTTCCCTGAACTTATAAATAGCATACAGATCGTCATCGACTTACGACCGCAATCAGGTCCAACTGACTGAATCTAAATCGACCCTTTATATGCAACAATGATCATACGCATAGTATACTGTATAATAAAATTATATCATCTTTAAGTATTGTTTGGATTTTTTTTTTTAACCTTTTAAATCACCATTTTCTTAGTCGATTGCTGCCGGCAGTTGGGGCGGAAACTGTCATACATTCACGCAGGGTAGCGCTCGCGCTGCCAGATGCGGCCACATGTCTGCGGTCTCGGAACTGTCATAAAAAGACGTACTGAAAGACCCCTATAGCGCTGAGCCCCCCCGAATCGGTTCCGGGTGTCCATGTCCCTCTGAAGCCCCAGTCCATATATACACCAAAAGCCTCTCAAAACACAAAGGTACCCGATAAGACCGTCGTTCAGCATCCGGGCCATGAGTCGCATGCGTTTCCATTAACAGGCGCTCGCAGGTCGTGTGGCGCTGACACGAGCCATCGCGTGCGGCCGAGCGATGCCAGTTCATCACGCAACTCAGAGCCACCGCTACGACCCCCGCCCACATGCCAAACCCCACCTTTTTAATTAAAGTGCAAAAAACAACAGCCACACGCTGTGACCGTCTCTTGCAATCAAAGCCTCCGCACAAAAATGAAGCAGAGAGGAACGGAGGTTGTTTACACAACCAGCTAATGGAGTAAAGGAGCTGATCGGATGAGGCGGGAGTTACAGAAAACAACACCTCAGCCGTGAACCTAGCGGGCGGGACTGCTGCCGCCACGATGCTCTCCTGAATTATGCTACTTGTTTTTCGGGTTTTATAAAGGCTTCTGGGCTGGCTTTCAACATGTATCAAAAGCCCATTGATGAGAGAAGCAAGCAAGAGTTCAGCACCAGCCTCGGAGTCGACATTAGCTCCTCTAGATCAGGAGCTGAAATTTACATTAAAAAGTGCCCCCAACAGGTCAGAAGTGTCTGAACATCCCCCTCCCCCCAACACACGCATACCCAGAGTCCCCGATAAAACACGGTTTGATTTTGGCTCAGGGGACGAGGGAGGGGCACTGAGCGGCTCCTTGATTAAACTCGGACAAGATTCGCAAATATGGTCAGCGAAGCAAGGGATGATGGGAAGTGGGCGACTCGACCAGTATTAACAGCTGAAAAATAAGGGTCCTGCTCTGGAATAAAGTGTCGGCTCTCATGGGAAATGAAATATAATTTAATTAAATTACTCGTTCCAGTGCCCCCTCTGTACTTTGCTCAGCTAGGTTTATCACTGTACACATGGCACGGTGCCGAAAATGACTCCGCAGCCAGCCAGGAACAATCGGGACCCTCTCCAACCTGCCCGACCTCCTCCAATATCCTCCGCGTTAAACAAAGCAGCCACTGCGGATGGCATCGTTCAGACAGGCCGGCCAAATAGGCCGCCTGGCGGTTTGTGGTTTACCGCCCCCTAGTGTTCAGGGAGTGAATTGCAGTGCCGGAAAGTTCGTAGAGGCGCTTGATTGGGCGGGAAAAAAAAAAAAAAACAGAGGATGACGTTAACACTTATCGGCCTTTATTAAGTGATGCATCCGTCGCAATCGCCAGCCTTTAAAGATTTCCGAACGGGAACTGAGCATCGAAGCGAGTGCTCTATGCAGTACATATTATCCTGTCGAAAACAGCAGAGAAATAGCCATTTTTCCTCGTGTGCTCAGAGGTCCGTGCCCCCATATAAATGTTAATACCCCCCCAAGCTGACAGAGCAGTAGAGGTTCACTTTAATAACGGAGAGAGAGAAAACAAGAATCAAAAGGATAATCCTACTTCTCAATCCCTCTTTGAGAACAGCCGTTTCCCAAAATGTCACATTACAATATAAAAAACCGATTTGGAGAAGCAGGCATTGTGCGATGTCTAGCCTGTACAATGTCTGCAAAGGGTCTAATACTTCATGTAAAGCTGGTTTTGTTGCCCGATATCTACCGATGTATTCCTGCCTGTTTTAAGTTGCGTGTATTGAAATAATATTTTATCACATCTTGTGCAAAGCAATCGGTTACAACGGCGAGATAACTGTTGGTTTTCACATACGCTAATGAAAGACTGATTCGTTAGCCCACTTTTTAAATGAATATCAGTGCACTTAACTTCGTCAGTGTATAATTTAACAATAACAGCTGAGAGAAAATGCACGAAGTGCGGAAGAATCTTGATGTTAAACTGAAAGCTGCAAACACAATTCACTGCATATTAGCTGAGACTGAAACAACTTATTTTTTTTTAAATAAATCTTTCCAGTTCAAAATTTGAAGGACATAGCCCAGCAACTTAATTTGTATTTGCGATTTTTGTTTTGGATATGTTTACTTGTGGCCGGACGGATATGCAGAGTAAGATTCCCATAACAGTACCCGTGTGTGACTGTTTACTGTGCATATGACAAACCTGAGGGTGTTTTTATAGCACAGAGCTGTCCTGAACTGAACTGAAAAGGGTGAACAGACAGGCACGTCATTCATCACGAGGCCCCCCCATCCCCCCCAGCCAGAATAACATCAGCGCGGCTGATCGGTATGTAAATATGTTTCCACGACCCTGCGCCTCCCCGCTGGAGTGGAACAGCTCCGGAGCAACAGTGTCACACGCAGTTCCAACGGTTCCTTGGGGGTCCATCCTGAGTCCTTACAAGCTGAGAGACCAAAGACTCCACAGCATCGCTACCCATCCCCCCCTACCCAAGACACCCGTCTCTGATCTAAGCAATGATGCGCCCGCAAAACGAGCTGCGGTTATTGGAAAAAATATCATGTTACGCGAAAAATATCGCACAACCTTAACAAAACCTTAACACTTTCTCATTGGTTATATTTCCTCGAGAAACTACATTTTACGAAAGGAAATGTATAGATTGACCTTAACTCTGAACTAAACCAGGTGCAACTTAAAAAAAAAAATCAGATACGTATAGCAACGGCACTCATAAGTTTATTTCTATTTCAATTCTATTTTTGGAAGTTTAATTAATTTTACAGGAAAAACACAAGAGCAGTCGTTTATATATGTCATACCCTGACTGTGGAAACCATGCAAGAATCCCAATATACTTGTAGTTCCGTACCTACGCAAATGGCAAATAAAAGTTTGAATCCAATTCAAAGTACATTTTAATTGAATCAGGATCATTTCAAAGGTGTTTCAAGTTAAAATATACAAGCAAAAGGACAGTGTACCATCGCGCTATGAGTGGTTTGGAAAGTAATGACCTCAGCAATCCATCTACACTTGGAGTGCCTTTCTCCCGAATCGGAGGGCATGACCGGACCGCAGGGAATCACCCTGATGTGGAAACAGTAATCGACTCCTCCGGAGCAGAACATCGCTTGGCTCTCGTCCTCCCCTTTCCTGACCCCGGCGCCGCTCTGGGCTTTTAATCCGAGTCGTCGTTTTTAATTTGGTGGCTCTCACTCGTGTCACACTAGGAACAGCTGCTTGAAAGCTCGGATCGGAGTTGTTCTCCAGAAGCACGGTGATAAGCTCAGAGACCGCCTGACGCTGCTCGTCCCGCTGTTATCGCTGCCTCTGTAGCTATTGTTAGTATTACTAATATTTCCGGCTGGATGTTGCAATTTTGGAGTGTCGGTCCGCCGGGACTTGGCCGGGAGTGCTACAGCAGGGATCCTGCCACGGTATTCCAACCTTCAGGGTCCACGTTAACCACAGGGTCAAAAGTTAGCAGAAAACCTTACTATTATCCTGATCATCGACTGTTTAAATCAGGGCTATGCAATTCAGAGGTCGGAGTCCAGTCCCCTTTACCTGTGATCAGGTGTGCACCCTCTGCCGCTCAGAATGAGTAATGATTAAATTATCTACCTGGGAGGACTGAAAACACGGCCTGGATTTGGATTTAGGTTCAGAGTTAAATAGCCTTGTTTTAGACGTTTTTTTTTTGTTAGTCTTTTCTCAATAGTTACTCAGTAGACGGTGGTGGTGAACCTGGAGTCTATCCCAGAATGCAATATGCAGGGATGCCCTATGTGACCTGTAGAATCCAGGGTGTGGGGACTCTTCAGCCAATCTAATTAGGGAGTTGCAGCAAAAACCATCATGCACAGTGGCCCTTTCTGGACAAGACTGCCCACCCCGGACCTAGGGGATTGTCAGCCCTTCCTAAGACCACCCCCCCCCCACACACACACACACACAATGAACAATTTAGACACCAATTCCCCTGGCTGCATGTTTTTAAGACAGTAGGTGGACACTGGAATACATGGAAGCAAGCGGCAGATCAGAGAGAGAGAGCATGTGAACTCCACACACACCCAGCAGGGGGCAGGATTTGAACCCATAACCTTGCGGTGACAATGCTCCTCATTTAGCCGTTGTGTGTTCCAGCCTTTTTTTTGTTAAGCACAGAATAACAACGCGAACATTAGTGACGTTTTTAATCTCGGTTGTGCCAAACAGGCATACTGTACTCTACACCCATCAGCTGAGCTCTCTGTCTAAATGTCAGTGTGACGCACCCCCTCCCCGCCCTCCACATGGCCCCACTCCGCAGACCTGTCCCTCGCGGGCCGGATCCTGCCATTTCTGTACGTTCCTCATTTTTATCGGCCAGTCACCGTAACTGGTCACTCTCGCTTATCCTGCCCGGCGCCCGATCCCGGTGGCAGAAGTTTCCAGAAAACAGCTGTCTGGGAATGAGGGACTCAGTCTGCTGTCAGGGGACGTTACGCTGCCTGCTGCTTCCTAAAATCACAGGACCCACGCATTACGTGAGAGGTTGCAGTCTGGGAACCAAACACACTGTAACTCTACCCCTAGAATACAAACTCACCCACCGCCATGTGTCCATGGAAACCACTTATTTCATACAAAAGAAAAAAAACTGAAAAAGATGCTTTATATAGGGGAGGAACACCATAAACACTATTTATGGACAGTGGAAGTTATGACGACTTCATTAAAATTTCCATATGCTAATCAGTTCATAAATTCAAATCTGCAAAATTATGGAAAAAAAACCACCATTAAATAATAATGGGGCAGACTCCCAAAACGCCTATCAGAGAGCGAGCTGCTTAAACAGACTGTCTGTAAAATCTCCTCTTCCCCACTCAGATTGATCTAACGTTACACAGACGAATGAAGAGGGTTAGATTCCTAAATGTCTCTCGAACTGCCATAAGGGGGGTGGGTGCGTTCTGTGGGGTCTTTTCTCAGTGGAAGTAGGAACAGGCTTGTCGGGGATTTTCGATTAGACCTCTACCAGTAGACCACCCTCTGTGTGGGTCCAGTCTGGACCAGTAACAGTGATCAGAGTGTCACCCGAATAAGGAGCCAGAATCGCGTCCCCTTACAGAATAACATTGGGTCGTTGCCCAGAGAAGGTAGAGCATAGATGGTCGACGCCCATATGGAGCACTAGCCAAATGTCACTGCCCAGTTTCACCCTGTCACAGCATGGGGGTAGCACTCGCCCTTGCCAGGGTCCACTTTTTTCCCAGTCTTCACTCCTGTCACCATCGTAACCAGTTGGGCGACACCACCGTTCCCATAGCATATGGTCTGACGACTCGACAGGGGCTGGGCTACATACAGATGGCGCTGCGGCATGGGGAAGTGGGCCCCTTTGTGGTCCTGCCTCACAGGAACCGGGGCTTCGGGCTGAATTATTTATAAGCCAACGGCTGGATCGTCTCCGAGGCGTTGCCCTGTTTGTCCGTTAGACCCCCAGGGCTTGTTAGCACACCGAGTTCCTGGGGAGGGGGCCTGATCTCGAATCGTCACGGAAACAACAAATCTGTCTGTGGAGACTGTTACTGTGACGATAAGAAAACACTCAGCCTGCCTCTGGACATTTAACCTAAAGGGGAAATTCATTCTTAATTTCTGACAACACAATACTGCTTTTGAAGCTTAATAAATTACACATGCAAACAAGAATTAATATGCATACTCCATTGATATAAAATGTACTGATATCTGTAAGACATCATGTAGCCCCCCCAAATCCCTTTTTATCCTGCAAATACTTTTATAAAATGAGAAATCCGGTGCTCTTTAGGGAGCAGAAATCCACATTCCAGTACTTATCCTCGATGCTGTCGTCCGTTTTCCATTTACAAGGCGGTACAGCCCAAATCCCACATAATTGTCACCGCTAGTAATATAAAGCGAATCCAGTGACACAGGTTAAACAGAACAACATGCAGTACTTCAAAACATTAGTAGTTAATTTCAACACAAAATGTACATTAGACGACTTTCCCAGAAACCCTAAATTAACTTAAGGGCCTTGATGCAAACAGGCAGAGCGGTTTTTACCCATTAAACGCATTACTATGGCAACTCTAGCGTTACAGAATGTCACATGACCTGCCCTTATATAAACACACAAATATGGCAGCACTCTGATGATTTCTGGGAAATGTTCCCTCCCACCCCATCTCACTCATGTGTCATCGCAGACCTTTCCCAAGACAAGCCAGTCATTTTCCAGCAGTACAGAGAGGGCTACTTCATGCAATCTGTGCATGTCGCCTTTCCTGCTCTGGAAATGATGCAGCAGCTATTGAATTAATCACAGCCAAAACGGCTGAATATTTCAGCCACGTTCATAAGCGCTGTTCATTCTGCTTAAGGAAAAGTTAGAAACGGATGATGTTGCTTTGGGTTTAATTCATTACTTAACAATACTATTCGAACCTTAGGACGGCCGCAGCTCCCACTGAATTTGATTACCTCCATTAAGAAAACCGCCAAACGACGACACTTAATCAATCAGCCTCACCTTGAGCGCATCACGTAATTTGCTTTAAATTGCCACTTCACTGTTTATTAATGATAGCGGGAATTGCTTCAAAGAAAATTACGGACACGGGGCGGGGGAAAAAAACACGTAAAATCGCCTAGGCTTGCTTTGGTCGAGCTTCTCCGGTTGTTTCCCAGGACGGTAGGGCGTTGCGCTGGTCAGCACACTAATCAGGGTAAACCCAGCATAAACGCGTCCCCTTTCTCAATCTATGCCAGAGCGAGCGGGCTGCAGCCAAAGGCGAGAGGAAGGGTACGACCCCCCCTGGATTGATTTATCGTACCGGCACCCGCCTGTGACGAATTATCCCCTCTGTGTGAAGGACGTAAACCAATGGGGTCAAAAACACTTGTTTGTTAGCGCGCCATCGCCACGGGCGCACCGAATGCATCGTTTGTTACACGCGACACTTGTTTAGTTTTATTTCATTTATTAACCTAAAACACACATTTTTTTTGTCCCCCAGCCTGATATTTACAGAAGTTTCAGTACTGTGTTCTGGGACAAAAATTCCTTCGAACTGGTTTCATGGTAATGCCAGAACTTGGGTGCAGTACAGTTAACCGTGCAATGCAACAGCAAATGTGTACCAGGGTCATTGCCTCCTCTTCAACACTGGTGCTGAAACTGTTAATCCCAGGGGTACTGTAAAGGGGGGAGGGATGATTGCAAAGACCTGAGTGACAGGGGTGCTAAAAAATTTGGAACATAACTGGGTTGGGGGTGCAATATTATATGCTTTCACGGTGCCCCTAGTTACCCATATCCCAAAATACCGCTGCTCTGACAAGCACAAAGGCCAATCAAAAGTTCATGTGTTGCCCAAAAGCACAACGGAACCTGATACTTTGGATCTCCAAGGGTATCTGGACAAGACATCTATCGATTATTTAATCTGGCGAGCCATGTTCGGGACAACACTGTCTCTTATCGGGAGGCCATCAAAAGTCCGTGGAGGAACTCTGGCAGAGATCCAAACCAAGGGGACAACAGGTTCCTCGCAGAGACATCGGACATGGAGACAGCCGGACGACCTTTCAAGGTCTGAGCGTTTAACTCTCTGTTGTTGTCAGATGCTGACCCTCTAAGATCCAGGGAGTGCATGTGTGTCTACTCGGCCATTAATTACTCTACTGAAGTCATTATTTGGATAATATCACTCAGCATCCTTTGTTCCAGGTACTAATTACGATGAACTCATACGTGTTGGACAGGCCGCCTTGTAAACCATAGCTGGACACAGCGGGCCCCCAGAGGTCAGTATAAACTGCAACCAGAAGTGGGATGTGGGTTTGATTCAATGGGTTAGGATGCTGTGTCTGTGAGCAGAAGGTTGCTGGTTCAAATCCCATCACCACCACACTCAAAAAAGGTAAAAATTTGTACCTTTGCTTGTTTCTGGGGTTGTATCCTTGTAATCGTACTTTTTAAGGTAAGGGGAATGGACTTAATGCCAGAGACTCAGACTGGGTTAGCCTGATTTTTCAATCATACATCACTTTGTATAAATGTGTCTCCTAAATATGTAACGGAAATAATAAATGTAGTGTGTCAGTATATAGAAAACATCACAAGTTCAGGCTGAACTTGCGATGAAACTAGGCTCATTATTTTTAACTGACACTATCGCCCCCCATTGGCCTGTTTTATAATTTAACGAGCTAAAGCACAAACTAGCCACTGGGTACTGCTTTGCCGCAGGGCTCGGCAGCACCTGTCCCACCTGATACTTGAACTTCTGATCCTCAGTCCACAGTCATCAGCAGGACGCTGAACCGCTGTCCTTGAAACCCCTGGGTGCAGCCTGCCCAGTGTCCCATGGTGTTTTTTGTTTATTCATTTTTAATGCGGTCCAGTCTTCCGTGAACAACCCCGGCCGGCACACAACGTGTCGCGGGTGGCCCACTTTTCACCCCCCGTGAGCGCCCTCTGCTGTACGCGGCGGGCACTGCCGAGACCGAGGCCGTAAACAGATGCACGTGCTCATCGATCTAACCTGGTCGGCGTTTTTTTTTAAAAAAAAAAACACAGGAGGGGTGTCCTTAAGAAACGGGTCGAAACCGCCAACGGAGATCCAATGTAATGAAAAGGACCAGGCAGCTTCAGCCATGCGTATTCGACCCACACCGTGTCATCCTGCGAGCAGATTAACCTGCCCCTGCGCGCCTCCCTCAGATCACAGCCCCCCTCCCTGCCCTTGCAAACTGGCAGATGGTGACGCGGGTGCAGACCCAGAATTCAGACCCAAAGGTCAACGGCTTAGAGCCTTCTGCTGTCTGAGCAAGCCCCCCCCCCCCCAAAGTAATAGTTACACAGTGCAGTTTTACACGAGTAAAGTGTATTACAATATACAAAACCACAACTCAACAATTCTACATGAGAATTAACGGACAATACGGCCGAACTGGCCAGTAATATCCCCCACCCCTAAACTGGATATTTGTTTAACACGTCAACAGTTTAGTTCCAGTGATTTAAATACAACCGTATTTTTTGGCAAGTGAAATACGATTAAAAATATCGCTGTTGTAAAGCAAACACTCACATGCTATAGAGTTTAATACGCGTTAACCCGATTACGCATAAGAAACGGTTTACAAATGGAAGGCAATAAAAATCTAATTAGGTCCCAGTAAATGCAAATGTACAATTTAGCATTTTAGTGGTGTGATATTTGTTTGGCTCGTTTTTGTATGGCTGCATGTGGATGATACTGCAGAGATTCGGGGTCAGTGACTGGTTGAACACTGCAGTGGTGCTACCTCGTGGGATCTGGACTGGAAATTGCGTCCTTAGCTAACCTGCTGAGTGTGCAGCGGTAGCTGAGGGGGTAGCTGAGTACAGCGCAACACAAACGTTGGTGCTCACAAACACACACACACGGAAACAAGCTTGATGTAACACTAAAAATGAATGAATGAAAAATAAAAAGCACTGTTTTTAAAAAACAGTGGCTTCCCATTAAATGTAAGCTTCCCATTAAATGGGACGATTCTAGGATTTTTTTAAGTTTGGAGGCGTATGAAAGGCACCATAAGGTTGGCCCCTCTATAAATTATCATTGGCCACTGATATAATTCTAATCAATGATTGACAGGAGAGGGGCACTCTGGGGACCAATACGCTTTCAGCATGAACCAGGAACCCTGTGGCTTATACACTCCTGCCCAAGACTCTGGCCAAAATGGTGTAACTACTGGAAGATGGATGTTTGGAATTTATCTGATTATTTTTTTTTCGGCTTTCAAAGGGTAATGGGGGATCGCTGGGTTTCTTTTGCATATTTAATATCATCTTGCGTTTTATCGCCGGCAGCGAGCAGGCTTGTGCTCAGCTTTTAATGCCCATTAAAAGCAGCCCTGTGACTGCATCCTCATAAAGGCGGCAGCCCTGTAACTACGCAAAGTCATCGCAGGGCAGGTATATGACCCTTGAAAGAATAATGAGCGACTACAGCAGCGGCCCGAGTTCCTCCCGTCACTTCTGCTCACCTCATTGATTTTGATAAAACGTCGATTGCATTAGCGATGGTTTATGGGTCATGTTTTACACGATACATGTCAGATACACGTTTACAGGGCTTTACACTTCAAAATTTGATTACCCCAAATGGTATGTAAACTTCATTTTTTTTCGATATATTTTAATTTCGGAGAGTTATGCAACAACTTATTCCAGCAGGATGAACATAAATTGAAATGAAAGTCTTGGTCCGTTACTCGCAAATTTCTAGAATCGTGCGTATCTGAAAGCACGAGCCGAATCCCTTGGTAGAAAATACTGTACAGAACCGCACGTGGGTTCCTGGTGTAACAGAAGTATGAGTAAGATGTAGAAGATTCCTCTTCATTATGTGTTACTGAAGGATACCTTACCTTCACTCCCCCACTTCCCCCGGGGCACGTCTGGAAGGTGTGACGTCCTGCACGAGGCAGCTGCACAAATCCCCCTGCCTGGCTCGAGGCAACGCGTATGTGACGTCATCACAAAGCCCAAAACTGTCATCATTAAGGAACAACTGTACTTAATAGTGACATGCATATTACGAGATACGAGCAAAGTAATAATGCGCTACATAGGGACAGGGTTGCCTGTCTTGGTCAGCTGGCTGGCGTGAGATCTTCAATTTGAGACAAGTCTGCAGACACATGCACACGCATTTACATGTAACGGCTCTTTTGTCTTATAAATAACCTGTAGGATTCGTGAACTACCCCGGTGCTTTTTTATATAGCCAATGTTAGGTTTATGATGGAATAAGACTTCTTGCGTGAGAGGACAAAAAAAAAATTGCTGGATTTCGCTTGGGTATCTGTCTGTTGCTACGTTTTTCTGAACGTTTCAGTACAATATGCGGTCAGACTTAAACTGTACGTAAGAATTGTACGTTTTAAATAATCAGAAGGCTGAGAGAGTCGGTCACAGTGGTGCCTCCGGTTGACGTTGCATTGCTGGACTTACCCGTGACCCCGGGGGCCGCACTACCGCACAAGCGGGTCTGATGCTGCATCTCTCTGCTCCTCAGTCATCACGAGAGCATATGAAGTAACTCAAAGCCGGACAGGATTCCCATTCACGTCGGCACAGGTGTGTTAGCTAGCTGTTCAAATATAGCGTTTAATTAGCCAGCTGGCTGCAAAATGAGCTTTACAACACCCATCAAGACTAGTTTACACATTAAGATTTTAATTAGCTAAGGGGAGAGAAACGAGTTTGCATAACAAACAAACATGCGTAGCTTATTTAATATCTTTGACAAGGGGTTAGGAGAAATATTACGGACGGACGGCGTTTTTTTTCCATGCAAGTATTAAAATGTGAAATTATTGCAGCCATATTTTGTTGTCCTGTGAATAAAACACTGCAGAAACTGACTGCGGGTTTAAAATGCTGCCCAGCAAAGAATCAGACTTTTTATCCATTTGATAAAAGCTAAAATCTGTCACATTCGGAGCTAGTGCGCCTGTATTTGATTACAGATCGTATAACGTGGAAAAAGAGACAAAGACCAGAAGCGATCGGCGCCCTGCGAGATGCGGAGAAATCGCGGCTAGACGGGAGGACACGCCGCCTTATACTTTATGCGGATCACAGGAGATAAAGCGCTGCGAGAAACACAAACCAGCACTTAATCAGCATGTAATAGCGGCGTGGGGCTCGGGAAGCCGCATGAAGGCGCCCCGCTCCGCCCCAGTCTCTGCCCCCTTTACCCCGGTACGGCCGACCGGCGCCTTTCGGCGTCGCCGGAGAATCTGGCCGTTTTTGCTTTGGACACACCTTAAGTGTCAGGGAACATTAAAAAGCACCCAGAGATTGCGATATTGAATTTTTACTACCGTATTTGACGGTGAAATAGGAAGACCGTCGCTGGTTCTTTCCTGTATAGATAAGGAAATTTAAAAGTATCCAAATCCATATACTGGTGATAATGGAAACTCACGAGAAACGATGAATACATTTCATGATGATTGCATAAGTTCCTGCGCATTTACTTCCTAAAGATTTTAAAAGTCAAACTTATTGACACGGCCGTGCTGGGCCCCGCTTCATTCAAAATACAGATTTCAAATATAGACAAAATATAAGTTATTTCTCCTCATCAAAAATCTCAAGAATGTTCATCATTTATGTGGTTATTGAAATGAGCCGCCGCTTTTACAACCGTTAACTCGGGATTAACCAGGATCTGTAGGATAGGACCCGAAAACAAGTAAAACATCTCGGTTTTACCGCAACTTTGTTATAAACATTCTCTACTATGGAGCGATCCATAATAAACAACCAAAATATATATATTAATCGCATTTGCCATGTACAAGTATTAATAACCGCCGCAGAAACGAACGAGGCAGGGAGACGTGACGAAGTCCCCGAGAGCAATGGGAGGCAGTTGTAAGGGCGCGGCCCAGTCGCTCAGGTGTCGTCAGTTTGACAGCAACGCAGCTTTCGGGACCGGATTGCGAATCTGTACATTACTGGTGTCACGCTGGGGAAAGTGGGATGCAGCCCGGCATACGGGGCAGAGAAGATCTGATGGGCACATCCACTCTGGGACCAGATGTGAAAAGACAAGATGTCCTTTTACTGGGTCAAACCAATGCTTCTCTCTCTCCCTCCCTCTGCAAAAGCCTTCCAGAAGAACCATTCATATTTATGAAGGGAGAGTTCATGAACCAGTCATCTACCATTTATATACATCCCCAAATTCAGCCCCAAACCCCACCCCCAAAAGACCATCATCTCTCTTCATTTTGTTTTAAAAGAGGTCCCCTTCTGGACGAGACTTTCTGAATGCGGCGCACTCTTCCTAGCCGTCTGTAAATATCTGAACGACTTGAACTGGCCAATCAAAATTCAAATTTACAGAATAAAGAAATGCTGTAAACATTAACGGCCTCAGCCGCATGAAATAAAACACTGTGCTGTATCTGAAAGCATATTAATGGATGTCTGGTTCGCATAAGAGCAAAAAAAAAAAAAGAATTTAAACAAGGATTTCGAAAACTGCATTAATTTCCAGCTCCTCCTCTGGCTCTCAAATCAGCAGGATGTTGCTCACAGTGCGTCTCGCTCACCTCCGCAACCTCTCACCGTTCGACATCGTTTCGGAATGCCACCACACACAAACACAAACAGCTGCAGAGTGCCTGGGTTTCACACGACCCTAGCCCACCCCCACAGTGACTCTCAAGCTGCGCCTTCAAGACCCGAAATCCATTCCAGGCTGACCTCCTCAGGCTCCAGCTGTGGTCTGCTAAAACGCTGGCGCCTCCGGAAATTCCCCACTGCGGGACATAAAATCGTGTCCTGATCTTCCGCTCGTCTAAAACAGCAGGCTATATCCGGGCTACTGTATTTTATAACGGCTTTTAATACGCAAAGTGCTAGACGAGTCCCAGCTTAAATGGTAACATGGAAACACTAATTTAATGCACGAGGTAAAACTTCTTAGATACATTCTCTAAGCAGGACCCAACATACTCCGTCCTGGCTGTCCCTGCTCCCGTTTGCCTGAAGACACCCCATCCAAACCATGTCCAGTCATTAAATTTATCCAGTTCAACTTCAACCCATATACTGGTACCACCAGGATGCCGACAGACTTGGGTCACTCTGCATCACCTGGTTAATTTTCTCAGTCACCATGCAAAGTTTCATTTTTCCTCAATCTGGCTGATCCACCAATCTGGCATCAATCCATTCATCAGAACCAATAACCCAAAGTCTACACAGGTTAATTTCGTAAGGCAGACTGCCAGCGGTCCAGTTGTACTTCAGTACTGATATTCAAACCCAGTAACCGCAGCAGTAGAAAATGGGCCTCATCTCCATGACTACACATTTAATTACGCTGACTGTGAACATCAATCCTGGCCTGCAGTACAGTAATACTGAATGAAGCACCAAGCCAGAAATTGTCAGTCAGATGTTTGTTAGGTCTCCAAGAACAACCATGCAAAATAATTATGATTATTACATATTCACTAATCATACACCCTTTGACCACCATTAATTTTAGTAATGCTTCAGGGGAAATTGGGGGATTTCATGCATAAGGCTGTGCCCTACCATGATTTTTCATGGGAGGGCAAAAAATGTAACATTCTTAAAGTCCTATATGATGACATTGTGATTATTCCTAGTCCTGCAGGATGGGTGGGACACATCAGGCGCAGCAAAGCACAGTCAGTCCTTTAGATCACCATTTCCCAACCTGGTCCTCGGAGAGCCACAGCTCCCTTCCAGCTCCCTGCCAACTAGGACCCAACGTACTTCTTCTGTCAGCCAGGGAGCAAAAACATGGATGGTCTATGGGTCCCCGAGTACCGATACACTGTTTTAGACTGAAGTGGAAATCAGAGAGGCAGAAACGCCTTGAAGAGTGACGAGATATATTTCGTAACTCCAACAAGGTATAACGACATGCTGACCCGTGATTGGGGGGCGCTGTAATATCGAGAGACCCTAGGGGGGACGAAACCACACAGAAAAATGGGGAAAGGGTTGGTTCCCAGATACATTTCCGATACATTTGTTTGGCTGACAGTCCAACCCTTTGTTACTTTTGCACACATCATAAACATTTAACACTGAAGGCCAGAAAAAAAAACTCCTTGGAGTACGAAAGGTCGAGTTTAAAATTCAAGTGAAGGAAACTGACAAACACAATCAGATGTTAAGGGACATTAATCTCCAGTTGGTCAGAGCGGGAGGGTCTCAGCTCCCCGACGTTGCTCAGGAATGCATTAGGGCTCAGCAGATGACTGACAGAACATCACGCATGTCTTCCCGGTCCGGATGGCTCTGAACGACGGTAAGTCACACATCAACACGGCCAAGCCCTGCCGTCGGAGTACACACGTGGCACTCACGAACAGAACCAGAAACCCACTTCGGTTCGGCTCTCCATAGCAAGTCAACAGCGTCAAAGTACACCTTTGAGGTGCAATATTACCTTTGCTAAACTTTAAATATATTCCATGGGTCTTGCAATATTTACACACACTGCAAAATATAGCTAGCTTTGGCACTTCAAATTCTGCTTATTCTCTCTAGAGCGGGTTTTACCTCCACTTGTACCTAATCCATTTCTTCCTGATATATTCATTGAAAGCAAAGATGTTCCACATGCATAAAATCACGCAGCTAGCTGTGCCGTTCTTCCAACTTTGCAGTATCTACAAAAAAAAAAACAACAAGGCATGCTGTTAAAATTCATGAGGCCCCCATGATTCTGCCGCTCCGACTCGGTCCGGTACCTTTTAAAATCAAGACGCCAACCCTGGTTTCACTGTCGCCTCCTGGGGGGGGGGGGTTCCTTTTGGTATGATGGCCGACTTGGCTGTTTTTGGTGGGGGGCGGTCAGTGGGTATGAGAAGCCTTTCACTATAACTTGCGGATGGTGAGGTTGGACATCAAAACCAGCCTACTTACGCTGGTTGAGTAAAACATTATTAGTTTGTACCCCAGTACAATTCCAGAGTTACGGTATTTTTTTTTGTTAGGGGTTCTGCCAGATACACTAATGCCCCTCAATAAATAGACAAAGATTCTACTGTGGGATAGGTGTGGTTGTATGTCGTCATTGAGCTGCTACTCCTATGTTTTCATCAGCTACCAAACTAACTAGGAAAAGCAATGTAGCCTAACAACGTCAAACAAACACGGAAAACTTGTGAACTTTGTCTCACAACGTGAGGTATGCATAAATCAAGCACTGCAAAGTGCTTCTTAAGGGAACGGCACGGTTGACAGGCTCCTGAGGTAACGCATGGTAGGGTTAGGGTTCGATGTCCAACCACACCTTCCTGCAGGCGCGAGACATTTGGTGCCGCCAGGCATTCAGAGAGTCTGAGGCACCAAGGAATAACTGTGGGCTTGGGGAGAGCCAGAAGTATCTGCACCCCATTCTGTCCTTCACACTTCAGGAGCCTGAAAACTCTCCACCGGAGTGAAGGGGGGCAGCAAGACAAGCAGTTCTTCATTTACCCTTCTGCACCGATTTGGAGATGAAGAAAGAAACACTCTCTTTATCATTTGACTGAGTACGAGTACTGATACTGTGGAACATCCCCACATCTCTCATCCTTTGAGACATACACCAATCGGGGGGGGGGGGGGGGGGGGCAGGGTTGTGTTGGGGCGGCTTTGCGGCAGCTGGCCCAGGGCAAGATCAGAAAATTGCAGTGGGGGGACGCCCCCCAGAAAA
>JAODJX010000051.1:3264201-3279484 GCA_026776945.1 Isichthys henryi
GGCGGGCCTTACAAAACGGCGCCCCACCGTGTTCCATTGCCATTTTGTTTTTTTTGGTGTTCACGGTTGGTCGAAGCCCCCCCCCCCCCCCCCCAAAGAGCTACATAGCAAACGAAGTGACCAAGCAGGCAGGGAGTCCAGCCCTCAGGCGAGAGTAGCAAATAAACACCATAAAACCAAAAACAGCTGACAAGGTCTCCGGCTCAAGCACGCGACACTCCTATAGGCTGAAAAAAAATATTTAGCACATCCCTTTATCCAAAGAGACATACTGTTCGTTTGGAGACAGTCCCTAGAAGAGTGTGGGGTTTAAGATTTGAACCCACAACCTTCTGGCCAGATGCAGCAGTGTAACCCGCTGAGGCACACACTTAACAGTTCCTACATATATATATTTTACCTTGGTGACATGATGTCTGTTTACAAAACAAGCAGAAACACAAACTGATATTAACTCTGGTTTCGTGACCGATGGATAACGGTCTTGTCATCGATCTTATCGTTACCGGCAGGTTATTTCGCGGCCAGGAAAAGCCGGACTTTCATCACAATATCTGTGCAGCTGCAGCAGAAACAGCTGCTGATGAGTTTGTTTTTTTTTTTTTTTTTAAATCATATTTTCTATTATTATTTTAAATTTTTCCCATCAGCGTTTACCAGAAACAGGACACCCCGCCAATCCAATGTGGTGCTGCCATTAAGGGACATCACAAAGGGACAGCCCCCACGGCCTGGTGGTGATACTGAGAGGAGTAACATCCCCCCCGTCTGTAGACGTTTATCAGAAACCATATCGATTTTAAGGAAGGAAATGGCACCCAGCTCTGGCGGAAAAGCATCCCTGAATTTTAAAAACTTTTTTCTTTTCAAGTAAAAAGCCATTACAAGACCAGCAGAAACTCGCACGCGATTTCAGTGTCGCCATGTAACAGTTTCCTGCATAAAGCTTCTCTTATTTAATGGCTGGCCGCAAAACGCTCCGCTTTTACAGACTTGCGGAGAGGTTTGAAATTACAGTTATTGAAAGTTTCCTGTGAAGGGACAACAAAAACTTAAGAATCCAAATTCACCCAGAAGGTGCCTGCATTTACTGACATTTCCAAACAATTATACATTCGAGCTGATGTAGCGCAAACTGGCACAAAAACATCTGAGACACAAATCACAACTCAAAACACATTTCCTCCATCATCACGATCATTGTCAAATACAACAGATTTTTTTTTCCCCCCCGATGCCTTTTGTAAACCAGGCAAAAGCAGACCAGAGACTGGGATCCCAACAGCTAATGTCTGATCACTAGGACGGATTTGTCCTTTTTAGTATAATCTCTGTGGACCCAACACTGAAAATCCCTATTACTTACCAGCCATGAAGAAAACCCAGAGCATGGGGCGGGGGGGGGACACCTCCAGGCATTAGGTAAGGGGCAGGGGGAGGGACGGACAGTCAGAGCATGAGGCAGAGGGGACACCCCCAGGCATAAGGTAGGGTGTGGGGAGGGGGACAGATCCCAGAGCATGAAGCGGGGGACACACCCCCAGGCACGAGGACACCCTGCACAAAGTGCCAGTAATGTGAAGTAACACCCTATTTGAAACTAACTAATATAGCTGAGGATCAAACAGCCTCGAAGTATATTATTCTACAATTACCAAGTAAAAGTACTAGAACAAACACTTTGCTTTAATTCTGCCAGAGGAGGACAGCGCCCACAGCTGGAGACGGACCTTCATCTTGTTCCCTCACCAGTCAATTTGTTACCCAGTATCCGGCTCAGAGGTACCCACTGCACCTGGGACGTGGGCGGCACTGGGGGCCAACCGGAGGGTGCGTGAGGAGGGACCTCGCCAGCCGGGCTGCCTCCACACCAGACGGTAGGTAACCGAGGGAGGAACGGGGGGGACTGGGTGCTGCAAGACCCCAGTGAGAAGGGTGCAGCATCCGACAAAACCTGTGTAGCGCAACACTGGGCTCTGCTGGCCCTTCTGTCTGTTTATACTGGGGGGGGGTAAGGAAATATGTTAGCTAGAGGGGCGCTGAACCAGTTAATAATTAATAATAATAATAATAATAATAATAATAATAATAAATTTTAAAAAAGCAGGAACAGCACTAAAATAAAAATAAACCAAACTGCAGGTGTGAAACTTCAGGATTTCCAAAAAAAAATGTATATATATCACAATGTGCCGATTTGTTTAAAAAAACAAAAAGGCTATTAAAAAGGATCTAATGAATATTTCAGTCTCTTCAAACGCATACAGGCCGGGAGACGGAATAGAGATATGCGATTACGCGCTCAGCGGACGCCGCGGCTCTGCGTGCGCCACCACCTGTTAAGCCCAGTTTGCTGATTCCGTCGTCGCGCGTCGGCAGAATTAACTCGATTTGCCGGCATCCCGCTTTGCCCGGCCTCCTGGTCCCCGGGGAGACACCCGCTCGCGCCGTCCCAAGTGTCTCGATGGCCGTTGTGTAAATAATAATACCCAAACTCATTTATAATGCATGCGCTTATAGAATCATCGATATACGAGTAAGCGGCTACGTATTCCAAAATGTGTAAAACATGTAAATAGGACCTCTGGACTGGCACCCCATTGGCGGGGTCCTCTGCCTTGTACCTCATGGCATTATAGAAGATGGACAGGAAGGTGTGAATCCAATAACAAGTCAATATATAACAAACACAGATATGAAAACGCATATCCTGCTGTTGAATATAAAAATAATATTCGGACGTATTACTTTTATGAAGGATCAGGGCCTAGATATGTGCTCCAGTTGAGTCATGAGACCAGAGCAGAAGACTATTCAGAACGGGGTTCCAATGAAGACGCCCCTCCCAGTCTCCTTCGGAGAGAGACTGCTACGAGCTACGAAGCAGAAACACGGCCATCAAAGTCATACCCCTGACCGCTGAACAACTCTCACGGCAACACCCCGGGGCTCCTTCGGATATCATCCCAAGGCTTCCCTCCGCAAATCCGAGGGCCATTAGCGCTCGAATGACTTTCATAGGTGACAAGAGGCTCGATTTTACAGCGCTACCGCTAATGGTCTCTTTAGCGCTAGCGTTAGCTAATCCGCAGCCAGAGCAGGACAAGAAGCCCCGCTCTGGGTGTGAAGGACACAGCTAAAGGAAGACGATAAAGCAGCATCGCCCCCACTGGGCTCGTAAAAAAACGAACCTCCTAGTGCCCTGGTGTTGGGGGGAGCCCGCAGAGTGAGGTGAGGGCACAGAGGGGCAGGCCGCAAGAGCAAGGCATGCTGGGAATCGGCTATCCATTTGCAGTGATCAGGTCCTCAACCTTGGCCATGTGTCTCACTGTGGATGACACCCCCTCCTTTTACAGCTAACCTTCAGCAAAGTGAGACCACACACATCCTCCACAAGTTCAGTGATGATAACCTTCAATATCTCCCCGCCCAGCAGACAGAAGAGCTTACTTCTGTTCGACACCCATAACAATTCTGACATGGGCACAGCCCACCATGTCCTACACCTCCTCATGAACGCTGCCATAACGCTCACTCTCCATTTCTAATAGCCGTTTACCCAATTACGGTCCCATGCTAGATGTTCAGGTCGTAAGATTAGTGGTTACAGCCCGAGAAGGACAGCACACAAACACTGACCACCCAGACTGCTTCGGATACAAGGAGAAAATTGCACTGCGGCCTCCAATAGTTAAAAACATCATCC
This sequence comes from Isichthys henryi, assembly GCA_026776945.1. NCBI lineage: Eukaryota > Metazoa > Chordata > Actinopteri > Osteoglossiformes > Mormyridae > Isichthys > Isichthys henryi. The sequence continues at coordinate 3,267,908 of JAODJX010000051.1, forward strand.
AATAAGCAGGAGATGGTTGACACACCTAGCTGAAGATGTTTTCCGTGATTTGTGGCACAATACACAGAGTATTGGGCTTTTAGACGCTCGGTGAGTGAGATCTTTCAAGAACTTAACCGAACCAGTTAAGCAACTCTGCATGGTTGGGGCTAAATGTCTCTTTGGAATGAAGTCAAGTAAGTAAATAAAATATTACTTTCTAATTTATGGCGGAGGTGTGCATACGGCCTGGAGTGTCTCTTCCTCTCAAGAACGAGGCTGGTGTTACGGGGCATTTTCGCTGTCAGCTACTTTTAAACGCCTACAGAGGTTTGAACCTGCTCTCAGAACAGGTATGATGTTCGCTCCTCCGAATATTGCCTCAGACTGTGAAATTAGGACTGAGGTGCAATTGTGTTGTTTTTCAGTTAAGTTAATACCATTAGTGGAAAAGAAAAATACTAAAAAAGCTTTGTCACATATATTCAATTCTTGACCACCATCGGAGGTTCTACATCCCACACAGACACCATGCAAATAATATTGCCTATTGTTTTATAATTCAAACCTTGGACCCATAAATACAGCGAACCCCTAGACCAGTGTTAGTCTGGGCTGGGGGGGGGGGGATTAATGGCGCATGTAGCTCCTCCAAAATTCAGCCTGTTTTTCACACTCGATTCCATCACCAAGGAGAGTCAAAGTTCGCATATTTTTCACATTCAACTAAGGCAGCGATGCCGAAACCCACAGACTCATACAAAGGCGTATATTTCATTCCTATTAACAGTAGTTATTAGTAATATGCTGTGGAGGAAAAGGTGCATATTAATGTATTATTTTCAAAGGGAAATTTTCACAAAATGTGCTCGCAGCAGATTGACTCAATTAAAGGCACAGCTTGGAGTTTCGGTGTTTTTTAAGATTGCCGTTTTTCTGAGTCTGACTTCGCACAATCTGACCACAGCTCATTGACCCTACGGCTGCCTATATGTCCCTATATGTCGCGCTTCTTCGGGCTTAAGTAAACCCGTTAACTAATGCTGAAGTCAACAGCCCGCTGAATACAAGACAATAAAGAGTAATTAATGACCAAAAAACGATGAAAAGCGAGATGGTCAAAGCCATTTAACGGCCTAAGTCACCCGAGCATCTGACAAGAGCATCAACTCCGACACAAATCCCACAATTCCCGAGCACTAAAACATTAAAAAAACACCGGGAGTCACTTTCTAATTCAAAGCCGAAACAGTATTTAAGTCTTTTATGGTCTTGGAGGTTAAACACTGAATTTATAGGCAATATATCCAGATTCCTGGTGACTTTCAGAGAGCGGCAGTCAATGTTTATAGCAAAAGTATTAAACAGTGAAAACTCGAAGCACCGCTGCCATTACAAACACGTGCGCCCAGAATCAACGTGTGTGAACGAGATGTAGTGAAAGAAAGAAAGAAAGAAAGAAAAAGCACAGATCATACAATCGGACTCAATATGCTTTGAAATACTGACAGTCCTGCACCGCGACCCTCATTTCCGTCCTTCCAAATTCACAGCGCAAGTGAAACAGTCGCTGATTATGCACCAGCCGCTACTGGGCTGATAGATGAATATATTTTACGTAGCAAGATACATGCTGCCATCTACTGTCCTATTTCCAGGGTGTCACAGAGGATTGATAAAAAAAAAAACGGCGTCAAATGCTCGGCCAACTCAGATTACTAACTGACAGACTGGTGAAGCTGTGGTGAATTGGCGGGTTGTGTTGTGCGGACTTAGTTCGGTGTAGTGCGTTTCTTGATTTATCTAGGTCTCAACACACACACAACATGCTTTATCAAGGGAGCAAAATAAATAGATCTTTCCTTCATGCACCTCCTTACAGTTAGAGTTTATTGTAATGAGGATGCTAACGGACACACACAGCGCACACGCCGTATTATTGTAGGACAAACAGATTGCATTGGCGTTTGTCTTTTTTTTTCTTTTTGCAAATATACATTTTAAGAAGAACAAGCTGATTGCAATGGAGTGCGGGATCAGAAACTAGCACATAATTAACAGCCACCTTACCTGTTTTAACAGCTGGGGTCCTAATGACTTTGTCACGTCACAACAAAAATATTTTAGAACACAAATCCCAAAGCTTTGCTTTTAATTGAATTATATTTCAACTCGTGACACAGGACAAGTGAATCCAAGAGGAACTCGAGTCAGTCACACAGAAAGGGCCGCTGTGTATGCAGGTTTTCGATGCAACTCCCTAATTAGATCACTAATTAGAGGACTGATTGGCTGAAGAGTCCTCACACCTGGGTTTGACCAGCTGACCTACAGGTTAACCCTAAAACCTGCGTACACACCGCCCCCTTGTGGATAATGGATGGATAATCTGTTTCCGGAAATACCAAACAGACGCACATCTTCCTTACCCTAATAAATACAGTTGGCGATGGATTTTTTAAAATCAGAAATTGCTATAAATGCGTGATTATGAAACGCAATTACCGCAAAAAAAGCAAACTAAGATTTTAGTATGAAATCTGTATACAGAAACAGCAGCTGAAAATACTAAATGTCCCCCTTTATAATTTACTATCAAACAGCTGTTACGCGATTTGAAAGCGAGTTCGAATCACCAGCAAACAGAGCTGAAAGCAAACGTGCAATCCCTGGTAATGAAGCCTATCCTCCCTGTCAGGGGATTGTACTGTACAGACCTGACTCCACAACGACTCTGCAGACTCCTGGTCGATCCGTAACTTCTGTGGTGATAAACCGGGACTGGGAGGCTTTCAGAATTACGCCTCATGTCCGGTGTGGGCAAGGCAGGCCATTGACTGATTAGGGTAACCTCCCCCCAGTGATGGTAATAAAAAAATATTTTAAAAAATCAGATCCATGTCACACACAAGAGTAATGGGCTAAAAAAATACCCCAAGGGAAGATTAGATTTTCCTTTGAGTTGCTACAATCTTATCCAGTCAGTCAGTTCTGCTGAACCTGTAGTATTTTGTGTACTTTAGAATCTCATTAATGTTTAAGCTATATTCCGCTTACAGTATGGGAAAGGTCTTCCTTATTAATCGCGCAGAATGAATGCTAGTTTCGCCAGCTGTAGAAGACCGTTTTCCCTTAATCGCCGTTACCCCTGTCAAACTCGCGAAGCTACAGGACACCCGACTGCAGATATTATTCACGCTTAGAGAATTTCTAAGTTACCCATTAAAAACGCATCAGCGTCTTCTGGCACTTTAAAAAAATGTAAGCCAGGCCTATGTGCAATCGCGGCGATTCCTTTCAAGAGGACTGGAAACTCCCAAGGACAGGAAGCAAGGCTTTCAGAATTCTCTGTGAACTTTGTGATTTTGGAATATGCCGTTTAACATCGAGTGCTTTAAACCATGCAGGAATGATAGGGGCCCAAAAGCCGTTCACTTACCACACTCTGCATGTCACTCCTGCTAGATATGCAGCCGTTTCACGTAAGGATGCTCTCCAGCTACATAGATCCCACATTTAATTCCTTACAACAGCATCACTGCCCCAGGGTTATTTCTAATATCGATTCCCCAGGTACGGGCTAATTCGTTAAATTATTTCAGGAGCTTAGCTAGGGGACTACATTAAAAAAACTTATACTTTATGTGGGTGTTTACTCAAGGAGGTCAGGTCAAGTACCTCCCTCAAAGGTACAACATTCGTTAACCCTCGGGGAACGCTTCTGACCGTAAGCCCCGATTATAAGGCATGACTCAATTTTATGTCCGTTTTAACACAGCGATGGAAGTTCAGGCACAAGAACAGGTCATGCGTTTTATTTAATAAAGCGAATTCCCACAGGGAAATGATTCGACTCACCTTCCACACTTGTATTAAATACACAATATATACAATTATATAAAATGCTAGTATGTTGCATATAGAACGAATATAAATTGTTTTTTATAAATGTTGAGGCTGCCCTTACTACGCTCAGAGAAACATTCTGATTTAAGTTGATATTTTATTAAGCGTCTTTTCCTTTTCATGGATGCACGTGGTATCCTGCGAGATACATATACAAGAAAAATTCGGATTCCAAACGCACATTTAACATTTTATTGTCCAAAATCATATCAGCAGACCTAACAGTAGTTTAAAACATTCTCTTAAACAAAAATATAACAAATATTTACATCCACTGATAAAAATACAAAAAAAGGCATACAAGCGAGTTGTCTTTCTAAAAGACATAAAGTTACGACAGCTATCAAAATTTCAGGACAAAAACGCGACAGAGCGGATAATACTTCTGTGACAGACGTGTGCAGTACAATTGCTACTGGTAGGGTTTACAATTGTGCAGTTCTGCTTTACATAAAACTTCACATCTCACTTATTGCATTCCAGGTAATATAGGAGAGACCAGAGACTTGAGATTAGCGATTTAGCGAGTAGCGCGGGAGTTACCGAAAAATGCCTAAATAGCCGTTCAGTGTTTATCGGGAGCCACGTCAAGTGAAAACGGCCTTCGCGCCAAGTTGATGCATATGGGGAGGAGCTCGTACCGCCTCTGTGGGGGGGTTGCAGCGATAAACTCATCCCAAAATGAACTCCAGTAAATTGCTCCATCGCTTTAACATGGACAGTGAAAAATAAATCGCCCTCACTGAATACTGAAAGCCGTGGTCGAAAAATCGATAAATGAGGACGGGGGGGGGAGCTGGGTCCCCTGTCACATCGCGACGCAGAGACCGTTCTCGCTTGAGCTCGACTGGAAAGCAGGAAACATGCCTGATCAATATGATCGGCTCACCCGATTACGAACCACAGCAGGGACATGCAGCCGCGAGCCTGAACACACTGCTAGCTGAGCACATATCGAATGAAGGGTCGCGTTATCGTCAGCCGGCGTCATCCGTCAGCGCGTGACAGTTTCGTGTACACTTCAAATATTTACAGATTTACACTTCTTTAAATAAGAAAATATAGAGATCGGGAATATGTCCGCATATATATTTACGATTGATTCTCTTCTGAGCTTACGGCAGAAGTCGATACTGAATACTGCTTTGTTTTACTGGGGAATGTGCAAAGATTTACTTGGTCACGGTGACAGACCAGGGCAAAGTTTTTATAATGTGGAAACAAACAGGTTAGCGAGTAAAACACAGAGTTGTCAGGGGTCAGTCACAAGTAGGCATTGGAGGTGTTTGGAGTGGCAAATTCAAAGACCGTATCGGAGGAGCCACAAGCTCAGTCTCACTGCCAGCCAAATTTTACTCATGCCTGTAAATGGGTGCCCATCTGTTTCTAGTCATTTGACCCTCCACACCACTAGGGGGCAGTAGAAATGGACCAGTGGTATATAACATCACCCAGATAAACCTAGAATGCGCCAGTCTGCACATACTTAATCACCTAAACAGACAAAACACTAAAAGCTTGCCTTTACAGCAGAAAAGGGGAATCATAACCTTTCATTCTAACAAAAATATTAAAACTAGTCTTTATAGAAAGCTCTAGCTCCAACTATACACGTTCTGTAACATTAATTTATAACAAAACCAAAAATATATGTATATATTTGTATATGTATATATTACCATTAACATCTTCAAGTTCTGTATACCAAAAGATACAATATTAACAGAAAAGTAGAAGACAATCCAGTTATATCCATAAACATAATGCAGTTCCATCATTGTCCCTAGAGGGCGACAGATTGACAAAAATATACAAATAACATATGCAATATTAATGGCATTGGGTCGCGTTTTTAAAAAAAGTCAAAATATTTTATAAAATGTGTCCGAGGTGTACGCTAAACATGGACTGGAGATGGAAAACAAAAAACTGGAGTTATTTTTCTGTCGTCTAACGTTTCTTCATCTATGTACATCAACAACATAAAGCAGGCTTTTAAAATGATAGGCAATGTGGTAAGTGAGGTACACTGCAGACCCGAAACACAGACACGGTGTCCGAGGGCTGCATCCACGCACGTTAATGCACATTTTCCAGGCGAGTTGTTAGTTTACAGCACAAAAAGAGGCGTTTGAACCCTGACACTGTAAACTGGGATATCTGTTGTAAACGTTTCTAGTTGTTTGCTGCGCGACGAATCTTAAAGCTTGAGACGTGTACATCCGGCCGGTATCTCTAACATCCTGCCCAGCTGAGTCACAAGCAGGCTCTCGTGTTACCGCCGTCTGCATGGTTAACAAGGGGCACTGCTATCGCCAAAAGGCGTCAGATGTACACGGGAGTTCCAGCGCCCTTAATCCAAGATATTAACGTAAACTGCAATAATTTAGCTTAGACATAAATATAAAAAAATTGGCCATTTGATAAATGTCACTGATTATGTAATACCTCGGTTATATGGTTCGAAAGCACACATTAAAGCATACCCATGTGAAGACTTGGAATCACGACATAAATTTAACTGTGGAAAGACTCTCATTGTTCAAGAAGTTCCTCAGCAGAGAAGATGCCGCGGTCCGACGAGAGTCAGACTTGTGCGACCCGTCGACGCGGTGCCGGAACGCAGCTCCAGTCAAATAGCGAAAACACCCTGGGTCCCACTCACTCTTACATCAGAGATGGCAGGTCGCAGTGGTAATGACGGCTGACAGGTGTGATATTTCGCTCATGACGTCGTGGAGCTCTCGGTGCCACATGGTCCATAGCAGTCAAGGGGGAGCCCGGTGTGAGACAGAGAGAGGGGTGTGTTGGCAGCATGGAGGGGCCCAGGGGCCGGGCACGTCTTGTGCGTCCGGGTCCCGCTAGCTACACAGCCGACACCTGCTCCTCTGAAAGGCGAGAGGGGAGAGATGGGGATGTCACTACAGATGACACTCCAGACGACCCTCGCTTGCTGGATTCCCTAACTGCATCACTGGATTCCCTAACTGCATCACTGTTCTGAATGCAGTGTAACAAGCACGAGCTGGATATAGATTTAGGACCCTGCCCTCTACCCCACGCAGCAGACAGGAAACGTGTCTGCAAAGGGGTAGCCAAACCCACACCCCTCCCACGCCCTCTCAGCACAGTCCTGCTGATTCACTGACAGTCGTCTGCCCCAGGATACGTACCATCTTCCTCAGAGGCTGCAGTGGCCGGGCTGGTGCTCCCCTTGTGCTCGCGCGGCATGGTACCTCCCGGACTCTGGAGCAACTTTGACCTCTGCAGGGCCACGCAATAGTCGGGAGGCTTTAGATGGGGGTTCCGGGTGGCTCCTTCGGGGAAGGAGATGCCCTGGTACCCTGGGGGGGTGGGGGGCGGACCCCTGCTGGGTGAGGTAATGCAGTACACTGGGGAACAGGGCGAACATCAAAGCGAATATTAAAAGCAGGTGAAACACAAAAATATCTGAGTTTGGCGCCACCTACTGGGCAACAGGATTATTTATACATATACATTTATTTACTTGCCAGACACTTTCTGTCTGCAGTAAACTACAAGTGAGGCAAACACCACATTATAAACAATTGTGCTGTAAAGGAAGCGAGATAAAAGTGCCGCTAGGTTGAGCTTCCAGTGAACGCCTGGGTACAAACGGAAGCAGTAAGGTGTGCGTATCAAAGGCGAGAAAGAGAGGAAAGGCGATAAGAGGCACTCTGATATACTTGCACTTCTGCAAATACGAAGATCATATCGTGCCAGAGCTGTGCATTTTCCCCCCAGACATAGCAAATCTACAGAGTGCAACACGTAAAGGAAACTTTAAGCACGTAAAGGTGGCTCCGGACCGCAAAGCCACGTGTCTCACCTATGAGCCCCTTCTCTGTGCTGGAGGTGACGGTTTTGTAGGTGGTGTCGGGGCCTAGGGGCCCATCGGGACACACTCCCGGTATCAGGAGTTTATCCGGCACCCTGCGCTTCACTGTGCTGTAGTTCCCCTCGCACGACTCCGAGAGGGAGCTGCAGGAGGCCCAACTTTCCCGGGACCGGCTGGCCTCCATGGCGACCACGGGGCCCCCCTCGCCGGCCTCCCGGGGCCCGCAGGCATCTGCCTCAGCGACGGATCTGCCCAGGGCTTGGTTCCGCAGGCCGCCCACGTCCCAGGCCCGTTGGGGTTGGAGGTTCTGGAAGTTATCATGGGAGCTACTGGAGCAGGAGGTCCAGCTTCCCCGGCCGCTGTCCGCTGGGTCCACGCCCGTGGGCTCAGGGGTGAGCTCCTCACCGCCGGCGGAGAAGGGAAAGGTGCAGGCGCGGGTCACGCAGGGCCGCGGCGCCGACGAACTGCGGACGAGCACGCACAGGCAGCTGAGAACAACTCCACTGTGGCTCGAGAGCGACAAGATCAGCTGACGGGATTTAATTAAAATTACACAGCTTTTTTTGGGGGGTGGTTTTACACAATAAACACACTGATTCAGTGAAAGGATTTTACAGACTGCGCCACTATTTATGTAATTAAAACCACCCAAATGAGTATTGGGGATATTTAAAATAAAATAATAAAAAAACAAACACAGTACAAATGCAATCTTTTAATGACAGGCCGTAGTAGTAAACATTCATTTAAAAAGTAAAAATGGTGTAAAAGTATGAAGACCTGTGAGTGTGGACATGTAAACAGTGGAATTAAAAGGCCTCACTGGGCCAGTAAAAGGGGGGTGAGATGTCACACACTGGGAGTTATGGGAAATCAATGTGACACTCCACCCTGGGGCGGACGTACCTGGCGGGAGGTGGGACGCCTTCGGCCGCAGGCTGCGGGGCAGCGGGCTGCGTGGTGACAGCGGGGGCGGTGTCCACCGCGGCGAGGGGGCGGGTGCCAGGGCAGCGCTCCTCGGCTAGAGTTACCGCTACTGAGTCCACAGAGCCGTTGCTGATGAGGCTGGAGCGGGAGGAGATCTCACTGTGGCTGGAGTCGGAGAGCGTGTCCGACTTTCCCACCGGCATCAGAGTGTACACTGTGGGACAAAAGGAATGGGCATGTCTTAAAGGGAATGCCTGAGCATTAAAGGGACGGGCTGGATCTTAAAGCAACACCCTCCGCAAACAACTCAATGTGTACTAAAGACTACAGAACGTTCAATAAACCTGCAATACAAAAACTTTATTTCAATACAATAAAAAAAAACAAAACAACTCTTTGTGAATCCCTCCCCTATATACAATTCACTGTTCAGTTTCACATACAGCAAGAACTGCACTTCTATTCCGTAAGTGAAGCAATGGTGAGTTTCAGGGCTCTGATCTTTACGGAATCCCATCATGCAATAATGACAAACAAACTGAGAAAACATCAAGGTACATATCAGCAACTACAGTTCAGTTAAAATGGGGACTGTTGGTCTGTCTGTCTCAAAGTGTTTTTCTCCTCCAGTCCCTGGCTTGAGAGTATAGCCATTTAAAAGGGGAAGGACTTCTGTGCGACACTTCCTGTTCTATGGCTACTTCCTCTCCTGTACTGGAGCTCCGTGCCTCTGCCTCCCTGCCTCCGGAGCTCCGTGCCTCTGCCTCCCTGCCTCCGGAGCTCCGTGCCTCTGCCTCCCTGCCTCCGGAGCTCCCTGCCTCCTGCCTGCCTCTGGACCTCCGTGCCTCCTGCCTGCCTCTGGACCTGCTGCGCTTCCTGACTGCTCTGAAGGGGGAGGTCAGACTCCTTAGGACCCGACGCTTAGGGGTGTGCGTTCCTGATGAGTGGGCCGGCACCGACTCTGCTCCGGGCCCCTCCTCCTCAGCTCTCCCACTCTGGTGGCCTGTGATCTGCTGGATGCGCCGCTGCAGCAGGGCCCCACCTATTCCATAGCTGCGCTGGCCGCCGACTCCCCGGGTGCTAGCCTCACTGGTTAGGGACGAGGACGAGCCTGACAGGTTCACCGGGCTGGAGCTGTGCGACTTGGGGGCGCCACCTGCTGGGAGCACAGAGAAGGAGACACACCATGGCCATATTACACCACTTCTATACCACTATGCCGGCTCTGTGTACAAGTGAGACGCTCCATTGACTAACTGGTAATTACATACTACCACCTTACTACGTACTACTAACGTGTACCTTTTTCTTTCAAATTCTGCAGCATAATCACCACAAATTAGCTGCAATGGTGTTGCTTTGAAACATTATACGTTGTGTCGTAGTAATTTGGGAGACTCTTATCTAAATGGACCCATCGATGAAATAACTAAGTCAACCAAGGGATTTGAACCCACGACCATCTGATCACAGACACAGAATGTCTCGTGAGGGTTGACCTTTGCGGGGGGACCCCTGGGGGGACACTGTCGGGGTGGAGTGCAGGGAGGAGGTGATGGACACCGTGTCCTCGGTGGCGCCCGGCTTCCTTGTGGGCCAGTCCTCAGTTGAGCTGGTTACCTTCTTCAGTACCTGTGGAGAACCTGGGGGCGAGGGGGGGGGTGGACAACCATTAGTTAATCTGCCACCATTCAGCAAGGAGTGGTGGGGGCAGTCAATAAATCCTCAAGGGGCCCCAAAACGAAAAACTCCACCCATGAGGACGATCTGCTCTTTATCACTATTCTTAAAACTATCTCTGACTGCGTTTTTCTACCAATGTCTAGGTATGTCGTGTTTCAAACTGTCAGATTGTGAGTGTCTAAATGTCTCCTGTATTCGTATTTATATCCCATTTGCCACCATTTCTCGCAGCGTGACCGACAAGATCGTAATTCCAGCTCAGCGTTCGGCCCATTGATCACACAGCTGAAGATGACAATAGAGATACTCTGACTTCTGAGTCTGCAGCTAGACGATGCTGATTTATTCAGGATTCCTAGACATGCGACAGAGCATCCTGGGGTTTAGGTTCGAGCTGAGGTGAGAGAGGCCAGCGGCTCACCATGGACGGCCAGGTCCTTAGCTATGCTTTTCTTCCGCAGGGGGTTCAGGCTGACGGGGGTTATCTGCAGCACCTGGCTCATCCTATTCTGGGGGTGGGGCTTCCCCGATGGCAGCGAGGAGCGCAGCAACACCGGAGACATGTCCAATTTGGTCGACCGCCGCTCGCTCACATTCTTAGTCACTGTGACATCGAAAGAGGAAATAATCGATCTTGTGCCCAAAGCTGCAGGATTTGTATGTTACCAGTGAAGACAATCAATGAATCAAAGAACACACAGACACACACATACATATGTACACACACACACAGCCCTCAAAGGTCTTTATCAAGTACTCAGTCATTTATTTCAAAAACAATGGCCACCAGGGGGCACTGTGAGTCGGTAAGCGCCCAAAATCATGTTCAGACCACAACAAACCCCATATTCATGTCAGCTACTCCACTCCCAGATTTAAGCATGGAAAGCCTGCTGGGGAACTGTTGATGGATTTTAGTGCAGCACTTGTGAGGTTACACAGGGACAAAGAACTATAGGTTAGGGCCATGCGGGCACGAGGGGCACAGAACTACAGGTTAGGGCCATGCGGGCACGAGGGGCACAGAACTACAGGTTAGGGCCATGCGGGCACGAGGGGCACAGAACTACAGGTTAGGGCCATGCGGGCACGAGGGGCACAGAACTACAGGTTAGGGCCATGCGGGCACGAGGGGCACAGAACTACAGGTTAGGGCCATGCGGGCACGAGGGGCACAGAACTACAGGTTAGGGCCATGCGGGCACGAGGGGCACAGAACTACA
>JAODJX010000051.1:3281088-3296247 GCA_026776945.1 Isichthys henryi
CCCCCCCCCCCCCCCCCCCCCCCCCCCCCCCCCCCCCCCCCCCCCCCCCCCCCCCCCCCCCCCCCCCCCCCCCTCCCGCCCCCCCGCGGGGCGGCGGATGGAGACACACCTCTGCCGGAACATGAGGGCGGGGTCCATGTTGGCTGAGGTCATTCGCACCACGTTTCGCACCTCCTTTGCAATCATGCGCAGTTTCTCAAAGTTGACCAGGCCGTCCACGCTGGAGTCGTTGCCTGGAGAGCCGGGGGGGGGGAATGAGGGAAGACGTCGATATCGTCTTAGCGAGAGGGATGAGGTGTGCTGAGAGCTGAAAGGTTCTGGGGGTTTGGTCGTCGGCACATGCCCACCCCCTCTGGCCGCTAATTACTGAAGGCCCTGGAACGGCGTTGGACCAAGGCCCACTCAGCACAGATAGCTGAGGGTGCGTTCCTCAACAGCTCCATTCCTAATGAGAATACTATCGATTTATTTTCTTCTTCTTATTCATTATTAACACGCTGCGAAACGGCCAAGAATCGCGAGATGGGTGACAGATCAGCCACCAGTAACACCGCCAGCAGAAATGTAATCGACGATAATGGCAGCAGTTTGCAAATAAGCATTAGCATAATGACCAGCATTATTTATTCAAAACATTCACGGCTAGTGGCACAGCTAGCTGGCACTGATCAATTTTCCCGATTGTCCTGATAAATTTAAGCCCTCTAGACCCAAGATACATGGAATTTTACCAATGTTTTGAACACTAAGTACTTAATTCACTTGTAAAATCATCACTAAGGGTTTGACCAGGTTTCACGAGAAGCACAAAAGGAACCACTTGACCTTTGCTCCACAGAAGTGGGAAATGAGTGGGAACTGGGTATTATGAACTGATACTGGCGTGGTCTTTATACTGTAAATTATGCTGTATGGTCTGATACTGTCGTGATATTTTACCTGTCCAGTACAACGTACGATCCAGAAGATCAAACTGATACTGATACTGGTGTGGTCTTTAAATAATGTGTTAACCCTGCATGATCCGATACCAGTGTGGTCCTCGCCATTGCTTCACCGAAGGACTCACCTTCATGCAGGAAGGTCAGGTCTTTCTTCACCACGGGGATGAGGGGGATGATGGGAGGCTGCACGCTCTGGCTGCTCAACACGTTCCGGTACTTGGCCATGTTCCTGGAAGGGTCGAAGACGTCCTGGAGGTCCCGGAACAGCTTCTCGTACTTTCCCGGCAGCTTTTCCCAAGATCCGCGCAGGCGGTACACCGGTGCCAGGTTGAGCCCACTGCAGCAGAGCCCACAGTCACAGTCAACGTGTGCCAGGCCAACACGTGTTTACAAACACGACAAAAACAACTAGGAACGCAAGCCGGAACGCCTACGTGCAGGACAGCGGCCCGGTACATCTCAGAAACATACGTAACACTTACTGTCAAGTCTTTTGTGATGAACGATGTGTCAGTGTGGCTAAAATCACATCAATAGAACATTTTCAGATAACCCTCTATTAACAGAAGGGCCCTACAAGGAGTCGTCATATCCGCAAACCAGCCAGACTCACTCTTCTCTCTCGTGAGCCACAACAGTCAGCCGGGAACAAAAGCCAGCTAAAGGATCTTGACTCACAACACACAACCTGCCTGTGACATAAGCAGCTGGGCGCCAGCTGTAAACACTAATCACCGCAGACTGACGTTAAGCGATTATCCTGGGGAGACGGCCGACCGCCAGCCCTGACAAAACAGGGAAACTGCAGCGCTCTCAGAGCTCACAAGCCACGAGATGGGAGGCTTGAATAAATTCAAGTTCCACTGTGAGTGCGCACTCCTCTAACTCCTTTTCCCAACCCATATGACACAACATGCATTGAAAACAGTGGAGCACAAACTAATCAAAAACACATTATTACTCTTTATTTATGCGTATGACACAGAGCAGTGCAATGCAGGAGTGCGTTACGAAACCTGGCACTAATCAGAATTATTATTCTACAAAATTTGCATGGGTGGCTTAGCAGATGGCAGCGTACCCTTACACCTCCAGGGATGGAGTTTGCATGTTCTCTCCATGTCAGGCAGGTTTACTAGCTACATAAGTTTCCTCCAAGTCAAACCATGCAGTTAGGTATCTCTGACAGTATGCCTAACCAGGGTGTCCCTCGTCTTCTGCCCTGTCGTCATAGCGACATTGTATCAGTGCTTTTGGAAGACGAGCTGTTCCGTGAATTGCTAGGCCGTGAACAAGCGCATTACCTGATGATGGCGAACATCGAGTTAAAGTTCTTGCATTCGCGGCAATGCAGGGCGATCTTTATGAAGTGCTTCAGTGTCTTCATCCTCTTCAGCGTGTTTGGCTCTCTCAGGATCTCCGTAGCCACCCAGAAGGTCTCCTGGTTGATGATGTCCTCGAACTGCTTGAGGTGGCCGCTGCTGGCACCGGAGGGGTCCAGCTTGAAGAGGTCCTCCACGTACTCGGTGGACTCGACGTTGCGGAAGAGCTCAAAGTCACGCATGGAGAGCTGAGCGGCCACCTCCATGGTGCTCAACTGCAGCAAGCTGATCTGGCTCTCCCTCAGCAGTTCCTGGGCATCATCGTCTGAGCAGAGTGTCTCCGTGTCCATATTGTTCTTCAGGTAGTACCTGGTAGGAGCAGCCGTACTAAGAAATCCAGGCAGACTGCAGAATGTTCTTACACTTAGATCTTACACTCAAGTTTTACACAGTCACAGCCCACCCCCCACCCTCCACAACCAAACGGCAGCTTTTACAGATCCGAAACCTAAATTGTCACCTAAACTTTCATGCTGAAACTGGACATTTTCAGGATCTTCCATGACAATTTAAGGTAGCCGAAGTGCTGCTGAAGTTCAGCCGAACTCGGTAAAGCGGTGAAATTCAAATCGAGCCAATGATCATAATAAAATACGTGGGGCAAAACTAACAGGATACAGGCAGTAAGCTGGCTCTGGGGATGAAAGAGAGACTTTGGGACATGAAGTGCATTTTGGGAAAACTCGTGATGCCAGGCAGCTTTCTGCTAGATGAACTTGCCGTGGGCCAAATGAAACTGGCGAATAATGTGCCCAACTTGCAGTGGCTTGAGTGGCTATTTAGAGAGTCCTTAGGGCTGCTTCTCCCGTGTCACCATCCACAGCAGTTCAGCCAGACATACAGATGTCTAAATGCTTGCATGTTACAGCAATCCTCTTCTTGTATTGTACTCTGCTACGCTTTGCAAACCATAACAACTAGTGCAAACATCCTGATAAATCAAGGGCAGATTGTTTCCCAGGTTAAATACCATCATTTTAGGCAGTGTGCCAATTAAGGAACACTGCATCAGACACTGACTGAGGCTAGGAGGCGGCCTTCCCAAGGGAAAACGGAATAGATGCAGCCAATGAGGAGGTAGTGGGCGTGGCCTAGCCATCATGCTCTCTCAGACTGGATCCTTACTTTTTCTCAGGGGTTGGAGTGGACTGGACAGGGCCTACCTGCCGTTGAGCTGTATCCGGTCAGCCAGTTTGGACAGCTGGTCGGGCAGCCTCCTCTGCTTAATGACGCCCTCCGGGCTGACAGATACCTCGCACAGGGAGAAAGTGTCGGACGTCTGGAGCAGGCCGAGTTCAGCAATCGCGTGGGACACGACTTCCTTGGCCGTGGTGTCTTTGCTGATGATGATGTAACAACTCTGCTGGTCCGACTTGAACACACGGATCACCTGGTCTGGAGCATCTTTGTGTAGGCCAATAAGATAAAAACAGTATTGATTAAAAAAAAAAAGGCTGATTGTTGAATAGCGTAAAAACATTAAATTTTAACACTTGTACAAAGAATCAAGCATGCAAGGTTAAGACATCATCATCTGCACAGCAACACGTAGGACAGTGTGTCATTATGATGTAACCAGTGGTAACCTGAAGGACGCCCTAAACAGTTTTATCAGAGCGACTTCCTGACCATGTGACCACAATTTGATGGCCTCTGTATGCAAACATACAGAACGGGAAATCCTATAAACACTTAAACAACTACTGACCGTTTCATAAAAGCAGTTTCCTGAAAGGAAATAAAGAAATCTTTCTCTACAAATACTACGTTTGCGTCATTTTAATTAGTCCGGACAGCCTGCGTCGTTCGGTCGGAAAGTTCTCATAGCCAGGAAACAAAACTGAAAACAGACCTCGAGAACCAGAATGATTATACAATCAACCAGCACACAGGGCTGTCATTCTGAATCTAAAATCTACTGCACAGAAAGAGTCATTATATAGACGATCGTGTCTAAAGAAAGCAGTGGTAAGTTTATTCTGCAACCAAAATAAGAAATCGTTCAGGGAATAGAAATATGCTTTATTCCAGCTTCCAAATTAGGGTTTAAAATCATGTGTACTGTACTTACAGTAAAATCCTACGGCTGTGTCAGCATTAAAAGAAGGAGAGACATGATTGAACACACAAATAATGGATATACACAGTCTGTCATCACACAGGCTTAATCTCATCTAAAAACCCGAACAACTCTAACTGGCAATGACCAGCAAATACTTTTTGTTTTTTATTTTTTTTTTTTTAGAACCACATATCACGACGAAATGTGCGAGCCGCTTAACCCAAACCCCACTTCATGGCTGGTTCACGAGTCACAAATGGATGAGGAAAGCGTTCGGTAATTAACGTGAAATGAACTCTGGGATAGGCTCTCTTTCCTGGAAAGAATACATTCCCCTTAAGGTCATTTTATATTTATGTAAACTTCCGTAAGTATTAGCAGCTGTGCTTTAAGTATTAGCAGCATTCTTCTAAAGCACTGTTTACCTAAAAGGCTTATCTTGAAAGCACGCAGCAGTGCCGCCTTAGTGGCAGTGCATTGTGGGAGAATGGGGTGCCGTTGACCTCTCACCTGTGGCGTTAGAGTAGTCGAGCACGCTGGAGACCGGCTGCAGCAGGTCCGGGCTGCTGGAGGACAGAGCTCCGGGGATGGGCATGATGGCCACGCTATGCCGACACTGCTTGGTGCCCACGATGCTGTCGTCCTGGCACTGGATCACACCGCCATCACTGGCACACAGAGGGCACGGTCACAAGAGGAGCACCAACCATTCCCAGATCATCATCTCTCTAAACGAAACTGTGCTCTTTATAATAATTGATAATTGATAATTGAGCATGAACTGCTGCGTAAAATACGACAGAAATTATTTACAGATAGAAACAATCTGACAGGCTGACGACAGCCATGGCAAATGGTGCAGCTTAGTGTGAGAATGGGGGCGAACCTGCAGTCACACGTCAGCGTCATGCCATAAATCGAAGCCCAACAAATCCAGCCAAGAGTGCTAGGGTTCAGTTTTACCCTCAGCCCGCCTCTCTCGGCGATTCTGCCAAAGCCACACGAGGACTCTCGCCCAGCAGATTTCTGCCGCTGTTGTGATGTACGGCGCGCTCACTGTAGTACTGCTCACTTCAAAGCCCACATGTGCGCCTTTCATCTCCCCCAATCCCATATACTCAACAGGCAGGTTCAATGCCTGAAGTCAAATGACGGCCGAGTCCTCTATACCGCTCAAATTGTCATCAAACTGTCTGGCCGCTCCTGCATCGACGGCAATGTTTTCAAGAACGGAAATTTATTTTCATTTCGTGGAACTTTTCTTTGTCAAAACCAAAACTTAAAACGTGAATGATTCAGTCAATCCGTGGCTGCAGGTCATGGCATTTTCGACACATATCACCCAGTAAACTAAGGAGCATTTTCTATGATGTATTTAAAGAAGGTGACCAGTTTCAATCTGGCAGGACTGAACGATGTGTTAATTTAACACACAAAACACTATAAGGCGTACCCAAAGCATTAATGGATAACTGACTTCTTTATGTGTGATAGCTGCAGACAGACATTTTAAAAACCACAACTAAATATACAACACGTTAAAGAAAAAGTATGCTTATTTTCCTTATTTGCTAGCCAAGGCTCTAACGTGCCACACCTTGTGACGAAGAATTATTAAGGGAGAGTTACAGTAGGCAGCGCATTCCTCCGTTAGAGGACACCTAGTAAACTAAAGGATTAGAGTATCGTAACCATTGTTGTAGGTTTAACACATAGCTCACTACGTCTCCACCCAACTTAATTGAGTTTTAAGAAAACTACCCGTTGATGTGACATGCATCTCAAAATTAAAATTGTTCTGTGCAGAACACGTCCACAGTCCTTAACAAGGTGAGACCCATGAAATAATCAGCTTCAATACTCTCACCGCAAAGCCAACAAGTGTCCTCAGAAGATGCTCACTGAGCTTAAACTGCCCAGCCCAACACTGTCTGTTCCTTTTTCGATTTCAGCCTTTTAAGGAAATACAAAATGGTTTCAAACCAAATTAGGGTAATCAGGGAAGTGTCTTACCCAAAGAGTCCTCTGCTCGTGTGAGGCAGTTACGGAGAGAGACAACAGTGAAGAGCAAGGTGAGAGAGACAGCCAGAGACAGGTGGACAAGGTACACGTCACTTAACACTGCACGACAAATCAAACAAGTCACCACGTCTCACGACATGACGTTCTTTTACTTTATTTTTTTTATACACCTGCTTTTAGAAATTTACAGAGAACCGCTGTAAGTATGACAGGAAAGAACAATAGATCTACCAGCACAATAAAAAAGAAATAAATGCAGGAAAATGAGCAATGCAGCGCGAGACGCATGCGCTGCAGTGAATGCGTCACACATCTGGCAGATGGGCTGGTGCACTGCAGTGCCACCTCATGAATAAGCAATGCGATGAATGAGTGGTAGGTAAGTTGTCAGCAATTTGTTAGCTGTATTTATAGTATCACAGAGGAAAGATGGGCGCTTTGATAAAACTGATCAGAAGGACCGGACAGCCTGAGCACTGTTCGGGGAGCAGAGATTATGATCGAGATGTTAGCCTGCGCTTACGTCGCGACTGCCACTGAACGAGGGTGCAAGTGTGGCGTGGAAATGCCCAGAACGGCCTACATCGGACCACTGCTTCCGTCAGCAGGTAGAAGCTGCAGCTCTGGTAATGTGAATGAGCGACAAGTGGCAAAACTATAAACAAAAGCCTGTGAGATGGTGAGACGGAGGCTGAGAGCTGGGACCCCTGCCGACGAACCGGCTGAAATTAGCAACCCCGTCCATGGCAGTGCCCCTCCATCACAGGGAAGCCAGCGAGGATGGCGACTGCTTAAGCACCATCTGAGAGCAACAAAGCGTCCGCAGCCGCCTGTCATCTCCGTCGATCACTGGTATCTGGTCTGAGGCACAGATTAAAGCAGCCCTGAGGGGGCAGAGGGTGCGGAGGACGACACACTATGCCTGAACAGAAACTGCGTGCGAGCCAGGTGCATTCTGGGTACCTGAATGGCTTGGGCGGCAGTATGCTGAAGCGCGTCTTGTCGAGAATCTTCCGGATCTTGTTGCGCCCCCCGGAAACAGTGTTGGCTTTCATCTTCTTGTGGCTCTTGTCGGTGGGGAACTCAAGGTCGCCGGGCAGGTCCGGGATGGAGAAGCGGTTGTTCTTCTTCTCCTGGATCTTGGGCACGTGGGGGCTGCCATTCTTCTTCTCATGCTGGACCCTGCTCATCAGCTCTTTGAAGACTGGGGGCGGGGCGGCATGTAACATAATAGTCAGAGAAATGCATCTTCTCTTACGCACACAACGCGCGCCTCGCCTGCGGTATCTTCTATCTTCTGTAGAGAAAACTAGACTCTCAGGGGTTTGAACCCTCAAATCTTTGTTGAGCTCGTGCCTGAAGACACATTTGCTTAATTACTTAGGCTACATTCGAAAACCCTAAGTGCATAGGCTACGAGTTTTTATTTTTAAACCGGCAAACAGAAAGCTGTCTGACATTCAAAGGGTAAAATCTCAGAAACGTCCAAGTGTGTCAGTGTTTCTGTAGGTGCAAGCCAGCGCCCCCCCCTTACCGAATATGTTCGTCTTGACGGTGAGAGAGAGGTGCGTGTTGTTCTTCAGAATGTCCATGGCTTTGGCGTAGGTGATGTTCTCAAAATTCTGCCCGTTTATCTCCATTACCTGAAAGAGTGGAAGCTTGCCTTAGACGCCATGCCTAGTCCAGTTTAACCCGAGCGTCGCGGCACGCTGACATGCTCACCTGCGTGACAATTACATCAATGCAGAATCCATAAAGTGGAACCCTGACAGGAAGCCTGACACCTCCTGGCCAGAGGTCATTAATACACGTCACCGCATCAGGCCGAGTCGCCTCGACTCTCTGCTTCATACCCGCCATCGGCAAGCACATTGATCAGCCACGCTCACGGCTAGGTACAGACGCAAATTAAAACCTTAACTTCGGCAGGCTCTCGCTGGAGAGCAGCCATAAAAAGCACCTCCATGCAATGTGGTACCCGAGCCTCTAAAGATCACGGCCAGATCCAGCAGCAACTACAGTAAGAATTGGAAGTCAATAAATCAACAATACATTAATATGAAGCAGCATTCCTGGCCGACTTGGTTGGCAAAAGGTCAGTGTTTCATGATGCCACGCGCGCACACGCACACACACACATCCAAACCTCAGCAGAGGGAGGCCAACAGGTTTTCCATCGATTCATCTCCCATAACTGCCTATCCCAGGGACACTGGCACAATCTTGCCGGCTCACAAGGAGGACCTGGCAGACACTGCATCTTCTGGCACAAATAAGCTATACTCTATCTATATTATTTGCTGCCTGCTTCATTTACATTATATATAGCACTGAAATTCAGACAATACATTAATCTATGTGGTACGTTCGTCCAAAGAAACATACGAATGAAAGAGCACAATCAGACAGTCCCTGGAGCGACTGAGCCTCAACGGTGAAATCACTCAGCAACCCTGGGATTTGAACTGGCAACCTGCTGAGGCACACCCTCACCCCCAAATCACATGGCGGACGCCCCCGTTCTTGGACCAACTTGGCCTCCTACCTGGTCCCCCCGCTTAAGCCCGGCCTCGGCGGCCTTGCTGCCCTTCTCCACCTCGTCCACGAAGACACCGAAGCCGCGCTCGCTGCCGCCCTGCAGGCTGAAGTGCAGGGGCGACTCCCGGGAGGGCTTCAGCAGAGTCGCCTGCCGCCACTTGGCCTTGGCGGCGCAGGCGATGTTCAGCAGCCTCAGGTGGCCCTTCATCTTCTGCTGGAGAAGGAAGAGGAGCCACCCGTCACCACGGTTATCAGCGGTCTGACGCGGTGTGGGTGGGAGATGCGGAAGGTAATCCATACTGCCGTCTCCAGGAGCCTCTCAAAGTCCTCCAGGAACTGTGTCATCTCAGGGTTCCCTTCAAAGTCGTTGAAATGATTGTTCACCCACAGGAGCACGACCCGTGTGACCTGCAGGGGGCGGCATAGAGCACGCTCAGCTTACCTTAGCCCGAAGTGCTCCAAATTCATATTTTATCCAAGAGAGACTGTGCAAACTGTAGCTATAAGCATGCACTTCCAGACTTTACTCTCACCGGTCACTCCAGTTTTAATTTATTCTGACACGCCAAATAAATTCCAGCTATCGACATGCTAGTGGAGCAGTTCCAGGAATCTCAGCAGCTAAAAAGTGTTTTGTTGCACTTGACAAGGATGGAAGTGAACGAGTTCTGCGCGTTTACACCAGTACAAATAGACAGAAAGGCACAGAAAAACAGCTACTAAATCTGAATGCCATGAACACAAGACAGCACAAGTTCTGTTCACTATTTGCCAACCCATCTACGAATTCTCTGGACCTTCTGTTCACTTTCATTCTCATTGAGCAGTGGTGGGCAGTTCAGGTCCAGAAAGTTAAAATCCAGACCAAGATTTTATTTCAACCAACCAGCTGAGTATAAAGAGTCACAGTCACAGAGTACTAAACTGGTTGGTTGAAACAAAACCTGGATTTTTACTTTCTGGCCCTCAATCACCCACCTTTATTGCTGAGCTTGTTTCTGCACAGAGAGAAAGCCAACGGCTGGCTTGGGGTCTGTGACGGGCACCTTGTCTCGGAGGCTGTCCACGTTGAACCACTCCAGCAGCTTCTTGCCGACCTCCATGGGACTGGACAGGAAGGTGCGGTAGGTGAGCAGGAAGTCCTCAATGTACGTGGGGTCCACCACGGAGTGCTCCTCCACCAGGTGCATGATCAATCGCTCGGACGTGCCCTGAGAACGAGTGAGCGGCACAAACACGCAAATCTGATAAGTACAAACCCTTCACCTCATGGGGTAAGTGAATTCCATACTAAGCCGTATAGCAGAGATTACTAATGGATTAGAGACGAAAGAACACGGTATCGCTGACTGAAAATGTAACTCATAATGTAAATGACTCCGCAGTTCATGATTCGGCATTTTTGATGTGACAGCAGCATTTACTCTGCACTGATGGAGCACATGCAGAAAATATGAAGGCTGCACGGTCGGAGGAATCCAGAAAGGTAAAGATCCTCCAGAGGATTTGAAACTAAAACGTCCCTTTAGTCAAGAGAGCGCAGATCCGAAAACAGAAGTGAACCCTTTAAGATCTTCATTACGGTTTAAAAATACAAGCACATTTAACACAGCAGCATCAAAACACATTTAGCAAGAACAGAACACCACAACTAAAAATGAGTTCCCTCTCATATAAAGGGGCTTTGAAAGGAGATTCTATCATATTTTGCTTCTTTTACTATCATATTTTGCTTCTCATATTTTTTTTTATCTAAAGCGAAACATTTTTGAGAAAGCCGGTCAGCCGGACGCTGGAACTACCAAGGTCCTTCTTCAGGGGCCCAATGGCGACATCGCCAAGGGATCTGATCCAGTCACCTTTTGATCACAACCACAGCATTCTAACCTGTTGAGCTGCATGGCGCCCCCAGTTCCATAGATGAGACTGTGGCCTCCCTCCTCCCCGCAACCCTCACCTTGATGACAATGTGGCCCTTTCTGGTGCCGCTGCGGTCCAGTTCTCGATGCTCCTTCACCATGACGATCTCGCCCTCCTCCTCCACCTTGTGCGTGTTCTTCTCCACATGATTCAGGATTCGCCAGTAGTCCTCCTGGGCGATGCACACGAACTGGCCCAAAATGACATGGGGACACTTGGTGAATTTGGAGTAGAGCACCCGGTTGCTGCGCACCAAGGACGGGTACTCCCAGAAGAGCAGGGCTGAGTCATGGCTGCGAGGCATGGGAAGGGCCGAGACAGAGTCTGCACGCTGCTACCGGCAGAGACTCCCCTGCTGTCTCCTCTCACGCCTCGACTGTATCGCCGGCTATCGACCGCGTGCCCGGTGCCTCAGCCATAAACGGGGGCCCTAAATCCGAGCAGAAGTCCTGTCAGGAATCGAGGTATGATCCAAGCAGCCTCAGGCAGGCGAGCCTCCCCACCGGTCCATCCAGCGCCGCTGACGTTTTCAAGTAAAGCGCATTTAGTGTGACGCGCTCTATATTAAGGATCGGTTCCTGTTTCCTACAAAGGCGGCTCAACAATTAACCCTGATTCTACTTGAAAAATCTGGCTAATGCAGCAGAAGAACCAAAACAGTTACTTAACCGCGGCTATTTGTATTTGTTGCGACGTTTTTCCTCCTTCAAGCATACTTGCATACTTTTCCACACTAATCAGGTCACTGACCTAGGATTACAGAAAAATATTCATTACAGAGAAGCATTTTTATCGTAATGTTTCAGCCCCACCGAGTCCCGTTAACCAGGGCTAGATTTATTCAATTAGGAGACAACAAGATGTTGGAAGCAATGGCTCAACCCCACCAACCAATCAAAGCTGGGGGTGATCATGGAGCCCAGGAAGCACAGGGCACGAGGCGGAGAAAACCCTGAACGGGAAAGCAGTCCATCACAGGGCACGAGGCGGAGAAAACCCTGAACGGGAAAGCAGTCCATCACAGGGCACGAGGCGGAGAAAACCCTGAACGGGAAAGCAGTCCATCACAGGGCACGAGGTAGAGAAAACCCTGAACGGGAAAGCAGTTCATCACAGGGCACGAGGCAGAGAAACAAGACATCAGTTCACTGGACGCCAGTCCATCACAGGGCAGACAGCAGGGGACACCCCAGACTGGACGCCAGTCCATCACAGGGCAGACAGCAGGGGACACCCCAGACTGGACGCCAGTCCATCACAGGGCAGACTGCAGGGGACACCCCAGACTGGACGCCAGTCCATCACAGGGCAGACTGCAGGGGACGCCCCAGACTGGACGCCAGTCCATCACAGGGCAGACAGCAGGGGACGCTAGTCCATCACAGGACAGACAGCAGGGGACGCCCCAGACTGGACGCCAGTCCATCACAGGACAGACAGCAGGGGACACCCCAGACTGGACGCCAGTCCATCACAGGACAGACAGCTGGGGACGCCCCAGACTGGACGCCAGTCCATCACAGGACACACACTCACAATAACATGTTAAGTGCAATTTCTCTTACAGCATTTATTTTCTTTCAAAGGGACTTTACCTGGCAGTCGTCGCCTTTGCTGCGCACCTCGCCGTGCATGTACTGCTTGTCCAGCGAAGGTGAGATCCCGAAGCTGTTGCCCATGCACAGGGTCTCGGTCCTGCCGTCCGGGTGGCCGACCTCCACCGAGCCGTTGAGGATCACATACCACATGTCCAGCTGGCCACACAGACGATAGCACTCAGCACCCGACAGCACTATCGACCGGCCAGTTAAAGGAGCATTTTCCGCACAACCTTGAAACATAGTGCATTATTTATCTGCATCTTCCTAAAGGATAATCATGAAAGAAATGTTCGACTTGGGGACCTTGAAGGTGTCAATAATATAAACTGGTGGAAATGGCAGCAGCTAACGAGGTGAGAATATGGGGGCTGTCCTGAGGAAATGTGAGGGGGCGGCGGCGATGATCCTGCCAACCTGGCTGTGGGGCCAACACGTCATCCCGGTGTGCTTCCCAGAAGCAGCTGTGGGTCTGAACAGGGGCATCCATCTGGCTTTTTGCTCTACTAGCCAGCCAATACTGATGCTAAAATTCTTGGACCCTACTCATAAGCAGAAATGACCTCCATCTAGGGTGGGGGGTTTGAACTGAGCCACAGTGACAGAGAATGTGCTACTTCGCCCTCTCGAGGTCTTACCTCTTGCTGGTCGTGCAGGATCACTGTCCCGGCACGTTCCACCACCTCGAAGACCATGACGGTGCAGAGGTCCCTCCTGACGGACATGGTCATGTTGGCGAAGGCCGGAAACTGGTGCATGAACTCCAGTAGCTGCTCTGCAAGGCCGAAACCAGGCGAAGGGTGAGCAGATAACTACTAGCTCAATGTACAGGGCTACTGAAATGAAACAGCCAAACAAACCATTTTAGACCAGTGCTTCCCAATATGGTCCTCAGGGACCCATAGGCGGTCAGCGTTTTTGCTCTATTCTAGCTCCCGGTAGAAGGGAGCAAAAATGCAAAGCATCTGCCAAGTAGCTCGGAGGGAGCAAAAACACGGACCGACTGAGTCCCTGAGGACTGGATTGCGAAACATTGTTTCAGCCAATCTCCTTTTAGCTGTATAATACCCCCATACACCAGGCTTGTCTTGTAAGGCAGGGGATTCGGACCAGATTGGTGGGGTGCTGCGAGTTGTTTCCCCGCCTGCAAGCCTGCGGCAGACAGATCCAGGCTCAGTAATTAAAGGGACGGGCTGAGAGACGCAGCTCTCCATCTTAAAGTCAGCACGTTTCCCCACTGTCCTTCATGCCTTTGAGAGCCTGCAGACTGACAAACCGGCACCAGCAATGTCTTCCATAAACAACAGGAATTTGGCACCGCCCGTTTGCGGGGAAGCCGGCCTGCTCACCTGCGTCGTCATCATTCCTGTCTGCCGGTTCCTTCTCCAAACACTCCCTGACGAGGTCCCGGCCGAGCAGCCCATCTGTGGTCCTCTCTAGGTCCTCGTCTTCCTCCTCCTCTTCCTCGGAGTCCACCGGGGCCTCCGGGAGCCCCGACAGGTCCACATCACCGAGTTCGCTCTCTGTGGCCTGGCAATTCAGGAAGAAGGAATCCATTTCTCAATCACTAAGTACTTTTATTCAAACTACTTTTTTAATTGTTCTGCGGTAGTTTAACTCCAGCCTATGGCTTATACCAACTCCCTTTCTCTTCTGGCCACTGCATTTAGATCGCTGCAGCTGGGTTATCAAAGAACTGTAATACGCGCCACTCCGAAGTCCTGCATAAAAGAGCACTGGCAAATTAAAATGTGCAGTGACTGTCTAATTGCCCTGCCCATGCCATTCTTTTATCAAGGAGGGAGCCAACTTACTGTAGACTAATTAAGAGAGAGACAGGAATTCCAAAATGTAAAAAAAAAAAAAAATCAATTTATTCTAGGCCAAAATGACTAAAACAAGTTAATTAGGATGCCGACTTGCATTGCGTCCAATCTGCATAATTACTAAGCGACAATGTTGTATTAATTACAAGCACAAGCGAATAGTTCCATAGTTTCGTCACACAGATGTGCTTGTATTGTGTGTCAAGTCCAACCTCCCCCGACATACAAAATCCACAAAGAGTGTGTGTGTGTGTGTGTGAGCGAGTGTGTGAGAGAGTGAGATGACAGCGGCGTGTAAACGGTGGAGCTGGGCTCTGCGCAGGAGCAAACCCGCAGTGGGGGGGGGGTAGTCCCATTTTATGCAAGTACTCTTCTGTGTATTTTTTTGTTAATTATTAGGCAGGATATTGAGTTTTTTTTAATCATACGAGAAAAATTGCTTTGGATGAAGGCAAATGCGCGGCGATCAGAGCTCTAAGTGCAGTTAATAAGAAAAAGTGGGTAAAACACTGAGCATGCTGGCAGATCCCATTCTTCCCTGAACAATAAGAGGAAACTGCTGCCCTGTGAACCGCAGAGATTCGAGGAGGCAGATCTACACGGCTGTCAGGCGGGCAGCTCCTTTATCTGACCCTTTAAGGCACCACCGGTGAAAGCGGTTAACATATAAAATTCACCTACTCACAGACTGGCCTCTGGCTGAGCCCGGCGGAACCACGGTCTGCCCTAAATCACGCCGGTAATTGTACCCGACTGTGAAGGCCACGGGATCAGTGTCTAGCCCATTATTTTGCGAGCGCGTCCTGTAGCCAGGACCAGAAGTGCCCCCCCCCCCACCCACCCTTTACCCACCACTGGGCTCAGCCT
>JAODJX010000051.1:3296347-3311587 GCA_026776945.1 Isichthys henryi
ACTGACTCAATGTCAGAGATTTATTGCTTTTCAGGAAACTTGTACGTTTTTTTTTTTTGCACACAAAACCTCGTTGTCAGCATAACGGGCAGCATACAAAAGCTGATGCGGGTGGGGGGTGGGGGGCATTGGGGTAAGAAGTGCCACGGCTAGTCAACCTGCCGCAGGCGTTACATGAAACGAGCTGGCCTGGCGCTCTGAAATCTGACAGTAACAGCTAAGGTATCTCAGTACGTCAGTACAGGCCAGCGGCTGCGCCACATGCCAAGGAGCCCGAGGTTAATTGGCTGTTAAACTGCAGGATTATTCATAAGCCAATTGTATTTTTCGAAGCTGCTTCAGGTTTCACTTTGGAACATTACAGACCAGAGGACCCTGCGACATTTACCACAAGTGTAAAGAAATTCCTGCAAGTCAAGATAGTTCGGTGGAAAGAGGCCACTGTGACTGGTGTGGTTATGGTTGCTTTAAACCATAAATGCTGAAAAATTCCCTTCCGTAAGCCTTAAAGTACCCGCTGGCCAGTTCTGTCCAGACACCGGTCCGGTCAATCCCAGATGAGACGCTTCCCCACCAGCAGGAAGCGTGATATCTTTGGGATCTGCCAAGAATGGCCGGTGTAATATGGCATCAGGAGGCTTTAAAGATTCCCTAACCGCAATACACATCGCGCCGCTATGAAATGCTAGAACCTTTTACGGTTGAAATGCGGCAGCCTGGCTGCTCTCTGTCCCTTCATTTCCGCTGGTATCGCAGCCCTAAATCAGTACTGCTATGTATTGGGCTTGATTCCATCTCCAAGAGGCAGTTTTTCCATGATACACCTGTAAACAAAAATAATACCTCATTCGAAGTATGAGGCATTCGAAGTATGAGGAAACTCTACTTTTTCCAGTACATGCGACAATGATATTGGGTGGATCTGTATCAACATCACTTATATACGGCCAGGGGCGGCGCCTGAGGGCCTCAACAGAAAACTGATTGGTCCCAGGAGTACTGCCCCTTCCTGTCACTCACTCATGCGAAACACATCATTGGCTAATTGCCCCTGTGTATGGCCACTCAGCTGCATTGATTTCTGGCTTTGGTCCAGTCCTATTCATATGTATGTGTACTTCACACGCACCCAGGCTTCTGCCTTTAAACAGTGACCTAAAGTCGATTATAAACACGACCTATGTGCATAATTTATAAATACAACCCAAAAAATACATTTTGTATAAACAGCAGGCAACAACAGTGGTGAGCCACACAACATCTGGATCAGGGCTGCATGATGCCACATTGTGATATAATTGTGATTATGTGGCGCATGTACAATAATCGCAATTTATACAGATTAATAACTTTTGGGCATCAAAATACGTCTCGCTAAATCTCATTAAAAATACGCGTCTCATTAAAAATACGCGTCTCACAAACCTGCTAATTACCGCTTTGAGCCTGCTTTCCAAATCGTGGGTGTAATTAAACGTCCGTAAAATACCGAAAAGCCGGCGTCCGGACAAATGTTTACGCCTATCATCTAAAGCCCTGGTGATTATTATGCATGTTGCCATATAACCATGTCACGTCACTAGGAAGGGTGGCGCCAAGGTTTCTGCTGCCCTTAAATGACGCTCAATCAATAATAAGGAAGCAGGAGGATTCGTTAATTTCACATGGGTACCAAGATGTTCTCGCTATGAAAAGTACCTGAGAAAGGTGACAGAGGGTGGACAGAATAACGGAAACAATGAATTAATGATGAGCAGCGTCACGCTTCAGCCCTTCTTAGAAGGCCCTTTGAACTGCCTCATGGGACGCTGGACCATTCTTCAAGAAGAGAAGCCTCTGGTTCTTTTTATGGGATGAAAGTTGACTTGACACTCTGATCTTGTGGGGGTTCAGTGATGTTTATATCTAGTGAGTGGAAGGGACTTCATGCAGGTGTTCACCGAAGCAACCCTTGAATTTGTTTAGCAGTAATAAATGGGGCACGACCATCACAAAAAAAAAAATCAGGGAACAGCATTTGCTGTCCTATAAAACCGTACCCATGCTTACACATTTTCTACTACTTAGCAATCACCTTTATCCAAAATGAGGTAGATTATTGATAATGCAGGGTCCGACCCTGGAGAAATTGGGGGTTTGGCGCCTCACTCAAAGAGCCAACGGTGACATCACTTTGCCAACCTTGGGATTTGAACCTGCGACCTTCCTGATCTGCCGAGTCGCACACTTCCTAACTAACCAACATGGCAGGTTGAAGCAGCCTTTTTGAGCCGTAGCCCATTTTAATGTGGGGGAAAGAATGATCGATGACTCAGGCCATGTTACTTTTTCCCCACCGCTCACGGGTCCATCCATCCGCTTTTCCCAGTCAGGATCATGGGGTACATGTTCATGTATAAAATACAGTTATACACACACATAAGGATAAGCAGTGAATATAGTAAGCGGTTCACATCCTTGAAAGTCGGTTTTACAGGAAACTGACAAGGTCACCAGAGGACATCGTCGCTGACGCGTTGCGAAACAGCATGACAGCTCCTTCCTCCTGTCAGGGGCCGGCCAAGGGGCTATACGCAGCATTGATATCCCCAAGAGCGACGTTTACCTGATAGATGTCTGACAGACTGCTGCTCCCCGAGTCACTGGCGATGCTGCATCCCGATTGGCTGGCCGGGACGTGCATCACCGGCTGGTGCGGGTGATCCGTGAGGTGCATCTTGTTGAGGTCCCCAGGAAGCTACAGAGATGGGGGGGGGGGGGGTAGCTTATTAATTCAGCACGCCACACTCGCAATCTACTACCTCGGAAATGAATCCATAGAACTGGCATAAAGTCTTGTGCCCTGAGAGAAGTACAGGGTCGCCTTGCCGATATAAACGTCATACTTCTCGACTCTTTCAAAAGTCTGTCTGCTTTACGGCTGACAAGTGACCTTTGAGAGTGTGCTCGGCCCTTAAGAGGCCTCTGGCAATCAACCAGGAGTGAAACTGTCGCTTAAGCCTGATCTCTATTACCCCAAACCCCCACCTCCTCCCCGCCACCGGTTCGTCACTGTTGGGTGAGCAGCGAATCGACACCATTGCAGAGTCCGCCTGACAGTGACAGGCAGATTGTTTTTCATAGAGTTAGAGCTGCCTCTGTGTACAACCACTTAAGCGCATCTGCAGGATAAAACACTAAACACCTAATTAAAACTCAGACACACAGTCCTCCTTATCTGTGTGCCCAAACACATCAGTAATTTCACTACATGTAATGATGTAAATACCAGCCAGGGTAATTCTGCGCTATTATTGACACACTCCCAGTTGCCCAGAGGTTAAGTCCAGGACCAGATGCTGCTTTTCACTGCTACAGCACAGGACAGCGATCGACTTCGTCCACGTTGATGTCAACTGGCGTGCCTAAAAATAGTATGTAAATAGTGTCTCAAGCTAGCTTCCTGCTAAAACCACAGCGCCGTCACTGGCTTTGAGAGCGCAGGTGCACGCCTGCCGCGTCAGGTCATTACAGGGAGTGACGGTGGCGAGGAGTGGCGCGCCGACAGCCAGCGGACCGACGTGTCCCAGCTTCTCATAACAGAGCGATTCGAGACGGCTGCGGAATACGGCATGTCACTGATCTGTGGGGAGGGAAGGGGCGATTCCTGTGGCAGAGTAGCCACCTGCACTGTCGCTTGTAGGCCGCATAGACCATGCGGGGCCCCAACAGACCCCTGCTGGCAGACTTGCAATGGCGACATGCAATATTTATTATTCCACAGTCTTCGCCCCCTTGTCCCAGTCTGCAGGTACTACATCTGCACTCCCCAGGCCTCCACCCAAACTGCTGGGCAGACAGCAAGGCCAAGGACTTCCAGGTGAGACTCCCTGTATCGCCCTGAGGCAAATCCTGGTGGAACTCTGTCAGGACATGTGAGCGTGTGTGTGTGTGCACACACACGGACGCACGCAAGCACACACACAAACATACTCATATCTTTGTGGGGACCATTCATTCATTCCTATGGGCAAAACCCCAATCCCAACAACGACCCTAACCCTCCCCAGCCCTAACCTTAGTAACCAAACGAAGTACAAAAAAAACTTTGGCATTTTTAGCTTTATGATTGCAGTCACAGATTTTTATCAAACTGAATTTACTCTTGTGAGGACTGGAAAACTGGTCCCCACGATGTCAAAATAACAGGTTATACCAAGTGTCCCTACAATGTGAAGAATACCTGGATCTCTCTCTCTCTCTCTCTCACTCACACACACACACACACACACACACACACACAGAGG
Organism: Isichthys henryi; assembly: GCA_026776945.1. Lineage (NCBI taxonomy): Eukaryota > Metazoa > Chordata > Actinopteri > Osteoglossiformes > Mormyridae > Isichthys > Isichthys henryi. Next base: position 3,300,634 of record JAODJX010000051.1, read on the forward strand.
TTAGTCTTCAGAAAAAACTGTTAAGTTGCAACCAAAACTTAACGTAAAATCTCCACACAACCCCGCAGGCTGACTTCACTTATCACGCACACAAGAACAGAGTGGACTCTACTCAGGGGGCAATTTCAGACGAAATGAAAACCTACTCTGTGAAAAGTGTGCCAGGGTTAGTACTCAGACGCACTAAACACCAAAACTAGGCAGACGGGGCGGAAAAACATTACAAAGGAGCAGGAGTCTTTAATGCGGCCAGCAGGAGAGTAACGGTACGCATGCGTACTGAACGAATGCAGCAAATGCGGAACCTTTGTGTGTTTTCCCACAGGCAACATTTGGAAAGGGGCAGATGAAGCCACGCCGCAACGCATGCGCACGCAAGTCCTGCATACAGCGCATGAATTTCTTTAAATGCTGCACCATAATGGATATTTATTTTGTTATGCTTTGCTGTTTTTCAGACGCTATTTGTGTCACACATTTCTAATACGATGTTGAAAGGTGCGAATTCTAATGAATACAGTACAGATCAGGTAGGCTACAGTTATTTTTCTAAATGAGCACCGTAACGGATATTTATTTTAATTACTTGATAGAACATTTAATTTGATTTACTTTCACGTAAATTTTAGTTTATAGGTGGGTTGCAGCATTATTGACAGAAGCCTTTTATTTTAGACAGACAGCCATACTTTGTTCAGTAAACCACTGTCTGTCAACGAAAAAAGAGGCAATTTATGATTTTTAATTTTTTTTTTAACCCGACTGTACTGAAAAAGTACTGAGCCGTGACTTCAGAACTGAGGTACGTACCGAGCCGTGATTTTTGTGTGCTGTTACGCCCCTAGTGGCCAGTGCCGCTGAACCAGAACCTGTAATGTAATTTGGCTGATAGCGTTGCGTAGACTGAAGGTTACGTAGATCGACTGAAGATGGGGCTTCTGAATAGAAAGTTTGAATAAACACAAAACTTTCCTCCCGGCAAGGTCACATTCAGACACACAAAGAGTCCAGCGATAGATTTTAATATGATGACGTCCGCTTCTATTAAACTACAATCGATCCGTCACTATGCAAAGCAGTGGACACGATGCTACATCCTGCCTACTTAAGACATCCCAGAACATCAGTGTGGGGCCGTGTACATGTTTCGACATGTGGGCACCAGCGATAATTCAACACTGGATGCCGTCTGGACTGTTCAGACAAATTCCAAGTGCATCTATCAGTGCAAAGTTTTCAATCCAAATGTGATTAAACATTATTGATTCCTTTATGATGGTTCAGTTTTCAGGAACAGATACAGGCCCTCGGATATCTATTGCACGTATCGACAGGTGTGCAGGACGACAGATTAATCTAGGCTAATGTATTCCTGATACTTCAAACCGCAACAGAAGCATCACCGTAACTTTCACCTTCAATTATAAATTATACGGTTAAAAATGTCACGGCATTACGTGAGAAATGCTCCACTCGGGGTGACTAAACGACCATGTGACACTGGAAATGGGAACAGAGAGGAAGTAGCAGTTGTATTCAGGAAACGGGGCCGACGACAGATGAAAGGGAGCGGCGAGGAAGTTAAAAAGAAAAGCCGCCTCATTATGAATCTGAAGGGAATTTTGTTGTTGGGCAATTCTTAAGGGCAATTTCAACAATTTCTGCACAATGGTCTGATGGACGTTATAGTGGGGGAAAAAAAGGAAGCTGCACAGGTTCCCACCGGCACCCCCCCCTCCCCCAACAAGACGCCCTATTTAGGACAAAGAGCAACTCCTGGTCACATGATAAACTAAACATGGCTGAAAGCAATTAAACGCGAATATGCATTTTTCCATCATGGCGACGCTCGGAATGACAGAATCTTCCCTCCTATTACCACGTCTAACAGTATCCGCCCCAGAAAAGCAGCAAGACAATCATTGGTCGCATATGGGAAAAGATACTAGAAATAAAACTAAGCGAATGAAATGGAGTTTCATGGTCACATTTTGTATTTGATCCAAAAGAAAATTATCCATAAGCGATCTTCCGGGGGTCGGGGTGACTCTCGACGTACAGGACACCACCGGCACAAGTCCTTCTTAACTCGTCACGCGCACACGTTTCTGTGATGAAGGGTCCTCACTAAAGCATCCGAGGGTATCTTCCATCTAAATTATTCACTCCGCCGAATGTTCTTCGCTTCGGTAGCCACGGATAACCACGGGGCAAATTGACACTTATCTCCCGCCGTTCCATAATTACGGCACGCAGCGCCAGCCGTTACGGGGGGCGGGACACCCATCCGGCCACCTGGACATACGGCACAGCCCCGGCATGAACAGCAGGTGGGTCGTGTTCGCACAGCAGAGGCAGTTCACTATCGGCCACGTGCGAGGTGCACAGAGATGGGTCTGACCCCGTTAACAAGACTAGGAGTGAAGACAGTGCATCTGAGGACATTGACCCACATTTAGGGAGACAAAGGTAAAGACCTGCAAACTGCCCCCACCCACGCCACCATTATTGGCAACATGTGGCCAAATCATGAAGATTGAACAGTATCAGTCAAAAGCCTGGACACACCTGCTTTTCATGCACTGGTCTCTATTTTAGCTAAATTATTCACATTATAGTCAAAGATCTCAAGGCAATGAAATAATACATATCAAATATTGTAATGACCAAGGGAAGTGCTCAACATCTCAATTTTCTCAAAATTTCGACTGTTCAAAATCACTCCATCTATTTCCTTGTTCACAAGATAATTCAGTGCTTATACAACCTCGAGGTGCACTCGGGTTCTGTATATTGGTGAAAACCAAATCATTTTCAGTAGGTGTCCAAACTTTTGATGCGTACTATATAATGAGTGGTCAACAGCAGCACTATGATAGGAAAATACAAAACTCAACCATGATTTGCACCAATGCGTAAGCTGCGTCTGTTTTGCCTAAATGTGCATATAACCACAGCTAAATAATAAAGTAGGGCAATGAGCATAAAACTACAATCCCATCTTCTCTATCCATATAGCTGGTAACAGTAATGTGTAACATCAGTACTTAAAACTGAAGACAAATGGCTAAATGCAGAATCACGCTGTCTTGGCCAGTTAAACTACCGAGGTTTCATCTGAAAAAGGAAATGAAACCCACCTACCCCAAGAAAACTTGATTCCAAGGGGCATGAGCAGGTGTATCATCCAGGGAGAAACGTTCCCGTAACCGGCAGCACTGAAAAGCCAGGCTACGTCTTGCAGTCTCTGTCTGTCTGCAGCACCACAAAACCCATTACTTCTGCACCATGACCCAGATGGTAGCGAAGATACCAGCAGCCTGAATCTGCAGCGAAACCATCAGACCGCCGAGTGTGCAGGTTCATATCCTGTAAACAAACTGACAGCAGCTTCTCTATGGGAATTAAGAGGCAACTCAAAACAATGGTCCAGAGCTAGAGGAGGCCTCCTATCACCTGCTTTGCTCCCATGGACCAAAGGCTTTTCCACTAAAAATGTTTAAAAAAAAAGGCGCGCACAGAAAATGTACGTTAATTCTACTGTAATTCACCCTGGTGTTAAGTGTCACAGGGTGTTTCCCTCTATTAAGAATTACATTTTGCCTTTATCAAGACTGATTAGGTCCACAAAATACAGGTCACTGCCTTCCACCAGCTCAAAACCACTGACAGGACATTTTCACATCCGGCACGCTGAACTAAATATGCTGCATCAGCTGCGTGCAAACACTCCCGTACACACAAGCGTGAGTTGGTGACACACCAAAGCGGGTGTGCGATCACAACATAGAGGAGAAGCTTCAATATGTATAAAGGCAAATATATGACCTTTGACAACACTGAACGTTAACACGACGACTTCTGTTTTGACTAATTTCATAGCCCGTTAGCCTCATTGGAGAGGAAAATGAGTCTGCGGTTCCCTAGACCAATCGGAAAATCATTATCTTTAAAACAGAGAGGAAAGCAGGCCAGAGTGGACGCTCTCTGTCTGACTGTGAGCTTAGCCCCGTGACTCGAGCCCCGCTTCTGTCCGCTGCTTGAACTTGCCTGAGGCAGACCCCAGACTCGCCATGGTTGCAAACCACCAACTTCCTGTTCACGGAACACTAACGAGCAGTGCGAGGAAGGAGAGACGAGCTTCTACATCGAGCACCTGATGCGCAAGTCGAAAGTCCTACAGACAGCCAATAATAGCAAACTTGAGGCATCGACCAAAAGGGAAGAGCCTGCTGAGCCAAGCTAACTTGTGTCTCCGGAGGGTTCACGTTTAAGTCAAGGGTGCCCATCCGTTCCCGTGGCCGGCCACGCTGGTTACAGCCATTCTGGTCGCAGTAGCTTGTCTGAAAACATCCACATCTCCGGCAAAGGCATCAGATCGTCCCAAAGGCTTCATCCAAACAGCAAGCCTCACACTGGAATATGCGCTATAAGAAATGCAAAAACGAAATAAAACGCCCCCCCAGGGCAATTTTCAAATATAGCAGGTTCTGCTAAATCGCAGAAGCAGAATGTGAGGTAAGCAATGCCTTCCATCTTCCTTGAAAGCTGACTCCAGAATTAGCTGAGGAGCAGTCAGCTCTGGTCGACAGGAGGTCACCGGCTAGTTGGGCAGGTGGCATTAGCGACACAATAGTGTGGCACCACAGACTCTCATGCGTTAAGGCCGACACAGTCTGCATTTCTCCCGTGAGATCTCATCGTCTACTCATACCAACACACGCTGCGACCTTTACACTCAAGTCCTTTCTTTCTGTAGAAGGCTGAGACTGGAAAGTGAAAAAAATAAAGTCTAATAAAGTGCTCAGTGCGATGACAACTCATCTTTAAATGAGGGAGCCCCGGTGTTGCCACGAATCGCGTCACGGTTCTGCTAAAGAACAGGAGGTGTAAATCAAATGTGACAGTACTGCTGAAGCTCTGCAGATGAGAGCCCACGAGCCCAAGCATGAGGGGAGAGGCGGGAAGGGGAGGGAACCAGCGCTTTAAGACTGTCCTTGTCGGTTCTGGTGGGCCGCGGCATGGGGTCCAATTGGAGTCACTCCTATAGCAGTGTTTCCAATTCAGCAATAACAACAAAGCAGTGAGCTGAGGACTTATCTAGCGAACGGGTAAAAGAAATGAATCGAACAAATAACTGTGTTAGTGTTAGCATTCCAGGGGTGGTGTGTGGCTCAGCAGGATGCCATGCGAGTGATCAGAAGGTTGCTGGTTCGAGTTCCGGCCTCGGCAAAACAGCCACCTGTCTGTGGGCCATGAGCTGTAACCTCCCCCCTGCCAAACTATGGAGAACAGGATGGCATCAGTGAAGAGAAGCATCCCAAAGCACCTGTACCTCCGCAAACGGCAAATAAGGCATGTCAGAGCGAGGCCCTTTACCCCTAAATGCCCCTGAGACTGTTGGAACTTGCTTTCTCAAGGTATGTCGCCTTGGATGAAAGCGTCTGCAAACTATTACGCCAAAATGCAGCACTTGAGATAATGCTCCATACGTTGATTTTAAAAACCATTCTTCTTGAAATTATAAAACCTATTAGCCGGGGTTAAGGTTCAATCACCCTGCAAATCAATGAGTTTTGCATCCCTCCTTCCTGCCTGTAGACACAAATGCGCACAACATCACTGCACTAGGTAACAGCTATAGCGCCCTCTCCAGGTTCTTTCTGGGATTCCCTCCACAGAAGGAGCACCGTCACCAAACACAGACCTGCTCCTAGCCCAAGTAAAGCAGGATACGGGAGGTGGTGAGCCCGGGGCCTCCAGGGAGAGCGTGGGTGGGATGGGAGGGTCCTCCGGCTGGGGCTGGGGTTTCCGCTAAGCACTCGCCACTTTTGCACGTAAGCGGTGATTGATTATACAGGGTCCTGCCAGTGCACCCGCAGGGCAGTGATCAGAGAGCCGCTCCAAACATGTATCAATCCCAGCATGGACACAAAAAATACATTCCTTTGTCAATTTTATACTTAACAGAAAAATGCAAAAAAAAAAAAACAAACACTAGTTGCACACCCCAGAGGGGAGAAACGGCAGTGTGGGCCAGGAGAGGCTACCAAAGGCTTGCTGGGGATCCCAGCTTTGGAACGTCTCCATCTCTGCGCCTTTCAGAGATTCGGGGAAATGCCATTAGGACCGGGGAAGGGCACAGACGGTGTTGATGATAAAGCACAACAAACGTGAAAGCTCTAGCGGCACTTGAGTTTCCTGGCAGGCCTCAGACGGGAATGGCACGCGTGGGGGGAGGGGTACCACCTGGCACCGTGTCTGGCTGGGGGGCTGGATGCTCAGCAGGGGGGCTAAACGCTCGTTTAAGCCCGACCTGCAGGGCACTGCATGCCGCTATCTCACTCACACCCCTACCAGCCGCTCACTGACACCCACCCGTCCCAGAGACCTCACAGATGATTCCTGAATGCTTCCCCTTTTCTCCTCCTCTCTTTATATTTTGGTTGGACACATTTACCCCCCCTCCCTTTGGCACGCCAGGCCGGTGAGCAGACGGTTCCTAGACGCACTGCCGGGCTCCTGGCAAACCCAGAGGCTTATTTCACCTGGAAGCCACGGAAGGAGCATCGCTGTCCATGCTAACCCACCGTCCCTGGTCACTGCGGGCTGAACTGTGCTTACAAACCCAAAATCGCATCTACCTTCAATACCTGCAAATGGCCAACAGGAGGCAGTGTGTAGCTCAGTGGGTTACGACACTGAGCCAGTGATCAGTAGGTCGTCAGATCAAATCCCAAAGTCACCAGAGTGATTTTACCACTAAGCACGACCCTTTAGTCGCTCCAGGGACCAGCTGACCCTGTTTTCTCAATATATGTCACTTAGAATCAAAGTGCCTGTTAAAAGAAATCTAACATAAAATGAGATGTTGGAATCCACGTAGAGACCATTTAAGCCCCACCTCCTCGATTCCACTTCCTCACACTGTTACTTGTTAACTGAAACATGCGGCAAACCCACACCGAGCTCCATGTCTGCGATGTAGTCGAGACCATGGCAATATGGCAGATGTGGGGAGGACCAGAGCGTGGCTGGTAGGAGCCTGCTTGGTATCCAAGGCCGACTTTCGAAATAAAAACGGCGCAATAAACAAGGGAGGTGGGAGGAGCCAACCACAGCCCCTCAGACTTGCCCTGCCCAGTGGAAACAACTGGGGATGTAAACTGAAGGAACAACACAGCCCAGTCAGTGCAGGGAAACCCAAACAGCTGGCCAGGGCACCAAACCAGCTTCCCACTGTTTCAACGTCCTCTGAAATCCCGGAACCGGGAGAACAATGGCCCTAAAGCTGCCAGGGTCATCTCTTGAGATAGAGATATATACCAGATAGGCATTGATTTGCATGTTTCTAAAACATTCAGTCACACTGTATTCATCCTATTTTCCTAGTACCGCAGTAAATTCAAATACATAAATAAATAAATGTTTTAATTCACCACCTAGTGAACAGCCCAGTCGCATTTCTGTCCCGTAGTCACTTGGTGGCGCTTGAGCTGGAATCACTGATGACAATAAGTAACAGATATCAGTGCGCCTGCTTTCATCCAGCAGCCCCCACCCCTGGCCCCAGTGTCTGAGCTACTTCCTGTCAATAAATATAGGACCTGTGACACCACATAAAAAAAGTGACTGAGAGTGCGTGCACGTCGGTTTGTGCACCAGCTCGGTGATTTACACTGAAAGCTGTGCAAAGCCCAGGTGGAAGCAGACGTACTTCATGGGAACTGCTAAACTGCACTGGATGCTGGCTATGACTCAAACGACAAGACAAAACAAAACAAACAAACAAACAAACACGGCAGGAAAAACGAAACGTGCAATGCATTATTTAACTTCTGCTATTAGCAACTCGGTATTATCTGGCAGCGATGGCTAAAAGCTTGAGGAAGGAGGAGGAGGCATGGTATCATCACCCAGAGGCAAAGGTGATGGGGATCGATAGCATGCATCCAGGCTGACTCTTCTCTACAAAGACATCTTTTATAAACACCGTACATCTTCCGTATACTGAATCTGGACTAATGGCGTCTGAATCTGGACTGTTGCCCGCATATAAAGTCAGCAGGCAGAAGCCAGCCGTTTCTACTTCCAACCAGTGAACGTTCTGACTGTAGTTCACGTCCACTGGTTACAGTCTACCTGGTAAGTGGCACATCCCAGCTGCGGGTAGAACTGGGCTAACACATGACTAATGTGGTTTGCTCAGGGCGAACACTCCCAGAACCATCTCCTCAGCCATTACTCATGCAATGTCCTCCCCGCCCTGGATTGCCAACGCGACAATTAGTCAATATGGTGTCATCTGTCCCCTACTCACCCCATCGCCAAACCCGCCCCACCCTCGGGACTCCCCCTACCCCTTGCTACTGGATCCAGTTCCATAAGTATCCAAAAGCCCATCATCAAAGTCAGAAGTCCTGCAACGCCATCGATTGCTGAGGCTGCAGGATTGGGCACGCTTCGGCCGTGAGAGATACCCGCAAAGGAACGTGCGTTTCTGCATGTCAGGAAACTAAGTCGATGCCAGTTCCTGGCGAACCAGTTTGGGTGATGGAGTGAGCCGAGGTTACGGGGGGGGAAAGGAATGCTTATAGACCCCAGACCGGACGTTAACGACACTGACGGTTCACACCTACTCCTACGACTGACCACCAGAAAACACACACACACATACACGGCTGAGCTGCGTCACACAAAAGGAACAGTGTATGGCAGCCTAAATATTGCTGCCTGAATTATTTATAAATCAATTTCATGGGATTCAGACCTCGGAGCCAACACGGTTACCGAAGCCCACTTTGTGAAAATTCAAACACAGGGATGCATTACTATGGACTGCATGTCCCATTACCTCCCCCTGGTTTTTCGAAAAGGTTAAAGGCAAATCCTGCTACTAGCGTAAAGAAGATCCAAACACCACACACCAGTATTTACCAGCAGCCCCCGTCCACAGGCCGCTCTGAAACATGAGCATAACTGCAGGAGGCCTGCTCGCCACACACAAAAGCATTAACGGCTACTTTCGGCACCTTGAGCATCCCGAGCTGATTACAACTCATTCATATTGATCACAGTTCTGGCGATGACACAGGCCAGGCAAGTCACTCCTTAAATTAGCCCAGAATATCAGAGAGACGGAAACGAAACTCCACACACATCAAGTGTGGCGAACACACTTAGCAATCTGTCAAAGTCAATAGTTTTCTATACCATAGTTTCCTGTAATAATGTTAAAATATAAACTCACATTGCTTTGGGCACAGATTTTAAGGGTTATTATTACTATATTAATAATTCACTGACTAACAAATGACAAATATTTAAGAATTTTTCAGAAATCATAACTTTTAGATGGACTTAGAGAGGTCAATAAAGATTTTGGACCCCACATCATTTGGGGCCCCAAACTAGGCCAGTGCACCAAATTTTTTTAGGGCCCTTATCACTCAGGGGCCCTTGGAATTATTCTAACTTTCCCATCTTCAAGTTGCCCCTAAACGGTCTGTCACAAAGTGTAAAATAATACAAAGAACATTTATAATCCATCCAGAAAGTTGATGACCCGGACTTCGACACACATCCCGTTAACCAGACTCGCGTCATTACCTCAAAGCTCATTACACTCTGACAGTTAATTAGGACACAATTAAGACAAACATCTTGGAAAGGAAGAAAAAAAAATCTCAACAAAAAGACATAATTTCCCAGGGCAACTGGCTAATTTCACACACTGCGAGATGGACGTTTAGCGTGGGAGAGTTGAGCATCTCCAAAACAGCAGCCCCGAGCAAGACAGCAGCACTCTATCTGGCAGGAGGTGAGATATTAAGGGGTGGGGAGCGGGATCTTTAGGGATGGGGAAGGGGTCACTGAAGATGCGAGTCTCTGGGGTTGTCTTCTGTTCCTGAGCCTCAGCTGTGATCCCATCAGAACTCGGGCACTTTAATTAGTGAAGGAGAAAGGGGGGGAGGGCAACAAGAGTAGCTGACAAGGTCACGGTAAGGGAGCAGACTGCCTGTTGGGACGCTGGAGTGGTTTGGGGCTGCGGCGAGCTCAGCCAGGATGGTGACAGGACAGCCAATCAACGGCCAGCGCAGCCCAGGAGAAGAACCTGAAGCGGTGGGCCGGAGCATTTTCCCCGACGATACCCGGCGCTCAGTTCCGATCTCAAGACCCAACGAACAGTGAGCCAGGACACATTTGCATATCAAACTCCACCTCAAACAGAAGCATCTATCTTGCACGTTTAGAAGACGGCAGCGAAATGAAATGCGGATAAAACGAGCAAAACACACAGACATGATTTGGACACCAGATGTGAATGTGAACTGGGGATGGGAGGTGGGAGGGAGGGTTACAGCATCACTTACTTTGGAGGACCATGGCTGGAGGCAGTTGGCATAGCAACGGACGAGGAAAGCCATTTCCCCAAGAGAAGGGGAAAGTTTTCGTTTTTTTTTTTCAGAGCGGAAAAGGGAAAGGCGCACAAGGCCGATTGGACTCGTCCGGGGTCACGGCAAAGGCAGTTGAGCAGCAGAGTAGCTCACTAGAAGTCCAAACACGGATTTTGGGGGGGGGGGGGGAATAAAACAGACACGTAGCCGGGTGAGCTGCCCCTCTCACAGGTAAAGCGGAAGATGAAGACGAGGAGGAGGAGCGGCGGAAGCGTCACAGAAGCCCCGAATCTCCGCTTCCCTGCAGCTGCTGCTCCGTGCGCCCTTTCGCTCGGGAGGGACTCAGTTCAGCTCCACCAAACTTGCCGAAGTTCAGTGTAGCCGCATCCAGGAAAGCCCTCGGTGTAAAGGGAGCCGGTCCAGCAGCCTTCAGGTGTGCCTGAGCAGAGTCCCTCTCCAAACATCTCAGACAAGCAGTGAACTCTGGGGGAGATCCCTGGGTCCACCACGGAGGGAGGGAAAGAAGGCACCAGGGGAAAACCCCCCCCCACCCCCCC
>JAODJX010000051.1:3330665-3343949 GCA_026776945.1 Isichthys henryi
CACACTCACACACCATTCACTCACACATGCACACCTACGGGCAATTTAGCAACTCCAATTAACCTCAGCATGTTTTTAGACTGTAGGGGGAAACCGGAGTACCCAGATGAAACCCCACGACGACATGGGGAGAACATGCAAACTCCGCACACGTGACCCAGGCGGAGACTCGAACCCGAGTCCCAGAGGTGTGAGGCAAGAGGTGTGCTAACCACTGCAACACCATGCCGCCCGATTTATGATATATTCATCAGAATTTCTTGCAAATTTGTGACATTTAAGAATGCAGTTTGACCTTCCAAAGGGTTGGTTAAATACAGAGGGAGTCTGCTGGTGCTTCACTTACGCGTTTGGTGTGCGAAGCAGCCAAGATCTTTCAGGAAGTGGCCTTCCAGCCACAGTCCCTCTACACATAAGGTATAAAATGCCCAGGCAGTTCCAAAGAACCATGCAAATACATCCAGGCATCTGCAGACCTCTGTTGCTTTGCTGGAGGTCAGTGTTCATAACTCCACCCTCCAAGAGTTGTGGGGGGGGGTGGGGGAACACAGCCAAGAACACAAATGCGTGTCACTAGGTTTCCCCGACAACCACAGGTGCGTGACCCTCCAGAACACTGTTCTATGGGAAATCAAAAGATGGAACTTTCAGGCAGGTAAGGGCAATGTTGTGATGGGTGACAACAAAACACTGTTATCCCACAGTAAGAACTCCATGTTAACAAAGGCACGCCTGGAACTATCCCCAATGAAACGCTGCGGCAAAGCCCAAAGTGAGTAGCTAATATCCATAAATCCACAGATGGCACTGAATTAAAGCAACACTGCTTTAACGTGTGAGCCAAAATTCCTCTACAGCAATATGGGAGAGCGACCAGTAACTACTGCAAGCACTTTGTCATTGCTGACAAAGGTTACACAGCAACAACAATAATAATAATAATAATAATAATAATAACAACAACAGTAATAACTGTGAGTGATCAACATTCTCAGAGACTAAATAATTTGCATCAACTGGTATTTGGTTATCCAGGTTCCTTGTTTAATCAAACGACAGATCTTCAAAAAAGGGGCAAATATTTTCACTACACACTACAAGCCAATAATCAAAATGAGGACTTCGGGAAAATAAGTGCAATTCTATAACTTAGTGTAAAAGAAGGATTTCAAAGAAATTACAAAATGACTTTCTACCACATGACCTGTTAACACTGGACACAAGGGTTCACGTCATGTGAAGAGTTTCATAATCAGGGGCCAATTAAAAGCAGAAGTTCATGGGCTGCCGAATGACACGAGATCAAATTCAGACGTATTATTGATATTATTCGTCTAGCTAAATAACAGGCCAATGAGTTAAGCTTTTATTACCTGGGGCAATACCAGAAAATTAGCAGCAGGCTTCAGTCATAAATGAAAACAATCACTATGATAAAACTACATTAACCGCTATTAGGCACCAAGAGTTACAGATGTGCCTGAGTGGAAATGGTGGTAAAGTTTACCTCCCTGCAGTAGATTTAGTGGATACTAGGACTCACACACTCGCACCACCCATAAGCAGGGGGAATTTTACCATGTTGGGTGTTTAGCCTGCAGTGGAACACAAGAGACGCAGTGTATCTGAAGCTCATTCTTTGTGGGGGGGCTCACTATTTACTATTTAGCATATGGCGAAAACAAACGTCCAGTGCTTTTGACTGGACTAGAAAGTAAACAAAAACACAGACTGCAGTCTTCAGTAATTTCAGCGGGGCAAGGTAACTGCAAAAGTCAGTAGCACGTCAGCAGATGTACAGTAAAGTTTTCGCAACGCTTGTAACATTCATGTTTTCACATGTTTCCATCACCCCCGTTTCTGAACAGGCACTATCGGTAGCAAGACACGTGTACCAATAGGTACTCCAACCTTCTGCCAAATTCACATTGTGCTGCTTTCACATTAAGGACAAACGCCCTTTCTCGCCATAATCTGTGCTCGAGCACTTCCACTTACAGCACGTTCACTTAAAGAAGCAACAGAAGACTAACTGCACGACAGTCCGAAAGCTGTATACATCATTTATTCTGCTGTGTGTGTGTGTTGGAGGGCGGTGACCTTCACAGCACTGTTTATTAAAAAAACAAAGGAATAAATATTTCAGCAACATCAATGTTCAAAAAAAAAACTTTATTTTAAGCACACGAGAAAGAAGGGCACATTTACAGAAGGTTTTTTTCAGAGATATAAATTCGGCTGGGGGGAAAAAAAGTACCAATCTAAAGCATGTGACCCAAGTTCAGGCACCGCTGGGCCCACAGAATACAAGCAGTACTGTGTTTTAGACCAATGAACCTCTCTCCTCACTCCAGAGCAAGGTCTATCTGTTGAGCAGACACGGATCTCTGCAGGGGAGGTGAGTGAACAATACTCGTTAAGCCTATAAAGCAGTCTTTCCCAATCTGGTCCTCAGGGACCCACAGACAGTCCACATTTTTGCTCCCTTCCAACTCCCTGCCAGGCAGTCCACATTTTTGCTCCTTCTCATCTTCCTGTAGGGAGTTGGGAGATAGCAAAAATGCGGACTGTCTGCAGATCCCCAAGGACCAGATTAGGAAAGACTTCACTTTAGGACAAGGCGGTAGCAATGCACACATTGACAAACTGCACACTGCTCTTTACCCCTCCAATCTAGGAACACTTCAACGTGAGAATGTGCAATAACTATCACGCCAGATTTTTGAGAAAAAAAAACAGAAAAAACAAACTAAGCTATTGCACGTGGCACTTTCACAAAATCATTTACATCTTATATATTTAGCAGTCGCTTTTGTCCAAAGCGATGTACAAACGAGGTAGATAGCACATCACAAACATACCTACATTCCGCCAAGGAGTCAACTAGGCATAAGAGCAGCCAGGCTGAGCTTTAAACACTTTTTTTGTTATTTTCCCATCATCTGGAGTGATAAAACCCCAAAGTGTCCAAAGATAAAAACCAAACTGTTCCAGCTATTGTAAAAGAATGGCGTGTCATTCACATTCACATAGCACACCCTACTAAATCAATCATTTTACAAAAATGAAAAGACTCCAGAGCTCTTCTAGCTATTCAGTATAACAAATATTTATAAGAAAAGCTATTAGAATTGTTTATACAGTATTCAAATTCTATAACCATCCAATTAGAATCAATACATTGAGTGTATTGCTATATAAAAATAAGCTGGTCTTCTGCTTATCTCTCTGCCTTTCACCATATATCTTCATATAGTTTAATTTTCATATGAAAGGCTGTTTCATGAACACATGCCCTTTTTTAAAAGCCAACCTAAATCACAGATTCTTCTATTCAATCCCTACCCTCCTCCAAAATGAAATCTTAAATAATTTGTAGGGCTAAACCGGTTCGATCATGGAATCTTAAGAGAAGCAAACACCACCTCCAGCGCCATAACCACAAGCAGATATGACCTTCAGAATGAATGCAAGATATACCCAATTATCTTCATTCATCAGAGAACAGTGCTCATGTGTCCAGTGGGTTGCATATAACATTACTAACTGCCTACTTGAAAAGTCCAAAGCAATTATCACAAAAATAGGATTTCCCTTTTTGTAGGTATGTAAGCAACCATGCCGGCTGTGCACTGAAACCAGAGGCCTTCACAAGCCAAACAATGCACATCTCTGACTTGATCACACCATTCATATGTCCGATGTCCTGGCAGGGTCAGAGGCCTCAGAGTGGGCACACAACTCAAAAACCTTTGTGTGAGGCCTTGTGTGATAAGGCTCCTCTGTTGGAGGAATTGCAAAAAGGGTTAAAAAGACAAATACGTTGGTAAGGAGGTTTTCTGGAAGTTTGGTAAACAGGTCAGGCGAAGCGTTACCAAATCTATGGAAAATAAGCCCAAGTAGTCAGAAAAACAGGAATAAAATTAACTCCCCTGCGTAACTCAGAGGTCAATGCATAACGGTCTACAGTATTAAAACACAAGCGTGACCACACAAGAGGCCGCCATCGTCCCACACCCCCCCGAGAATGTTCTCTGCAGGCACTATGAATGGACATCGCTCGGAGGGGGGTGGGCCTCAAAGCTGTCTGGAATTCCTCACACGCCTGGGGCCAACGCGCAGCATTCCTGCTGTGCACATCAGAGGTGTGGGCCTGTCCGCTCTCTGTTCAGGTCAAACGTCATTCTTCTGCGTTTGAATGGGACTCTGGAACTGCGATACGATGCTGGCAGAGGCGTGTGGAAGAGCCCTCTTTGTGTCAAACAGCAATTCCCTCAACAGCCATCTCCTGGTATCCGATTTAACACCACTCGACCTTTGACAAGTGGGTTAGCCAAGTATTGGAAAAATAAATAACTAAATAATAATAATAATAATAATAAAAACTGAAAAACAAGCTCATTCTTCCCCAAAAATTACAATGGATGGAATGTGTAAGGAATGTCTGGTCATTCATCTGCCAAACTGTTGGCTTTGTGGCACAAGAATGAGAGGAAATGCAACAAGTAGCTGCAGTGAGTCGCCCATTGTGTGCCATAGCGTGTGAGTCAGCTTTTCCCAAGTGGATCCACACAAGGTAATGGAACCATTGCAGACAACACAACAGCTGTTCCCACAGCGAAACAAAAGCATCTTTGGGGATAGTCTGTACCCTAGATATTTCGGGTGAATAAAAGAATGAGTAAAATGGGTTAAGACATGGTTTCCTGTCTGTTTTGTATCTTTAGGAGGAAGCTGGCCTAAAACAGGACGGCAGCCCCTGGCTAATTCTGCAGGGTAATCAGAACGATCTGAATAAACCATGATCCTCCATTTCGGCAACGGAGCCAGCAGTCTATCTGCGTGCCTCAAGGCAAATTCATTTGTTCAGGAAACATCACTCCAAGCCAGGAGCAAGCAGTAAAAATTATATTAAGTGCAGACAGCATGATGGCTCAGTGGGTAGCATTGTTCTCTCACACCTGTCGGGTTCAGGGTCTGAATCCCGCCTTCACCGTGCATGCATGCAATTTGCGTGCTCTCTCTGCATCACATGTGTTTCCTCTTGTCTAAAAACATGTCATCAATCTAACTGGCAGTTCTAAAGTCCCCCTGTTATACAATCGTGTCGTGAGTGTATATGTGCCCCGCGATGAACCAGCATCCTATCTAGTGCCTAGCCAAGCCTTGCGCCCTACACTGTCCAGGATAGTCTACAGGCCTACAAGTGCTTAGAAGATGGAGGGATATTATTAGGTGAACAAACTTAGCACCATCATGTTTCCTGTGCTAAAAGCCTGAATACAATGCAAAAACTTCCTTGTAAATAGTCGAAGCAAGTTAACTCCATTTTCAAGAGTGGTTAATATAAAATGATATGGAGTGATGTGAATTCCAACCAATATGCCCTTTACTTTTTGAATGCACCATTTGCCACCTAGCAATGACTAATAATTGCTAATGGAAACCAAGTCTGACCCATAAACAACATTTTTGCATCTTTTTCATAGAACCAACACTTTTTACAAAAAACTCAGTGCTCACTCTATTAGGTAGACGTGTTCGTAAACACATATTGTGCGACCCAAACTTCCAATGACTAACACACGATTATTTAAGTAATTTCTAAACGTGGTGCGATAATCAGTGGCAGGCAGCATGGTTCCAGCATCTCAGACATCTTCAGATTTTCACACAGTGACTAGAGTTTACAGATAATCACACTATAAACAAAAAAAATTCAGTCAGTCATCGGCAGTTCTGTTGCCAAAAGCACCTTGTTAATGGGGGGAGTCAGAAGAGAATGGCCAGACTGGCGTAAACTAACAGGAAGGTCACGAGTGCAAAAATAACAGCACGGTACGACAGCGGCGCGTAGAAGTCCATTCAGAAATGTCTTGTGAACTGTGGTTAATAGCAGGTCCGGAGACAAAAAGGCATCCCTATCTAGCACTGTGCAAAGGTACCAATCAGAGGCCACAGAACATATGCACTCCAGCTAATCTCTGGCATTAGCGGTTCCACTTTACAATAAGGCTACCCATATAAAGGGTTTATGAATGGTTTATAATCAGGTTATTAATTAGGTTGTAACACTTTAGAAATTGTTAATAGACAATTTTAAGCTACAACAGTTTTCTTTTTGTTAAGGAGTTACTACCATTTACAAGTGGTAAAAGGCAGCCTTATTGTAAAGTGGTACCACATTAGCGTTAAAAAAAAAAAAAAGTTATTTTGGGATTACTTGAGATCCCTGGAAGATTCTGAGCAACAGACTTAGAAGTCCATCCACAAAAAGTGATCTGTTAACTTCCATTGGTGCCTCAGTAGTTGTATTATGAAAGATACAAAAAGAAAATCAATGTGTGATAGGTAATCCGTGCCAGATGTAGCTCAGAAAACTGTGGGCACTGTAGCCATGTCTGCTCAACATTGATAAGGGGCTGGTGCCCGAGGTTCAGAGAGGCAGTGCGACACTAAAGGGACCGTCACTGCAATTTCATGCCCATTATCCAGTACTGAACTAACTGGTTTTCCTTCATGGAGACTGTAGGAACTTTATTAGAGCTACACGAGAGCACTTTCAAACAGCAGGTCAGCAGGAGGTCATGTTTACTTCAAGGGCTCTCTCTGCATTCCACAGATTCATTTTTTTATCTCTTCTTAAGAAGGCGTAGATGGGCCAAAGTGCCACTCAATGTTAACCCAAGTCAAGATGTAAGAGTTTGGAGAAAATGCTTGAATGTTTGTGGATGTCAGATAACACCGTTTGCCAAACTCCAACTACAAGCTGTTTCTAACCTAAAGGTCAAGTCGACCATATCACACCTCAAACACTGCCACATGCCCAACCTTTGCCTGTGGCTTAATTCCTAAACTAATTCATCATGTTGCCATCAAACAGGAATCTAACAGTGGGAATTTGGAGGGTCTTAGACAATTGATCCTAGCTTGTTACACGTACACTATTATCCCCATGTCACAGGTGCAGAAAAAGAAATAATATTATAATACAAAGGTTAAACATCCAGTTTAACATAAGTATGTCCAGAGGAAGAATACTGTGTTTCCTAGCCTATCATTGCTGTACTTATACAAGTCACTGCCATAAGCAATAAACTGACTTACCAATAAATTGCAGCTGAACAAATAATGCAGGCAGTTTTTGAACTGTTACCTACTGATACTGCTTGCTCCATTTTGGAATGTTAACCACGAAGACAAGCAGGGCTCTGTTGCACTCTCACGTGGCGTCAGAAAGCATGTTCACTGAATGAGTAAAGCATACAATTTCAAACCACTTAATAATAAAGCAAGGGACGACTATTTTTAGGTTTCGGTGTTATTGTAGTTTCACAATCCTCAGCAAAGGGCTGTACAGTGCTACCATTCCACTCTGGTTTTTGCTAGAGATCTGGGACTCGAGATTTAACAGAACTGCAAATATCGCCAAGAACGCACATTATTCTTCAAAACAGGCAGTTTGCCAAATACATAATTCTGATAATGATACACTATACAGGCACTAACACTGCTCACAGAACACACCCCAGTTAAGACAGAGAATACTACAACACCAAGAATAGCCAAACGAAAAATCCCCAGAATTATGGAATACCATCACTTACCCGACAGCACACTCCCACATTGTCTCATAGCTAGATTGTGTGCGCTGTGCAGTTGTGGTCAAAAAAAATCTAATGGTGTAGCATTCTGATGTATTTCCAACTATTAGGAACAGATTTAAACAGCAATACAGCCAGATTTGGACGTATTTAGTGTCAGCCCTAAATAGGGACACATGCTATAGCTATCTTGGCAAGTCAGTGGAATCAATACTTTAATCGAAACAAGTCAACTGCTGAATCCATTCTAGCATTCCTCTGGTGTTCCATCACATTATTCTGAGCGCAACCTATAATACTGCCTCCTTAGGACAGGCTAAATGGTTCCTAAAACAATATGTGACAATTCCCTTTTACCAGAAGTCTGCTGTCCAATAACTTAAAACATGTCACAAAGATCTCTGTTGTGCTTGAAGAGAATTTTTTTTTTTTTTTAAAAGGAGAAACCACATCAATACCAACATTAATGGCAAGTCATGTCCCCATCCTTTTGGAAGTCAAATGTAGAAGGAAAGTGTCCGCATATTCTATGTTCACAATGCTTCACAATTTAAGAAACACTTTAACATAATTATAATTTCCACTGATTAGTCTTGCACACTAGACTGGGATAAGTACAATGCTGGCAAACTATGTTTCAAAAATAACCATGTTATATTACAGCTAGGTACATGACTTGGAGCAAACAAAATGTTGGGATCAGTGAGAGCGAATGAGCTCAGTGTAATGCTACATCCACAAACTGGGCATCTCTCAGGAAAGGTCAAATAAACAAACAATCAGCGATTTGATGACAAAATGCATTTCAAATGTCAGGAAGCTTACTGATGCATTTGTCTAGTACAGGACTACTAAACAACAAGGCTTTGGTCCCCAAAAGTGACTAAAGTATATTAAAAATGGAGGAAGATCTCTCTACAGACATTGCAGGTGTGCAAGAGTGTGTCTGTGAAAATTATACTGCAGTCATTTTTGAAATTGTTTATCAAGTATATGAGTAGCTCTTAACTGCTCTAGCCTCGGGACCCTGGATGGAATGTCAGTAAAACTATAGAATACTTAACCGAAATAACACTATAAACTATTAAGAAGTGTAACAATGAGTGATCCCCGAATTTTACAGCTCAGGAAAGTAAAGTCAAAACTCACACGTATCCCATTTAGCAAGTCCTTTTGCCACAAACGAAAAGTAGAACTACTCTAGACTGAAAACAAAAACCTACACACACACACACACACACACACACATTCCTGTCACGCAATATTACCTAGTCAACCACTACGTTTTTAAAAGGGAAAACTTCGGGTCACACCCATACCAAAAAAAAAAAATGTCAAATTAGATAAAACCAAAACACAGGTATGCAAACAATGAATGATGGGGTAAAAAGGAAAAATCTAAACTAAATCAAAACATGCAAAGTATGGCAAAATTTATTCTTAAAACTTAATACTTTATCAAATGATTCCTATTCTTTTATATAGATTTTGTAATTGACATTTCATTCTGTGTAACCGTACAACCATCGCCATTCCAACAGGCTTGTGAGTCAAATATACCATGGAAGGTCCGTGTATTGCGCTTAAATGCTTACACCACAACCCTTAAGTGTTTACATACAATAAAAGAAGACAAGTCGAACACCAGCGCTAAATGTGATGTGATTCCAGGGATCGGTATTACTCAGCAGGATTTAATCTTTTTGCTCTAAACGATCACCCCAGAACACAACATTATAAATGCTTCACTCTCGCTTCCAGCACCGATTTAATACTTAATTGCACTATGTACAATATTTCACATATAAAGACACAAACGTGCTTTTCGTTGTTTTACAGTGCGGTGACAGTGGAGGCCGTGCTGTCAGGATTCTGCAAATGATATAGGAGCTCGGGAAAGCATTAAGCAGTCACATACCAGCAACGGTATAGCATATTTTACCTCCAAAACATCCTCTACCAGAATACCGCACTGGACTGGGGCATGTCAGTGCAATCCCATAGTCTGTAAAACGCCGTGCTGACATTCACTGAATGGTAAATGATCTGAACGCAGATATTCCATTCATACTATAAAAAAAAAACATATATACTCTGCACTAGACGTTACTTAAAATGAGTCCCTTCTAAGTAACAAGCCCCTATAACCCCTCCCTAAAAAAAGGAAAAAAAATATGCATCTATGACGAACGAGAAGTCGTCCCGAGTTGCTAAAGTGAAGCCATATGGCTGGTGGGAGAACACAACTTCACCGATACCGAACCGCTCCGGATCCGCGGCCAACCTCACACTGTAAGAGTGGCACGAGTTAAGCTGTCTCGACAACATTCTTTCAAAGGGGACGACAGTGATTTACTTCTGGGGAAAAAAAACTGCAAAAGCACGTTAGCCCTCGGTCTTCAAGTAAAGCACGTGTTTTTTTTTCATAAATCATTATTTAAATTCCTGCCTGTGTAATGCCACCAAGCCACTTTTAACCACGGGTCAAACGATCACGCCTTATCAAAGTCATCAGCCTTGCCGGCATTTCTTTATGGAAAGGGGTTAAAGACAGGAAAAAAACTGCGCACGTCATGACACTTCAGGTAAGGCAAGCGTCCGGGTGGATACAGCAGTAATGCCAATAATAATCCCTTTTCCATAAGCTAACTGTTACCTTCTGTTACTGTCCACCGTCTGCATCTGTCAAAGTTTCCGAGACCTGGCGCTGCCCCAGTATATCCACTAACACCTGGCAGGGCGTGAATGTACCTGTCGGGTTTCAGCGACTTTGCCCCGGAGCATCAGCTACAGTGATCCTGACGGAACCAACGAGCTGCAGCCGACTTCAGTGACACTCAGCAGATCCGGGAGCCGGAATCTCACAAGTTTAACAGCGCGCGTCTTTCCCCCCTCATCCAAAGCGGTAACAGCCTCCGCAAGCAAAGCCCCCAGCCCCACATATTCTGATGCTCTCCCCTCCACGGCGTGTAACACTTACTTAAACCGAGCCAGAGTTAACCGGGAGCGCGCGTTACCTCGGCCGTCCGCAGCGGCGGTGGCTTCTTCAAAGCTCGTCTGAATGAGCCGTCGACTTGAGAAGTCATCGTCCTCCTCACGTACTCCACGGGCGGCGAGATTTCCCCGAAGTCGCTTCACTCCGTCAGCCAAAGCTCCGCTTGATAGTGCTGAGCTCCCATCCGGAGGACTTCCCTTGGCCGAGCATGGATTCAGGCAGACAGACTCAGGCAGACTTCCACCTCCTCCGCCTCCCGAAACTTACTAGCTTTGCTGGCTACACAATTTCGGCGACGACACAGCTGGAATTAGCTATGGAAATTGAAACCAAGCGCACTGCAGGGAACGCCGGCTCGGCAGACCATCATCAGGCGAAAAGCGACTCATCCCGGAAAACTTTTTTTTTTCCTCCTCAGGTTTTGTCTTTCCCTCCCTTTTCCCTTATTTAGCGACTCCGCGACACGCGCCGTCCCGAGTCGGAGCCCAGAACCGACGCCAGCTGTGCGGCACGCGCGCAAAGCACTCGAGCTCCGGTCCGCGTGGGGAGGGGGGCAGCGGCCCGTCCAATCAGACGCTGGAGCATCGCCGGACTCCCAACCCGCAGTACGCCGGGACGCGGCTCCTCCTGACCTAACGTCATCGCAGTTTGTGGATAATCATAACTTATTTTTTTTCCCACATGTTGTTGTTTGGGTCACATGGCCGAAGAGCCGCGATTTGGCCCAAGTGCTACATTTTTTTTTGCTGTTGTTCTGGTGTGATGCTTTTTCCCTCTGCAGAACTAACCCGTACATATTGTTCCACTTTGACAAAACACACCCTCCCCGACTCCGTCTAACTAAATGTACTTGCTTCAAAGCAAACATGTAAATCATTTGTATATGCCTTAATATAGGAATAATTAAGTTATTGTAGAGCAGGGATACTATTTTTCCTTTCTGTCTGTATAGCGCATTGAAACCACACTTTGGGAAAACTAAACCTGCGGTGTTCAGACATACGCTCAACAGGCAGCGTTTATAAAATCCAACCACGTTCTTCTAGAATCTCGCGAGAAGTTGACGCTATTGACGCGAACTGATTCCGCGTTTGCCAGCTATGTAAATATTAGTTGAATGACTTTCAATAGGGCGGAACGGTGGCCCGGGTGTGGGTACGAATCCCGCTCTGCGTACGTTTTTCCCATGTCGTACGGATTTCCTCTCATAGTAGAAATAGATGTAGTTCTCCTGACGTGTCTAATTTGCACATGGTGTATGAATGAATGTGCCCTGAGATGGACTGACATCCCCTCTCACGGTAACATTGGTAGAGACACGTTTTACGATGTAAGTAACCACTTACGGAGATGTATTCATCGCCTCACTGTCAGGTTGCGGAGGGTTAGGAGTAATAAGATAATTTTGAGCATATTGTGTTGTGTCATATGTACTATAATGAAATGTGCAATAATCAGTGTTGGATAAGTTACTCACAAAAGTAACCCGTTACAGGCAAAGGGGAAAGTTAAGGTCCAGAAAGTATAAATCCGTACCAAGGTTTTGTTACAACCAACTAGTTGAGTACTATGTGACTTCGACTCTTAACGCTCAACTGGTTGGTTGTAAAAAAAAAAAAAAAAGTTGATCTGGATTTGTACTTTCTGGACCTGAACTTTCCCCTGTATGTAAATGGATTACTCTTGTAACTTTCCCAACACTGGTAATAAAGCAAATTCTTTTATGTTTCCAAAGGTTTAATTTGAGGTTATTGTAGTTTACTTGTGTTTGTTTTGTGTAAAGAAGAGAATTTCTGCAAAGACCTAACTTTGGAATTCAAGCTAAACTGACATGTACTACAAACTTGTAAATAATAATAATAATAATAAAAAAGGTTGAGGCCAAAGATGGGTTCAGTTCCATTTAAGCGCAGCAGACTCATCCTAGTGAGCCAGAACTGATAGATCATTAGTGAACAGACAGAAAACCTTCTGACATTGCTATACCTTGCTATCAAGTGCATTTAGAAGGGTCGGCTAGCCCTATATATCTGTGATGTTAACAAAAACATCACCACTCCAAATTCAGGTTTGTTTCAGGGTAAACATACATGCCCACGTTACCGGTCACCTCCACTACTGGTAACTGTATATCACTTCATTTGTTAGGGTATGTCAAAGGGGACATATATGTAATGGTGTTGCAAAAAATCGGAATAGGGCAAATTTGTGAAGGTAGGTGCAGCAAGTAGAAACCATCATTGGGGGAGGATCAGCGTGACTTAGGTGTCGGTTTAGCGGTTGCCATATTATCTGCACGAAAGAGGGATGACGGGAAAGAAAATGTGAAGCATCACGCTTGAATAGCAGGTAGCCGTTAAGGAGAGTCCTGTAGTCTCGAGGTTGTTGCCTCAAGTCACAGGAAGGTCATGCTGTTGTACCTTGAGGGTGGTGTATAATTAAGTTAAGAGCTGTTTATGCTTATTAAAATAACAGGTCAGGAACTTTGAAAGGCTTCCATATATTCTGGTGACATAGTCACCAATTTTGTGTAGGAAACTAGTGCTGTTTAGAGGGATTTTAAGAACATTTTTACAAACAAAAGAAAACCCTATATATACACTCACCCGCCACTTTATTAGGTACACCTTGCTAGTACCGGGTTGGACCCCCTTTTGCCTTCAGAACTGCCTTAATCCTTCGTGG